>CP092871.1:56259913-56343485 GCA_030710605.1 Cordylochernes scorpioides | reverse complement strand
ACCACTTAAATGATAGGAAAATTAGGTAACTAAGCTTTCGAGCTTGCATTTTCTTCCGAAGGGATTAAACAACCTTTTTAGAAGGATCGAGGACTCTCCTCGGATCCTGTATTCAAAGTTTTGACTATGGTACCGACACCTGATATAATAAAGTGGATATTGGGCGAGCACATCTTAAGTGCCCTAGGGAAATGCATAAAAATCCCTGGAACGCATTAAGGCTCGGGACATATTAACATACTGCATTCGGCATTGAGATCTCGAAAAACAAACACGAACACCAAGACAAAATACACACGTAAGGTTAATTAGATTCCCATGTCTCCTGTATACATAATATAAAGCACACAATTGGGACAGATCACGTTTCTACCCAAGAGTCGCACAGGAAAAACAAAAATTTCTACAAGGCATATAATTAATTGGTTGCGAACATGATTAGATTGTGGCATGTAATTAACAAGCGAGTTTATGAACCTCGCTATACATTTTTTTTATATATATCATTCATTTACATTATTTTTCTTATTTTAAAATCAAAATACTTAATCCAATTTATCATTTTTTCTTAATTCAATTACTTATCATTTATTTTAGCAATTATTTACCATTTTATTTACCACTTCTTTTATGTTGTTCATAATTCAATAACTAAACAAATTTTTATCAACGAAACTCACTGGTTTTCGGTTAAATTCAGATATTATGTTTTATTTTGATTTACAAAAACCTTTTTCTCTTCTTTTTTTTTTCTCCACCATGCAACCAAGCATCCACTTTGATTTCTTCCAACTTTTTATTTTATTTTGATTTCTCAAAAGACCTAATAAAACTCCCTCGACTTTCATTCCCAATTTCGAGTAGAATATAGTTAGGCATTTCTTTTTTTTTTTTCACCATACAACAAGCATTTTTCTTTTTTTTTTTCATCATGCAACCAAGCATTCACTTTGATTTCTTCCAACCTTTTATTTTTATTTTTGATTTCTCAAAAGACCTAATAAAACTCCCTCGATTTTCCATTCCCAATTTCGAGTAGAATATAGTTATGCATTTCTTTTTTTTTTTCACCATACAACAAGCATTTTTCTTTTTTTTTTCATCATGCAACCAAGCATTCACTTTGATTTCTTCCAACCTTTTATTTTTATTTTTGATTTCTCAAAAGACCTAATAAAACTCCCTCGACTTTCATTCCCAATTTCGAGTAGAATATAGTTAGGCATTTCTTTTTCTCACCATGCAACAAAGCATTTTTCTTTTTTTTTCACCATGCAACAAGCATTTTTCTTTTTTTCACCATGCAACAAGCATTTTTCTTTTTTTTTTTACCATGCAACAAAGCATTTTTCTTCTTTTTTTTCATCATGCAACCAAGCATTCACTTTGATTTCTTCCAACTTTTTATTTTTATTTTTGATTTCTCAAAAGACCTAATAAAACTCCCTCGATTTTCCATTCCCAATTTCGAGTAGAATATAGTTAGGCATTTCTTTTTTTTTTCACCATACAACAAGCATTTTTCTTTTTTTTTTTTCATCATGCAACCAAGCATTCACTTTGATTTCTTCCAACCTTTTATTTTTATTTTTGATTTCTCAAAAGACCTAATAAAACTCCCTCGACTTTCATTCCCAATTTCGAGTAGAATATAGTTAGGCATTTCTTTTTCTCACCATGCAACAAAGCATTTTTCTTTTTTTTTCACCATGCAACAAGCATTTTTCTTTTTTTCACCATGCAACAAAGCATTTTTCTTTTTTTTTTTCACCATGCAACCAAGCATTCACTTTGATTTCTTCCAACTTTTTATTTTTATTTTTGATTTCTCAAAAGACCTAATAAAACTCCCTCGATTTTCCATTCCCAATTTCGAGTAGAATATAGTTAGGCATTTTTTTTTCCACTATGTACCATAGTATTCATTTTGATGTCTTACAATTAAAGAATTTTTTGATTTCTATTAATTATACGCAAGCTATATGTCATTAACACCTTTTTCTTTTATCTTTTATATCACTACCAATGCTTGTATATAGCCTCTCTATAACCAACTAATTTTCCCACAAAATTATTTTTTTCCTTTACAGAACTCACTCAGGCTAATCCCCTTCGTGAATTCTTCACATGTAGGGGGCGCATCTGTCATAATTTGTACATAACTGGATGCAAACCCGCCCAAATATGTATGCAATGTATGTTTCAAAAGATTTGAATAAAAACAAGGCTTAAGAATCTGGGAGAGAAGGACTGACAAAGAGGAAGCAATCATTAGCAGGTTTTATTATCCCGGAACTCATAAAACTGAGTTCAAGAACCTAGCATTTCCTGGTCAGGTCAGCACATGTCCAGAGAACAAAGAATTAGCAAAGACCAATCAGAGAGTAGGCCATTAGCTAGGAACCTATAGAAAGATTACACGTCACAAAGGACCAGCCAATGAGAAGCCTAAAGAATTTTCTTCTTAAATCGGGAACGAAGAATAGTTAGTTGGACGCTGGACAGGATCGAGTTGGGACTTGGACAGCACCGAGTGGTGAACTGGACAGGATCGAGTTAGCACCTGGACCGCCTTGAGACCAGCTTGGAGCAAAATCCCATCTCCGCAAACCTCAGATAAGTCAATTCTCAATTATGGAATAGATAGTCGATAGCCAACTCCTCGATTCCTTTTTCTCCCTAGATTACTAGCCCTTTTCAACTCAACCAACCCTGTGTTTTCGTTATTTTCTCCTGTATGCATAACTTGTCACTCAAACGACTGCGCCATCATCAATTCAATCAATTATCAACCAACTTCAAAAGATTTCGCACCGATAATCCCACATAAATTAACTTTTTGAAATCAGACACAGAATAACTGCACAAATTATTGAACGTAACTTTAAAAAAAAAAATTTCTAGTACTCCGAAAGAATATATTCTTTAAACTTTAAGGCACGCAATACTTATGGCGATGTACATACGTTATGTATGTAGGTATAATATTATCAAAACTTACGACTTATGTATGGCGACCAGTGGTTCTTTATTAATAAATAAATTATGTATAATTACAATTTTTTAAAATTAGGCTACAAATTTTAATTATTATTTTTTTTTATTTATAAAAAAATATATTAAAATATATTGTCTGGTGGGCCGCAAATTTATTAGTTGTGGGCCGCATGAGGCCCGCGGGCCGCGAGTTTGACATGCTTGTACTAAAACGTTCTTTTAAAAATAAAAGAGCGGTAAACAACGGTCTTCGGTTGTTTTTAATTTCAGCTTTCGAGGCGTAAAGGGAAGTGACCCTACGCTCGCAAACCTACATAACTGGTCCCTCGAGCCGGATGACACTTTGGTCACCGGTTAATTTAAAATTTAAATTATTGGAAAGTTATTCGAGTTGATCGATTGGACACGTTCCTTGACGGACGTCCAGGCTTACTGATTTTGAAAAGAATAACTGAACTTTAAAAAGACCAATTGTTGTCTTATTACGGAAACAACGGAATTCCCTAGATTGGTGCTGCTAGAAGTCGCCATGAACCATCCCGCCTGGAATACAAGAAGCTAGGAAGTCCATCTAGTACTGGTGCAAAAGCAAAGACGTACTTAGGACAGCTCGCATTCCTCAAGGATGAGATGGAGGTTGACCCAGCAGCGTCAACAAAGAAAAAGACGCCTTCAAGAAAGGCAAGTTCTTTCAAAAGCGGAAGTTCAACTAAGTCCGTGGTGCTGATGAAGAAGGAGGCTGAAGTTGATGCCGATCGTGAGATTCTGAATAAGATGAAGGAAAAATATCAACATGAAATCAAGATGGGCGAGACTCAGATGAACCTTGATAGGTCAAAGCGGGAGCTCGCCAGACTCAAAGAACGTGAAGACCTTACCCCAGAACTCCGACACCATAAGGAAGAGCTAGAAGTGATGATCCTGGGAACCGAGCTGAAAATGAGGCAAGAGATAAGGGCCATTGAAACATTGGAATTTGAGCTCGCCCTTCTTAGAAATGAAAAGGATTCAAAGCTTCTAGCTATCCAAGAAGTCTCAGATCAAGACTTGTCTTCAGAGGAGGAAGCCGTGGATGGATCACCGCAAGCAGGATTACGAGCTCAGGAGTGGGTTAACAATTCACCTCCCCCCGTTCCAACTGACCCACGGGCACCAGCTACAGACAGCGTCGATAAGCTTGTGGACGTATTCACGAAGGTGCTTCAACAGCAACAGAAGGTGATTGTGAAATCAACAATGGGAGACACGACTTTGCCGCATTTTTGACGGAGCGGTACAAAGGTGGATTGAGTTCATGGAAGAATTCAATAGAACCACTAGCGAGTACCACATCAGTGACTCCCAAAATCTTATTAGACTTCGGAAGGCTCTCTCGGGGAAAACTTACGATCATGTCAAGCATTTAATCCCTTAAGTGGCTAATGTTAAACTAATTATGGAGGCTTTGGAACAACGGTTTGGACAGACCAGGTTTATCATCAAGAACCTTCTCAGAACTGCACAAGACTGCCCTCAGCTTTCAGTACAAAAGCCTGACACTATTCTAGGTCTAAACATTAGTGTCAAAGGATTAATCTCAAGCTACATGACGCTCGCACAGTCAAAATACCTGGACAGCATCGAGCTCCTGGACACCTTAACGAGGAAGCTACTGTGGAAATGAAGGAGCAATGGTATGCCTGGATTTTAACATCGAATAGGCAGGAAACGTTATTTGAATTCTCCAACTGGTTAGACTTCAAAGCAAAACTTGCATTCAGATGGGTAGAGCCAGAGACCATGAAGGCAGCTTCCAAAGAGAGGAAATATAGTCCCAAGCAGGGGCCGGGCGTTGTTAACGTCGCTGCTGGTAAAGGTACAGAAAAGAATAAGCATTACTCCTGTCTAGCATGCTCAGATCGACAGACATTAAGCAAGTGCGACAGGTGGAAAGACCTAGATTTGAATCAAAAGTGGAAGATCATCAAGCGTATGCGACCATCGTTGTGCACTTCATGTCTGCGCCAGGAACGCCATCGATCATGGCAGTGTCTCAAAAAAGAGATCTGCGACATTAACGGATGTGAGAAGATACATCACCGTTCGCTTCACAACTACTCCGCACCACAGGGAGAAAATTCAAGTCAGGAGACTTCACAACTCAGCTCAAGCCAGCAAGCTAATCCTAAGAACGGTTCAGTGAACATTACTGTTGCTAACGGAGAAGCAGTAATAAAAGGATGCGACGGTCCACTGCCGATAATTCCAGTTGTCATTAAAGGTCCCGGTGGGAAACATAGGACATACGCTTTACTGGACACCGGAGCCAGCCGGACCCTCATCTCAAAAGGTTTAGCAGACAGCGTTGGCCTGGAAGGGAAAAGTCATCACTATAGCTACGGTACAGCCAGTGGAGAAACGGTAATGGAGCAGAACGCTGTGCTGATCAACTGTGAGGTAGCTGGAACATTCCGTAGAGCTCCGTACCTCCAAATGCAAAACGCAGTTACTGTGAGTAGTCTAAAGATGAAACCTTACTCGATTTCAATCGAGAAAATTCGTCATAAATGGCCGCATCTAAACAAGGTCAAAGCCAGAGACCTAAAGAACGCTGTTCCTGAGCTGATTATAGGAATAAACAATTTGAGGCTAATCCTTCACCGCGAGCTTGCCTTGGGTCCTTCCGACGCTCCAATCGGATAGAGAACACCGCTGAGATGGACTGTTGGAGGAAATTTTGATGACCTAATGGAGACACAGGGATGCGTCAACTACACAGTTTCGGAACCAGTTAACGATAATGATCTCCATGAATTGATCAAGTCATAATTTTCCACTGAGAACTTTGAAGTCATCCCGAGAACCAGGTGGCAGGGCATGAATCAAGTTGAAGGACGCGCGTACGACATCCTGCAGAGGACCACCAAGAGGACCAGAGCATGTTGGGAGACCGGTCTACTTTGGCGTAATACAGAGGGTACGCTACCCGAGAGCTATCAAATGGCTCTTGGAAGGCTTCGCCATATGGAAAGAAAGCTTGCAAAAGATCCGTTACTTCTAGCAGCGTATAAAGCGAAGTTTGATTAATATCTAAGAAAGGGTACATTCGAAAGCTGGACAGCATTGAAGTCACTAAAGGAAGTAAGCGGACGTGGTACATTTCCCATTTTGGCGTCACCAACCCAAATAAGCCTGGAAAGCTACGCCTTGTCTTTGATGCTGCAGCAAGATATAATGGCGTGTCGTTGAACGAAGCTCTTTCAAAAGGACCAGACTTAATTCGCCCACTCACATCAGTCCTGTGGAACTTTAGAGTTCACAATATCGCGCGAAATGGAAACATTACTACAACTCTCTTTGGCTGCAAAGCAAGAGTAGTCCCATTGAAGAAGCTTACCGTACCAAATTGGAGCTACAAGGCTGCGTGCTGGGAACGAGATTCGCTGTCCTTCTTCGCTCCGAACTGCGACTTCCAAAAGTGGACAGGAAGGTTTTTTGGAGAGACTCCAAGACGTTTCTGGCCTGGATCCGCTCTGAAGCAGGACGCTACAAGGAGTTTGTGGCTAGCAGAGTCGGCGAGATCCAGGAAGCGGCAAAAGGAACCGGCTGGAGATGGGCTCTAACAAGCCAGAATCCTGCTGATATAGCGACCAGATTTGAAACAGAGATTCCATTTGAACCTACGGACATGTGGTACACTGGGCCAGAATTCCTTGAAAGACCCGATGAGAAGTGGCCCAAGGAAGCAAAAGGCAAAGACTTAGGAATTATTTTAGCGACTCGGATGCTAAAGCTTGGGGACAATTCCAGAGTCAGCCCGTCTTCAGACGTAGAGTGCGGACGGAAATCAGGCAAGCTGATTAGGAAAATTAGTCAACGCCTGTTACCTGAGAAGAAGTTTGAAACATTTGCGGATATCGAACGTTGTGTAATGGTGGTTTGGAAAGCAGCCAAACTCTGGAGGGACAAGACGCAAAGGAAGAGGCCAAGACTCCACCATCCTTTGACACGACTCTTGAATCTTGAAGATTTCAGCTCCCTCAACCGATTAGTCTGTCGAGCCGCGGCTGTTAAAAACGCCGCCCGATTCTGGTACAAGAAGACCTTCCACAAATGCGATGAGTTGAATCCACCATGGAAAGCTGCCATTGAAAATAATAAAGTACGGCAGCACAGCTTCTCTGTCAGCCCCGAATAATACAGGTCAGCATTGACGACACTTGTGCATTGGGTGCAGACTGAGTCATTTCCAAGAGCAATTGCAGAGCTTGCAAAGGGTAGAATAGTGAAGAAAGCGAAAATAGCACGACTTTCTCCATGCCTCATTAATGACCTATTTGCCTCAAAAGTCGCATTCTCCAAGCCAAAAAGGTTCCAGCAGAGCAGAAGACACCTGCAATTCTCCCTTCGGCCTCATTCAGGCCGAGCAAGACGATGTGCCCACCAAGGTTCAGAAACATTGCTGAACAACCTCCGTGGGAGATTCTGGATCATAGATGGAAGGCAGACGGTTCTACGAACAATGCGGAAATGTCATAGGTGCAGACTTTCTAGGGCTTCACCAGTGATTCCGGAGATGGGCCAACTCCCACACTACAGACTTTCCGCCTACCAGCGTCCATTCACGTTCACTGGACTAGACACCTTTGGGCCATTTACTGTGACTGTTGGAAGGCGACATGAGAAGCGATGGGTTATCATTTTCACGTGCCACGTCACTCGAGCCATCCATCTGGAAGTGGTGCACGCCTTGAGTACGGACGAATTCATGATGGGGCTTTCCCAGTTTATCGACACTCGCGGAAGGCCTGACACCATCTATAGCGACAACGGGACCATCTTCGTGGTAGCAAGTAAGGAGCTCAAGTTTGCGGCTAGTGAAATAGACTTTGAAGTGATGGCTGCCAGTGGAAGGTTATGCTCCGTCAAATGGAAATTTAACCCACCTGCGGCACCGCACTTTGGAGGAGCTTGGGAGCGTCTCATCAAATCAGCGAAGAAATGTCTGCGCGCGACGCTTAATGAGGTAAATCCAAAAGATACAACTTTACTCACAGCCCTCAAGTCAGCGGAGAACATCATTAACAGCCGTCCATTAACCTACGTCTCAAGTTATCCTACCGAGGAAGACTCACTCACTCCGAATCATTTTCTTCGTGGGGCTAACGATGCTGGTCCCTCCATTCCGAAGTTAATCGAGGTAAACAATCGCGACTTGAGAGAGCAATGGAAAAGAGAACAGCAGTTGACCAACGAGTTCTGGATAAAATGGACTAGGGATTACATTCCCAAGCTCATGACAAGAAGCAAATGGCATCACCAGACGGAGCCGATAAGGACTGGAGATCTAGTTTTTCTCGTAGATGAGCTACATCCCAGGAACATGTGGAAGCGCGGTTTCGTCTCCGATATACACTTTGGACCTGACGGCCAAGTACGCGTCGCTACGATCACTACCAAGCAGAACGGGAAAGCGGTGATCTACAAGCGACAAGTGACAAAGATCTGCCCCCTTGGATTAAGAATGGAACTTGGCGAAAGGAGAGGCAGATTCATGAAGACCAGCTCCATAAATCGGGGTCCGGAATGTGAATATGTGAAATAGTTATAAAATAGAAACCTGTAAATATAGTTAACGATTTGCATTGTAATTAATAAAAAGCTTCTCTCGTTGGCGGGCTGTCGCGTGAAACTGCCCTCGCCGGCAGCCACGCGCGTACGCCGGCAGTCGCCTGCTTTTTGTTCTAAAACGTCCTTTTAAAAATAAACGAGTGGTAAACAACGGTCTTCGGTTGTTTTTAATTTTAGCTTTAGAGGCGTAAAAGGAAGTAACTCTACGCTTGCAAACCTACACATATTTATATTCAATATGCCTATTTATTAGGTGCGCAATTATTATTCCGCGTTTTTTTTTTTTCCGGTTAGAAAATCTAAATAACTTGATACAAAATCATATTATACATTTATTAAAATAAATATCATTGTTATACATTCGCCTATAATTGGGTAGTTTAAAAAGGCTTTGGTTTCGATGCAATCCATTTATCAAGACAATTTTCGACTTCTTCACGATTCTGGAAGCGCTGGTTAGCCAGCCCATGTGCCATCGGTATGAAGAAGTGCTAATCCGATTGCGCGATGTCTGGAGAGTATTGCGGGTGGGGTAAGACTTCCGATTTGAAGTCTTTAAGGGTGTCTTTTATCGACTGTGCGGATTGTGGCCTTGCATTGTCATGAAGCAGTACCAATTTGCTATGTCGTTTTGCCCGTTCTGGTTGTTTCACTGCGATTTATTGGCGTAACTGTGTTAATTTTTGTCGATAGCGATGAGCAGTGACTGTTTCGTCTGGTTGCAGGAGTTCATAGTAAAGTATGCCGTGATGATCCCACTAGATGCATAGAAGAGCCTTCTTTCCGTGGATATTGGGTTTGGCGGTCCAAGTAGTCGGCTGTCCTCACCCAAGATTTATTGCCCTTCGGATTTTCAAAATACACCCATTTTTCATCCCCAGTCGCAATAAGGTGAAGAAAATACTTTCTTTGAAACCTTTCCAGCCGGATTTCAGATATCGTTCTTTGATTTTGCTTGTTCTTTTCATTCAATTTGTGAGGCAACAATTTTTCTTCCTTCTGAATCTTTCAAATAGAATGCAAACGTGGTGAAACAGCCTGTCGGGTGACGTTGGAGAAGCCGCTAACTATTCTTGTGTTTGAGCATCGTCTTCATCCAATAATGCTTTAAGTTCCCCATCCTCACAATCATTGAAGGCCTTATTCTTTCTGATCAAGTTACAACTAGGGAATAATTTACTTGCTTGGAGAAAGCCTTCACGGCATTCTAGGCTCCTCATTACAACACACAGTCTCACATCTCCATGCTGCATATCAACTCCACAGGATATCCATGAAGTTGTCCAAATTCTTACTCCAATCCTTCAAATAGCCTGCATTAAATATACGAAAAATAAGTATAATAGAGCTTACTGGAGCTGGTGGAAAAAAGACCTGGCTAATCTCCGCAATGTAGTTGTGACCTAAGACGCCTATCTCAGAGAGAGAGAGATTGAGATTGAAACTGATTTATTACAATGTCCATATAAAATAATATAAGGTTAAATATAAATATGAATAGATAAGATTATATAATGATAAATATATGATTAAATAGATATATATTTGTAAAAAGTTAATAAATGTACTTATATAAATATATATGTAATAATAGAGTTGAGAATTCCAGTAGCTTTTGTAGAGATCCTGTCGACTACTGAAATAATGTTTAAGTCCTGGTAGCTCTTGTTGTACTGTGTTGACCAAGAGGAACAGTCAGGATGTAGAGTTTTCCAGTACCTCTCTGCACCTTGGAAGACCTTTAAAAGTTCTCACAAAATACAGGCAGTCGTGGTCGAGGCAGAGTGGAAAAGCTTGGGGATATCCATACACAAAAAACGAAGACACAGTTGCACTAAGAAATTTCCGTTAACAGATAAAAGCTGAGCTAGGAGCGAAAAGATGGAGATAGAAACGTTCTGACTCGTCTACATGATGGATAAGATCGACATGACATACGACCGACGCGGCTTGCACTAAGGGTGAACTAAACTCAACTGAACTGAACTGTACTGAACTGTCAAGCCACTGTAAGGTGATGTATTTATAGGTTAAAGACGGGGCGACCTTATGTGACAGGGGCGTTTCTGAGAAAGGGGGGCCTTGGCATGTCCAGGTGTGAGAGGGGTCTCTGCATTCCACCACATGTGACAGTGTGGGTGGCCTTGTTTGTGGGAATTGTAAATCGACCTGATTTATGACTTCCATCTTTAGACTTTGTTGTTTTGGCAATACTATGCTCGATCTCTGCTTTAGCTCAACTCTTAAATCTATTACAGATTTTATTTATTTATCCACTTTGTACAAATTACATTACATATGGCGATGCAATGACACAGATTAATCATGCGCATAATTATTTATAGATGTGTTTCTATATACAACATGACAATCTTATTATAAGTTATCTACACAATATGAGGTTGTTGGTTTAAATTACCATAGATGAGCCCCGGGAGTGAAAGGGTTTATCCGGGTTTAGGCGGGTAAAGCCTCTCTAACACAGGTAAGTAATTAAAATTTATTTTAATTAATTTAAACTGTGAGGGTTAAAAAGGGCTATAACAAGATGATATTTGTTGGATATATAAAAGTGAAATAAAATTGAAATTTTGTTTGATTAACAAAAAAGATGATTAAAATAAAATGATGACATAAAAATTCACATTCTAGGAGAATATTGGTGGGCGTTGGACAGGGTTAGTAGTTAAAGAATAAGCAATTGTGAGATTTACACATGCAATCAAATACTTAGGTCCAGGTGCAAAGCGAGGATATGGACTTGAGCGTCTTCCTAGGCAATGTTTCACCTGTGATCCTATATAGGGTAACAGTGCTTTGTCACAATTGTAGTGTTATTGGGTTGAAAAGTTGTTGAAGAATATGCTATTGTTAGAAGTGCACATGTAAACCAAATACTCAGGTCCAGGTGCAAAGCGAGGATATAGACTTGAGCTGTCTTCCTTGGCAATGTTTCACTGGCGATCCTATATAAGGGTTACAGTGTTTTGTCACAATTTTAGGATTATTGGGTTAAAAGTTGTTGAAGAAAAGTTGCTTATTAATATGATTGAGAAAGGAGTGAAATAGAGCCATGCGATAAGTAGAATTGTAGCGACAGTAGGTGATCTGACTTGACTCGAAATCAAAGGTTGAATGTGGTCCGCTAGAGCTGAAAAAAAAAGTTGAAAGTTGAAAAAAGTGAACGCTTTGTGTATGCGTTGGTGATTTGCTCTGCGGATGAAATGAAATAAACTCTTGAAGCTTGTTCAGACCAGAAGTTTGGATTTGTAAGTCTGGGGAACTGTGTTCAAGGCGTTTGTTGAATTACGAAATCAAAAAATAAATTGTCAAGCAGTGCTGTCGTTTTTCTACATTGATGTGACGCAATGACTGAAAAGATAGTGATGAAAAATATAGGGAATTGGTTAAAGAATATGATTGTTGAAAACGATTGTTGTAGATGCCCGATAGTGGATGATAAACTTTGTCAGATAATAAAGGTATTTAAACAACTAAAATATAGTGAATAGAAATATAGAAATATGATTGCGGGTACAAAAAGTGTAAGTGGACAAAATTAAACCTGTAATATATAAAATATATAATAAATAATAAAATAAAAATAATTTTTGAAACAATTAGATGTTTTACAATACTAAAATAATATCATGAAAAATAAAAGTAAATTTGATTAAAGGTTTTTTTTTTTAAATGTTGGATTAAAAAATTTGTTTATATAATTGAAAGGTAAGAATAAGAATAATTATTCAAGATTTTATACAAAATTTATAATATAATTGAAGGTTATTAAAGATTGGATAAATTTTAAGTAGTGTAAAATTGAACAAAAATTGTCTCTTTTGACGAAAAGTTACAGTTGTGGTGTGTGACTAGATTATATCCCTTTGGTAACATCGGTGTTTCTAGGACTCTGAAACTGGGAATATGTGAAATGATCTTTTCGTTTGTCCTCAATGCTGGTATGTAGAGAATGATTTCTCTTTCGCGTTATAAAGTCTATATAAGACTTAACCAAATTGTTTTAATTGGTGTTATCAATTAACATGTAAAATATTTAATGTATGTTGTGTTGTGATATCTCGTTGGTGAGATTTGTGAGATTCTCGAGGAAATCTAAATGGTTGGTTTGAAACATTTGTTTAAAATGGCGATCATGAAGCTAGCGGTCAAGATGACTGCTTGAGGGGGGAGAGAAGATATTCTCCTTTTGTTGAGTTGGCAATTTTCTGCTATAATTGAAAGATATGATTTTCTCGGTGTTTGTAGTTGTTGTGTTTCGCATTTAGTTTAGACTTAGAAAAAATGTTATTAGGTGATGTCAGGTTTAGATGTGTGGTGAAAGTGCGACTTTCGACGTGGACACGCTTTGAGGTGAGAAGTGTCACAGGCGTGAAGGGCGTCTTTGGCCTGAAAAGTGAAAAAGTTTTGTGGTGTGGCACTGTGACACGAAGTGAGAAATGTGAATAAAAAGGTGTCACGTGAAGTCATAGTTTGGTACAAAATCTAACCTGTTTCGCCATAAATAACAAATTTACTAAAGTCATGGGTGGTGGTTGTACGAACATGTATCGAGAATTTTTGACTGTTAGTGGATGTGGCACGCTTAATGTGAAAATTTTTAGTGTTCGCTTATGTTTAGTGGCGACGATATGGAGCTTGTGCGGCTCGAAATTGGATTTGTTGTGAGTCGCGCGTTATTAATTGTTGCCAATTGGAGAAAGTGACGTGTGAGGGTGTTGTAAGGTTTGTTGAGAGAGATGTATGGTTGATTAATTATGCATGTAAAAGGAAAGGTGAGGGAGTGTATTTATCCTCGAATATTAACGATTGTAATCGTTTTGGAAGGCTGTGTTTAATTTATATTTAAAATTTGAATATACCTTTTAAATTGTTGATTATGATAATTAAAATGATTCTTATAAAAGGGCAATGTCGTGAGAGTTACACACAATTTGAATTGGACGCTTACTTAAAATGGTGAACATTACCAAATTTTAAGAATTGATAAAGATATTGGTCTTTTGGTATAAAGATAACTAATAAGAAAAACAAAAATAAGTTTAAAATTATGATGAATGAGATTTTTTTTTTTTTAATAATAATGATGATTTTTTTTTTTAAGTCGTAGCTTTGGATAATGTTATTTTAGGTAAATTTAGGAAAGGCATGTAAAATTAGTAAATTAGTAAAAATGCGTGATGGGCGAAATTTTTTTTTTTAAGTAAAATTGAGAGTAATAACTTGAAATTTATAATCTGATTAAAAATTAAAGTAAATTTGATCAATGAAAATGTGAAAGTTTTAAAAATTGAATTAAAAAATGGTATAAAAAAGGTAAAAATTGATTTTAAAATGCTTAAAGTGAAAATATAAATACAAAATTTATAGGGAATCAAGTTTTGAACTTCAGGATGAAGTTAAGGTAGGTTTTTTTAAAAACTTACAGTTGTGTGAAAGTTCAGTCAGGAAACTTGGTCTTGGCTTGTATTCCTGCTGACGTTGAAGACGCTCCATGTAGAGCTTGTAGACGCTTGTAGCTTCTGTGAAGTTGATTGTGGCTTGTTGCCTTGAGCATTGTCTCGACGATGTCAAGTCGAAGGTGTGGAACTTGTCACAGGGTTTGGGCCACATCGCTGCTCGGTTTCCATGACTTGCGGGAATATCGGGGCTGTCGTTGGCGCGGTCAGCTTGCTCCCGACGTTGGCGATCGGTTAGCGGGTATGCGGAAGTCCGTTGGGGCGGCGTTTCTTCCGTAAATATCGTCTCTTGTTGGGGGGAGAGATTGCTTTGTAGTTTCGTTGGTATGGCGGGCTTGTTCCTCCATCTTTGCTCTTTCTCGCTTCCTATCTGAACGGTCTTCTTACCTCTTCGTTGTGTCATCCTTCGTTTTGGTCATCCTGTCGACTCATGTAATAATAGAGTTGAGAATTCCAGTAGCTTTTGTAGAGATCCTGTCGACTACTGAAATAATGTTTAAGTCCTGGTAGCTCTTGTTGTACTGTGTTGACCAAGAGGAACAGTCAGGATGTAGAGTTTTCCAGTACCTCTCTGCACCTTGGAAGACCTTTAAAAGTTCTCACAAAATACAGGCAGTCGTGGTCGAGGCAGAGTGGAAAAGCTTGGGGATATCCATACACAAAAAACGAAGACACAGCTGCACTAAGAAATTTCCGTTAACAGATAAAAGCTGAGCTAGGAGCGAAAAGATAGAGATAGAAACGTTCTGACTCGTCTACATGATGGATAAGATCGACATGACATACGACCGACGCGGCTTGCACTAAGGGTGAACTAAACTCAACTGAACTGAACTGTACTGAACTGTCAAGCCACTGTAAGGTGATGTATTTATAGGTTAAAGACGGTGCGACCTTATGTGACAGGGGCGTTTCTGAGAAAGGGGGGCCTTGGCATGCCCAGGTGTGAGAGGGGTCTCTGCATTCCACCACATGTGACAGTGTGGGTGGCCTTGTTTGTGGGAATTGTAAATCGACCTGATTTATGACTTCCATCTTTAGACTTTGTTGTTTTGGCAATACTATGCTCGATCTCTGTTTTAGCTCAACTCTTAAATCTATTACAGATTTTATTTATTTATCCACTTTGTACAAATTACATTACATATGGCGATGCAATGACACAGATTAATCATGCGCATAATTATTTATAGATGTGTTTCTATATACAACATGACAATCTTATTACAAGTTATCTACACAATATGAGGTTGTTGGTTTAAATTAACATATATATATATATATATATGTGATATCTTGGGACCTCTGGGACCAGTGTTACCTGATGCTAGATGAACCTCGATGTCAACTCTACCGTGCAGTCGTGGTGGAAGGCGACACAGCTGGGCCAAAGGTGAAATAAACAAACAGAGAATCCACTAAGAAGCGTCTGAACGTCAAGAAGGAATGGGAGGAGGAGATTTCTGGCAGGAAAGGGTTTACCTTTTATCGGAGCGTCCGGCGGACTGGGACTGGAACGACTAACTGAGGATCGGGGCCTCCTTTTTTAGCTGAGCTGGGTCCGAACAGGTCACTGCCCTTTTCTGACGTAAACAGGGGGGGGGGAGTTTTATTATCCAGGAGGGCCACGACCTCGTAAAAGTTGGACTGGGTTTGCTAGGCCTTCTCTCCTATTTTCACCTAAGCCTGATTAGTTTTAACCTTAATTTTCTCCTGTTAGTCTCCATTCCTTCTATCTGTACAATTGCCATACTTCATTAGATTCTTACGCGGTACAGATTGATGTTACTTGAGGCTTTCTATTTGCAGTAAATAACAAGTTATATACCAGGTCTATTAGTATGAAACGCGAAAATGAGCGCCAGAGGCCGCTGTGCAACTTTATTTGAGCCAACGGTGGCTCTGTTGTAGGCGTTTTGTTCTTTGACTCACGTGGCATCAGCACGCGTGCAGTTTTAGAAAAATTCAAATCGTGAAAAATTTCTGGAGCCCGTGGAAAATGGCGATTTCCGAGCCAAAAAGTGCCCATTTGCGGGAAGTTTTGTTGTTCGCCTTCAACTGGAAGAAAATTGCCACTGAAGCCCACCGAATGCTCGAGGAAGTTACAGCGACCACGCTCTGAGCAAATCGCAGTGTTACAGGTGGTTTAAAAAATTCCAAAGTGGCGATTTTGAACTTGATAATGAACCACATGGAAAACCGCCGCAAAAGTTCGAGGATGCTGAACTGCAGCTTTTTTGGATGAGGACAGTACCCAAATGCAGGAGAAACTCGCAAAACAGCTCCAGGTGTCTCAAGGAGCTGTTTCTCTACGTTTAAACAGCCTCGGAATGACCCAAAAGCTTTCCAGATGGGTCCCCCACGAGTTCAGCGAAAGGCAGCAGTAACGGCGTCTGGTAACCTGCGAAGGGCTGCTCGCCAGGCATGAAAAGAAGTCATTTTTGCACCGAATCGTAACTTCTGATGAGAAATGGATCCACTTCAGCAATCCTACGCGCCAAAGGTCGTGGGGCCTGCCCTGCCCATTTCCAAAACAGACGCCTAGGCCCAATCGCTTCGGAAAAAAGGCAATGCTTTGCATATGGTGGGACCAGACCGGCGTAGTATATTCGAGCTCCTGAAACCTGGCAAAATGGTCAATACTAGTCGCTACGAACAACAAATGCACAGTTTGAGAGAGGCGTTGAATGAAAAAAGACCGGAATGGCGTGAAAAGCACAACAACCTGATACTGCAGCATGACAACGCTCCAGCCCACAACGCTAGGTGGTCAAAAACACCATAAAAGACTTGGGCTGGGGACTCTAACCCCACCCGCTGTACTCACCAGACTTAGCATCGTCGGACTACCACCTTTTTACATCTTTAGGACACGCCCTAAAAAAACAGGAATTTTCGAACTCAGACATTCTCCGAAAATGACTTGCTGACTGGTTCGACTCAAAAGGAATAAAAATTTTCAGACAAGAAATTCGAAAATTGCCTGAAAAGTGGTCCTAGTGTATAGCTAATCAGGGCAGTTACTTTGAATAAAAAATCTTTTGTTGTATGGAATTGGTGAACTTTTGAATTCACTGAAAATTTCGCGTTTCATACTAATAAACCTGGTACAGTCACGTGGTGGAACATGTGGTAGTAGATATCTGGACTATTTACAACAATTCCATGGTCTTAAATCATCACATATATATATATATAAGTGATGATTTAAGACCATGGAATTGTTGTAAATAGTCCAGATATCTACTACCACATGTTCCACCACGTGACTGTATATAACTTGTTATTTACTGCAAATAGAAATCCTCAAGTAACATCAATCTGTACCGCGTAAGAATCTAATAAAGTATAGCAACTGTACAGATAGAAGGAATGGAGACTAACAGGAGAAAATTAAGGTTAAAACTAATCAGGCCTAAGCGAGAATAAGAAAGCCGGCCTAGCGAGCCCAGTCCAATTTTTACGAGGTCGTGGCCCTCCTGGATGATGTAACTTCCCCCCCTGTTTACATCAGAAAAGGGCAGTGACCTGCCTGGATCCTGAAGTTATAAAAAGGAGGCTTCAAGCTTCAGTTATTTAGTCTTTAGTCAGTCTTCAGTCTTTGTTTCACCCCAGTCTGCAGGCCGCTCCGATAGAGGTAAACCCTTTCCTGCCAGAAATCTCCTCGTCCCATTCCTTCTTGACGTTCAGACGCTTCTTAGTGGAATCTCTGTTTGTTTATTTCACCTTTGGCCCAGCTGTGTCGCCTTCCACCACGACTGCACGGTAGAGTTGACATCGAGGTTCGTCTAGCATCAGGTAACACTGGTCCAGAGGTCCCAAGATATCACAGACTCCCCCGTCCGAAGAGCCGACAGGATTGTGGACGCCAAGGTACAAGTAAGCAAGTAGACCACTGTCTGTACAGAAAGATGGAACAGGGAAGAGAGGACGATTCGAAGGAACACATGGAGTCCGATCCTGACTGTGAAAGTGGCTAAAACACCACTTTTCCAAAGATCGAAAACACCCTCGGTAGGACGCAGGAAGTCGCCCCCAGCCAAGAAGACGCCACGCCCCCGCCGGCGGTATCAGATGTCCTGGGGAGTTTGCCGAGAACGCTACATCAGCTGTCCGCGGCGACCGGACTATCGCGAGATGTGAAGCTACCGCACTACGATGGTTCGTACGAGGCGCAGAGCTTCTTCGACAACTACCACGCCCAAGCAGATAGGGCCCAACTACAATACACTACAAGACTGAGAAAGCTACCAAACCTCCTGCAAGCACCCCTCCGAGTTACCAACACGCGAGCGTATGTTACCTGCTCCCCCGACCATCTCTAAACCACGAGCCCAGCGCAAGCAGTGAACCCTAACTGTCCAAGGGATCCTCCAACCATGGCACCAGACCAGGCCTGTCCCGACCCACAAGACAGCACAACAGTAGGTTCCTCCATACATAATTTTCGTTGAACAATTGCTCGTTCGAGATGAACTGTCCAATAATGAACACCTACCTCTACTACTTGATAGAGGAGCATCTATCGATATAATTAGTCAGAATACTTTTAAAATAATAGAAACCAGTTTGCAAACGAAAATACCTGTCCATCCATTTAACTTAACTATTAAGGCCATAGCTAACAATATTTTCACCATAAGTTATATATTTTTAAACTTAAAAATAGGTAATATAACGCAGAACTTGAAGTGCCATATCATAGATACACCCTTGCCTTTTGGCATTTTATCCCTTAATTCTATAAAGAGATTTCTACTAATTATAAATTGTCCTCAGCTACTCCTGTATCAAGATAATGTACCCCTACCAACTACATTGTACAAATTCACCTCGTGCAAGCAACACGTGTCCCATGGAAAGGTTTAATACAACTGTCCCATTTACTAAATCTTCCCCTCCTGAAACGGGTTGCTCACACGTGGTGAACTCCAACGCTCTTATTTAGTCTCATTGTAGTGTTGCTAATCCTATTTTCAACGCCCCTGTGTCCTTTTAGCTACACTCCCTCGTACCCTCCTTTTACATGCATATTTAATCATCGACAAATCTCTCTCAACAAAATAAACAACACCCTCTCACATCACTTTTTCCAATTGGCAACAATTTTTAGTGCGCGACTTAACACCCAAGTCCAATTTCGAGCCACACAAGCTCCATAACGTCGCCCCACTAAACACTAAAAAATATTTTTTTTTTCACATTAAACGTACCATATCCACTAACAATATAAAAATGCTCGATACATGTTCGTACAACCAGCACCCATGACTTAATAAATTTGTTATTCATGGTGAAACAGGTTAGATTTTGTACCAAACAACGCCTTCACGTAACACCTTTTCATTCACAATTTTTCGCTTCGTGTCACAGCGCCACACCACAAAACTCTCACTTTTCAGGCCAAAGACGCCTTCACGCTTGTGACACATCTCACCTCAAAGCGTGTCCACGTCGAAAGTCGCACTTTCACTCACTTCTAATCTGATATCACTGAATAACATTTTTACTAAGTCCGCAACAACCTCGAAACACAACAACCATTCAATTTGATATCAATAGATACAATATCCGGATTTTCGAAAATGGACACTCCAAGATGTATCTTCATGTTATAATGGATCACTTGACCAGATACGCTTGGGCATTCCCATCGAGATCTACCAGTACCTTAACGTACATCCAAACCCTAAAAAAGGAACTACAACAAGGGTCTCCAAAACGTCTACTTTCGGATAGAGCGCCCGCATTCACCTCCGAAAAATTTCGCAAATTTCTGCTATCTCGCGGTATACAACCACTACTTACCACCAGTAACAATCCGCAAGCTAACGGATTGATAGAACGATTGAACGCCACAATCACTGGAAAGCTAAGGTTGCTATATCTCTAAAACCCAAAGACATCCTGGACCAAATTAATTAAACAAGTTGTCCAAATCTATAATCAATCCCCGCACACCGTCACAGGTTTCCCACCGATCTTTTTGATCTTTAATAGCATCCCACCAGAATTAAAAAACCATTATAACCCGTTCCCCAAACTACAGAAAGCTAGGCAACTTGCCTTCAGCAGAACACAGCTTAAGCATGAAAGGGACAAACAAAGATTTGATAAAGGTCATCAAGCCCCGCATTTCGAGATTGGTGACCTAGTCCTCGTAAAAAAATATAAAAATCCCGATACGGGAAAACTGGAACCATACTTCACAGGTCCGTTTACAAATATAGAAATAATATCTCCGAACGTAGTCCGAATTAACAGACCCAATCGACCCCTAAATAAAGAAGATGATACAGTTCATGTGAACAAACTTAAATACTATACCGAAAACATCCTATTCCTCCCGCACACGCCACTAATTCAAACACCTCGCGTAACACCTGATGTACACTTAGTAGAATTTAAACATTTATGTCCCACGATATTTGACGCTCAGAAATGCCGTCTTATACCCCCGACTTGCTCAGTCCCTTTTCTTCATCTTACTGCAGAGATCTTCCAATAATATTAAGTAAGGATCACATTAAGCAGAATGACAAACCCAATGTCACTAATCCATAGCCATCAGAAAACCAGGCAATAACCGCGTTTCCAAAGGTGGGAGACAACCACCAAGCAAGCTGTCCCCGCGAGGAGCCTCTGACTCAGATAGCCACCCCCCTTCACTTCTGGGATACGATAAAAAATATCTCCGCCCCCCCCCCCCCCCCCCCTTCTTCCGTTTGACGAGCTAACAAACCGACATTTTCTTATCACGGCCCATCGCAACCCCATGTCACTCTAATGAATTTTTCGCCATCTATTAAATCAAATATTAGTGCGTGCCTCTTACTATATACCGTTCTAATCCCTAACCAATTAATCTACGCCGATGTCCTGTTTAGCTACAAATAACTTGCCTAACACGTTATTTTACATTTACTAACAAATCAGACCACTAACAGAATAACTAATTATTTCAATAACTGATCCCGCCTACTGATCCCCAATGAATTAAAATATATATTCTTTCATTAATAAACCAAAACCAAGTCACCGGGTCTAGATTCTCTCGCCCTCGATTAACTTGTCCACTTAACATCGACACTTAGATCCAAGGACAACATTTTATCTACACAAAATCACACACACCCACATATGTAAAAAAAAAAAACAACAACAACCCTTGATCGGTTAGAATGGATCGCCGTGTTTCCTGAACACACAATATAAATGCCGCTTTAGGAAGAATCACGTTTTCACCTAAACGTGGCGCAGGGAACAAAAATCGACAAGATTAGGACTCAGTAAGTTTCACAGTTGGAGACAATGTGACCCACGAGTCACGTCAAACATAAAACGAATTCAAGGAGATAAGTTAGAACCCCTTGTATCATCCACACCAAAGATATCGCAACCGAGATCTCTCTCCACTCTCAACCCCATGTTATATACCAACTCATTTCAATTAATTTTTAAAAATACTTCCTTAATAACAGTCTTCCTATTCCGCTCTCTTAAATCCCTTCATATGAACCCTCTCACATCCTGGGGCCATCTGTGATGATTTAAGACCATGGAATTGTTGTAAATAATCCAGATATCTACTACCAGATATTCTACCACGTGACTGTATATAACTTGTTATTTACTGCAAATAGAAAGCATCACATAATATCATTCTGTACCGCGTAAGACTCTAATAAAGTATAGCAACTGTACAGATATAAAGGAATGGAGAATAACAGGAGAAAATTAAGGTTAAAACTAATTAGGCCTAAGCGAGAATAAGAAAGCAGGCCTAGCGAGCCCAGTCCAATTTTTACGAGGTCGTGGCCCTCCTGGATGATGTAACTTTCCCCCCCCCTGTTTACGTCAGAAAAGGGCAGTGACCTGCCTGGATCCTGAAGCTATAAAAAGGAGGCCCCAAGCCACAGTTAGTTAGTCTTTAGTCAGTATTCAGTCTTTCTTTGAGCCCCAGTCCGCATGCCGCTCCGATAGAGGTAAACCCTTTCCTGCCAGAAATCTCCTCGTCCCATTCCTTCTTGACGTTCAGACGCTTCTTAGTGGAATCTCTGTTTGTTTATTTCACCTTTGGCCCAGCTGTGTCGCCTTCCACCACGACTGCACGGTAGAGTTGACATCGAGGTTCGTCTAGCATCAGGTAACACTGGTCCCAGAGGTCCCAAGATATCATATATATATATATATTATATATATATATATATACAAGGTGTGCCCAATAAATAATGAGACTGGTCAAAAACAAAGAAAAATGAAATGTTAAGTTTTTTATAGAATAACTCTTATCCTGATCAAATTAGTATGAAATAAAGTAAGAAAAGGAGCTTCTTATATAAAGAAGCTCCTCTTCTTACTTTATTTCATACTAAAAATGAAATGATAATTTTTTTTAAAACTCTATGTAGGTTTGCGACGTAGGGTTTACGCCTCGAAGCTAAAATTAAAAACAACCGAAGACTGTTGTTCATCGCACGTTTAATTTTAAAGAATGTTCTAGATCAAAAAAGCACGTGACTTCCTGCGCGCGCGACTGCCTGCCAGCAAGAGCAGTTTCACGCGACCGCCAGCCAGCGAGAGAAGCTTTTTTAAAATTACATTGCAAATTCTTAACTATATTTACAGGTTTCTATTTTATAACGTTTTCACATATTTACAGTCTATTAAAAAAATAGAAAGCTTCAGCTACACAAATAAATTGTAAGCTTGTTAAAAGAACGCCTTGCATAACAACTTCTAATTTGTAATGGATAGAAAATTCAAACAACGAATTTGTATTAAATTTTGCTTCAAAATTGGGAAATCGGCTTTAGAAACTTTAGATTTGTTGAAATTGGCATTTGGAAATGAAAATGTAAATAAGCCCACCGCATTTAGATGGTTTTCACGATTTAAAAATGGAATGGAATCGGTGGAAGATGAGAAGCGTGTTGGACGTCCAATTCTGCACAGGAACCCTGAAAAGGTGAGCCAAATTTCAAATTTGATAAAAGAAAATCCACGAATAGGGTTATGGGACATTGAAGAAGAAACAGGGATATCAAAATCATTAGTTGGATCGATAATTAAAGAAGACTTGCAGTTAAAGAAGACACCCTCAAAATTTGTCCCTAAAATGCTCACAATCCAACAAAAGGAAAATCGCGTTGAAGTTGCCAAAAAATGCTTGAAATGGTGGAAGAAAACCCTAATAGGAAGGAAAAAGTAATAACTGGAGACGAGACATGGGTTTACGGGTATGACCAGGAAACAAAACGCCAATCCATGGAGTGGAAAGGAAAAGATGAACCAAGAACGAAGAAATCCCGACTTTGCAAGTAAAAAAAAAACTAAGTCTTATTGGTCACGTTCTTTGACATAATGGGAATTGTGCATTATGAATATCTAGAGGAAGGTCAAACAATCAATAAGGAGTCTTATTTAAACATTATGAGACGTGTACCTGAATCAATTCGTCTTAAAAGAATTGAAATGTGGAGTTCCAAAAATTGGATTATCCAACATGATAATGCACCACCACACACCGTTACATCTGTACTGTCCTTTTTGGCTAAACACGGTATCCAAATACTTCAACAACCTCCCTATTCCCCAGAACTAGCTCCAAATTATTTTTTCTCTTTCCAAAACTCAAAATGGCTCTAAAAGGAAGGATATTTGACACTAGAGAGTCCATCATAGCGGATTCGAAAAAGGTCTTGAAGAACATCCCGGAAGATGCCTTTTCTAAATGTTTTAAATCATGGGAGAAGAGATGGAAATTATGTATAGATGCGGAAGGGGACTATTTTAAAATACTAATAATTTTTTTAATCATTCTATTTTTTCTATATTTTTGACCAGTCTCATTATTTATTGGACACACCTTGTATACAAGGTCTTCATTGGTGGTGCCCACCGCTGGAAAGACTTCGCCACCGGTGGACTGCGAGAGTTCTTTCCCATAGAATGGGCAGGTTGATAAATTAGCTGGCGTTACCCACCTCAAGACCAAGATTGTACTTGTAGATGGTAGCCTTCGCTACACTGGTCTTCATACACTTCATAGCCTCGGGATGGAGGCCGACGCCGAACAGCCAGGCTTGCATATCCAGGGGCACTTCTCAGGAGGCAAACACCTCCCGTAGCAGGGGTCGCACGGGTCGGCAACTCCAATATCAGTGGGTCAGCGACCCGTCGCTGTACCCACAGGCAGCACAGTTGGCACGCCTCGAGGCAGGATGGTCTGAATGGGGTAGCGCGTGGAGGGCCAGCCGTAGGGCGTCATCTGCGTCGTGCCCCGAGAAGCAGTTCCGACGCAGGTCGGCCCAGGGGATTGTGCGGGGCACATCCGCAGTGGGGGTCTACCCGCATGATAGCTGGCGTTTTCCTGCAGGAGACGCTGGCAGATGGCACCCAAGTGCTGCGCGTTCAGGAGCTCGTCTCGCGTTGAGCGCGCTAAGGCAGGGGCGCCATCGGAGAAGTCACCGACAGTCGCCTGTAGCCAGCGCTCGGGAGCCAGCAGGTCTGGCGGCCGCAGGAACCTGTTGTCACCTCGAAGTCGCAGAGACCTCAGGCAGATTGGCCGCAGAACCCGGTGGTCCAGCTCAAGGACGATTGAGACAGCCTCCCACAGGCTCAGCAGTCTCCTCCTCCTAGGCGAGAGCCAGACATCAGGAGCCGGCGGTGTCAACCACGCCCGATGCGGACCAGCCAAGAGTAGCCGTTGGCGGCGCCGCGAAGTGAGGCTTGGACCCCCTTCAGGCAGGCGAGCCGAAGCTGGCCCGCGATTTCAAGCAGGCCGTCGCCACCATCGGAGACTGGACGAGCCAGGATGCGTCCGGGGAGCCACGAGACTCGGCTTGTACCCCACACGAAGCTGCGCCAACCGCGCCTGCAGCCTGTCGATTGTGGTTTCAGGTGGAAGGTAGCCGTGGAGGTGATGCAGGATGGAACCCAGGACCAGGCTGTTGGCCGCTCGGGCACGACCCACCAGCGACAGGCCGCGGTGAAGGGTGACCACCTTGCGTTGGCTCGTTCCAGCAGCCCCATCAAGTGTGAGACCTGGGTGGCGACGGTGTTCCTGGTGGTGATAGTGCAGCCCAGGACGGTCATCGACTCGGACGTCCAGGAGATTCCCAGAGGAGAATCCGTCCGGAGCTTCCAGGAACCGCACCAGAGCCCGCAGCTCTTTCTGAAGTTGACAGCCACCCCAGAGGCCATGCGGAACTCTTCAAAAATCAGGGGATCGTGCTCAAACCGAGCATCGTCGAGTCGTCCCTGATGAAAAGTACGATGTCATCCGCATAGGCGACCACGCTACCGTGGCCCAGGATCCTTTCGAGGCGGCGTAGCAGTGGCCCAACTCCGATGCTGAAGAGCGCGACGCTGAAACGGCAGCCCTGCCTCACCCCGTTGAGAAGCGGGAAGGCCTTGGTATATACATCTCCGACCAGGATGGAGGCTTCTGCTTCCCCGTAGAGGACAGCAATCCACCCGAGGAAGGTAGATGGCAAGCCCAGCCTCCAGCAGGGCGAACAGGTAGCTCCTGCTCAGGGTATCGAACGCCGACTTCAGGTTCAGGTAGATGACATCCAGCGGCGTGTCATGTCTGGATGCCAAGGCGGCTTCGTCAGTCACTCGCGCAAGAGGTGACCGTCCTGTAACGGCGTAGGTCTGACAGTCGGACACCTGGTCTGGCAGATGACGTCGCAGACGAGCCATGAGCACGTCGCTGAAGACCCTGTAGTCGGTCGTTGGCAGGCTGATTGGCCGGAATGCCTGTAGACCTGGACCTCCGTGCGACTTCGGCAGTAAGATGACCTTGCTGCGCCTCGAAGATGAAGGTAAGGCCCCGCGGAGTCGAGAAGCCTCGAAGACTCGCCAAAGAGAGAGAGATAGAGAGAGTACCTCTCACCTTAAATTTGAAACTTTTAAAAAGTCTCTACAGAGCGTGCCATAGCATGCTGAAAGTCGAGTCAAGACAAGCAAAACACCAATCATGGCTAGCTCTATGTCAAGAGGTATCCTCGTCAGCTTGGAGTTCTATTCACAAATATATCTTCAAAGGTCAAAACACTCAGAGTAGAACACCCCATTATTGGAACCTCTATGCACCAAGAAGAAACCTGCCATAAAATTCTACAGCACTTCTGCCCATCCGACACCGATTTTTCCGATGCAATAAACAGCACAGCCTCCTTGCTTCTCAGAACCATATTTCACTGAAGCTAAAGTTCTCAGAGTAATTAAATGTTGCAAATTTGATAAATTCCCTGGCCCCGCTAACTAGGTTCTCTGTTTAGGGCGGCTGACTCTGCATACATTTCTAGAAAAACAAGTTCCCAAGTGCTTAAGAATAAACTATTTTCTTTCAGCCTGGGAAATTTGCCTCTTGTCCTCTCCCCCATAAACACTGTACTTCTTCTAACCTCCTTGACAGATTCCACCTATCACCCAGCTCAACACGCTAGCCAAAGTATTTGCGGGATATAGTCTCGCTCGTTTACAATTACCAGCAGACCGTTATAACTGGTTCTCCCCATTTCAATTTGGATTTATTCACGGCCGCTTAGCCGAAAACGCTCTTGACACCATCAATGATTCCATTGACGAAAACGTAGAGAAGCATAATAAAACACTATCATCGGCCTCAATATCAGTCAAGCTTTTGATATGGTTCAGAAGCAATCCGTCCTTGGAACTCTCAGTGAAGTCAACTGTCCTGAAGAAATACTCCAGCTCATATACAGCTATTTAAAGCACAGGAAAACCATTTACAGTACTTTTGGAAACTCTGTTTCGAATTCATCGCTCCGCGGAGTCCCACAAGTAGCAACTTTGAGCCCTTTTTTCAACCTAATTGCAAGGAATTGTTTTACTTTAAACAATGCCAAAAGGAAGCAAATTAATTTGCTTTTAATAAGACTTTACTTTTGCGGTACAAGTACCACCTTCCCCATAACCAAATTAACAACTTTCTCGATGAATTTGTCCGAACACGGAATTACAGAAAACGCAAGCACGCTTCTTCACCAGAAACAGAGCGAAATGGGCCAGAGAATTTTTAAAATTCATCTTCTCGACCAGACCATCAACTTTAATGTCAAATTCAGATACTTGACATCATTTTTGATTCCAATTGTAATATTAAAAATGCCAATGGATCTTCCCAAGACTCCTTAATACCAATAAAGGACAATTTGGCTCATCCTTCAGCTCAGCACATGAAATTTACAAAATGGTTGTCCTTCCAGCACTATTATATGGCTCTGGCGTTGGGGGGGGGGTGAAAAGCGCCTTGGCGATACAATGGTCCTCACAAACTCCATAGTGTTCACTAAAAGTTTTCAAGAAGACTTAGTATTGGTGGTAAATGCAACCTACAGTTCCAGGCTATTTCCTTGACAGATTTTCTTCCTCTCGATATCCTCTTAAAGGCGCATTAAAAGGTACTAAAAACCTTAAACATTAACATATTTGAAACGCGCCCAAGCCCTTACTTTGCCCCTATCCGCCTACCCAAAGGTAATTCAATTTTACGAAATCTCCTCAGGAAAATATCACTGCCATTTATACTGATAGATACCATTCCGCAGAAGAAGTTGTATTTTTAGTTATCTTGCCACCTCCTTATGACTTTTATACAACTCCACCACGCGTGTTCAATCTTCCAATCAGAAATCTTGACCATTCTTTAAGCGGCAAAAGCTATCCAGATTTTACCACATTAAAACTTCCAAATCTCCTATCGGCAATTTTTCGATATTGCCTCTGGTCCCCAAGAATCCACCTCTTTGCATAAATCATCTGTAACCTACATTTTAACCCATGTATAATCTAATGGTGGGCCAAAGCGGTATTGAGGGAAATGAACTAGAATATTGAAAAAATAAGTCTGATGCAAATTCTAACTTTCTCCTGTCTTCCACAATCCTTCAAAAAGCGTCGCCTGCAATAAAATGAATAATACTGCACAGAATCCATTGACATACCTATACATTGGGGGTATTACTCAACTAGGAATCTCAGAAGATTTGTAGCCGCGCCAAAACTTTGGATCTCCATTATACCAATAATAAAACATGGGTGCATTTCAACAATAAGCCATAGCTATGTTAAAATCGATATGATTTTATACCTTTTTCGTTGCTGTTATCTTTAAAAAAACTATTTCCAGATCTCTACGAGTAAAGGGCGGCCTGAGCTTTCAGAAACTCCCAGTCCTCAGCTTCCCAGAGAAAAATCAAACTCTCACTAATCTAAATATCCCGCTTACTTGCCCCAGTGTTGCTCGACTCACCCCCCAAGGCTCTCATCATCCTTCTCTATGTGAAAAAAAATTAAAAAAGTATCTTATAAAAATAAATTAAATATAAAAATTATTAAAGAAAATTTCAAAAAAAATAATGATTAGAAATATTGAATAAATAAATATAATTAATATTGTAAGATCTGGGCATCTTGGGGTCAGCTTGGGAAAAGGTTCAGGGCTCGTGGTGAAGCTGGTGTTCTGCCTGAAGATGGTGATTTTTAACACCCACCATGGGCTTGTGGCTTGCTCATAGGCATGCTGGAGTCTGGCTTTGTAATGGTGGAGTCAAGTTGATGAGCCGAGAAGGTTTCTGAAATAACAAATACAACTTGTAAATTTCCTGGACGCACTGGGGGTAAAAATAATCGAATCTAAACCAAATTAGAAGACTCAAATCCAAAGTTGAAGTTCAATAATATATATATATTGTTCTATTGGAATGGTCAAACAGAAAAGAATTAAAAAAGGCAATGAGAATGAAATGGGGAACTATACATAAAATTAACCTGTAAAAATATATATTATAAAAAGTTACTTATCTTTTTTTGGTGCTTCAGTTGGAGGGCTGGAAAATTTCTTCCACTAAAATTTAAAAACTACATTTCGAAGAATTTCTTAGAACCTCTCTCCGATCTGTCACTACTTTCTTTCCTATCTATTTATTTATTTCAATTCAAAACGCTATGTCCCCCTAGGGACACTTGCGCTAAATGTACATACAAATATAACAAAGAAAATATTCAACATGGAATGATACACAGAAAGCGACTTAGAAAGATTCATAAATATTTACATATAGAGATATTCTTTGAATTTTATTTACAGTTACATCATTAAATTAAAAATATATACATATATACACACATATACACGCATACACCTATATATTGTTTACAACCACAAGATATGTCCAATATTTCCTTGAGATCGTTACATCAAAGACCATTTTTCTTAATGAAATCCAAAATATATTTACAAAGGAAATTAAATTTTATATATGTGTCCTTACTTGAAATTAAATCACTAGGGCCTAAAGCTATTAAACCGTTTTCGACTCTGTAATCTTGAAAGACAGGGCACTCTAGCAAGAGATGTATTGAAGTTTGTTCCCCAAATCCACAGAAACATGTCGGATCTTGCACAGCCTGAATTTTCTTAAGAAAAAACCTGATATTTCCATGATCTGTGATAAATTGTGAATTATAATAGTTTGGTCGAAAATATTTCGGAATATCATAAGGAAAGAAACTTTGAAATGTTTGATTAGTATTCTTTTTCAGTAAATTAATCCTTGATATAATGAAATCTTTGAGTATACCTGGAATATACAAATCATAAAATTGTTTATCTTCTGTTGATAAATTATTCAACTCATATATAACCTATAATTCTAGATTCCATATAATCAGTGATCAAAGGAATATTGGCTAAGGTGTGAACACAGTTATAACTGGTTGTTTTATATGTTTGGGTACACCATAGCAGAATTTGATATTGCATTGAGTTCAGTTTGTACATATATTTTTTGCTAATAAATTCAAACCATATTTCTGTTCCGTAAGTTAACGTTGGTCTTATTATAGATTTATAAAGTGTAAGCCTTTTTTGGGTGCTAAGACCCCGAGATTTTCCACATATTGAAAAAAGAAGGTTTTTCAATCTTTGGGTTTTGTTTAGTATAATGTTAAGGTGAGGGCCAAAATTCAATTTGTTTTTCCATCTATGATTCGCAATCGTAATTCCAAGAATTTTAATATCTCTTACGGGCACAATAATATTGTCTCTAAAATTAATTGAAATTTTGTCTTTATTGTGCAAGTGTAAAATACTTGTTTATCAAGATTGATATTCAGCTTTTTATCATTACACCATTGATCTATCTTTTCCAAATTAAACTCAATCGACTTTTTTAGATTTGTTAACCCATTATTCCAACATAAAATTGTTACATCATCAGCATAGCAAATGATTTCAGAGTTTGGTGATTGCAAATTAGTTAGCAGATCATTTAAATATATCAGCCATAACAACGGAGACAATGGTCCACCCTGAGGACAGCCCTTTGTTAATATCTTTGAAACTTTCATATTATTATACTTGAAAATCGTTTTTCTATTTTTTCAATAAAGAACGTAAAATTTTGATCAATTCAACTGGTAAATTGTCTTCGTCTAATTTTTTAAACAAGGCTGGCCACCATGTATTATCAAACGCTCCTTGTATATCAATTGCAATCAGCGTAACTAGTTGTTTCTGTCTATGTTCCATTATGATCTTTGTGATTTCTTTCAAACAGGTTGTTGTTGACTTATTCTTCAAGAAACCATGTGGTCTGGGGCTAAGGAGATCATTTTTTCATAGTATTCGTATATTTTATTTTTCATTTTTTTTTCAAATATTTTTGAAAAGTTAGAAATTAATGAAATAGGTCGATAACTCTTTACTAATTCTAAATTCGTTTTGTGAGGTTTTGAAATTATCCTGAGAGAGCTGCCTCTTTCCATCTATCTGGATAGTATCCGAAGTGAATGCATTTATTAAATAAATCGCATAATAATGGTAAAATATTTGGAAGGGCACTTTTGATCATGTTATTACTTATACTGTCAACGCCAGGGGCTTTTTTAATGTCTATGTTAGATATTAGGTTCACTATTTCCCCTTCCTCAATAAAGACCTTATTCTTGTTAATCATTTTTAGTTTGTAATTTCTGATTAGTTGATGGTAAGAATCATCCGTATCGAAATTATCATCTGGTACCAACTCATTTAACAAATTGCTCATTGATCGTTCTTTTAGGTGTTCTGGGGCATTGTCAATTAAGGGTATTCTCCTTTGTTTATCTAGTGTTCTTAATTTATTAAAAATTTATATGCGTTACCAAATGGATTGTTTGTATAATTTTCTTCTATAAGATATCGCCAGTTAATTTTCTTTGCTTTATCAATTGCATTAGTGTATCGATTCCTAGTCAACTTGAATGTGTTATAACTGATTGCTCCGTGGCGATAATATAGGTTTCTTATGTAGTGAAAATGATCTTTCATTTTTTTCAATTCATTATTCCACCAGTTATTACTAGAATAAGATTTAGAGTTGGAGGATATTACTTCCACAAAGATTTAAAGGCAGCTTCTGTTAAAAGGTTTGTAAGTCCATTTACTATCATATCAATATCTAAATCTGAATTAACTCTTTCCACTTTACTTTTAAGTCTTATTATTTCTGTTAAAGATTTATTATGAGAAAATCGAGACCATCAGCATCTTTTTCTTTGAATTTCCATGTGGATTTTTGATTATTGAATGAGTATTCGTTTTTTTGTTTTTTTTTAATTTCGAATTTTATAGCAACATGGTCCGAAATATTTGTTAGTTCTGAAGTTTGCCAGTTATTTATTAACCTTAATGATTGTTTATTGGAAATAGTAAGATCGATTATACTAGTTTCGCGACAGGTAGGCGTTTTCAGGTTATGTATATAGAGATCGTTTTCATCTATAATTGGTTTTAATCTCTCCCCTTACTTATATTTTTCCTCAAAATACCCGCCAATTTATTATTTAACAGAGTAAAAAATAAAAAATGAATTAAAATTTCTAAAATACTCCAACTGTTAGAATAAAAAATAAAATTATAATAAAAAATTATTATTCGAAATATTGCTTTATTAAAGACTATTATTTAAAATATTAAAACCAAAATTAGATGATTAGTTATTTTTTAAAAAATGAAATTTATTATAATGAGAACAATAAATTATATACATTTAAAAAATAATAATATAGAAAGGTGAAGAGATGGGTTGGTTTGACAATGATGAATGCTCAACGTCCACTCCGTTCTTGTCGAGGTAGCTTCACCATTGTCCACCAGCTTTCTAAGGGGTACTGTGGGTGAGCTTTGTGGAAGCCGCTGAAGTGGCCTTTGCAGTCTTTCCTCACCAAGACTACGGGATTTGGACTTGCGAAGGAGCAGGACAAATCTCCGGGGTCAAAAGGGGAGGCCCCAAGGGATGCTTCAGATTAGAAGTAACAGGAGTGCTGCCTAGATAAAAATAAAATCAAAACAAAAGTGTAGTAAAAGGTGTAGATAAAAGGAATGTAGGACACGGCCTTAATTTAGCTGGAGGCGAGTTAGAGAGAAGATTGGCGATGGATTTAGTGACGCGGGAATGTTGGCTCGAGATGTTTAGTCTATCATCACTGGGGCCTTTGGTATGTCAACTTGCGGTGTCCATGTCCATTTTTACGACCGGGGTGCGATGGGCAGTGATGAGTATTGTTTTTGAAGGGGGAGATATGGGGCTTGTAGACGCGCACGTGCGCTAAATTCTTTCTCCTCTAGTCTGGATCTGGTGGGTTCAAAGATATATTTATATTGTGTGAAAGAGAGTAAGTAAGTAAGTAATACAGATCCAAATGGGTTGATATAGAGTATGTAGATAGAATAGGTTTGTGAATTTAACGGGAAATTTTCTGGACGCTACTTGAGGTTTGTTTTAAAATATCGATGTTAAATAAATCTTGATTTATAAATGTAGGAATGGCTGGGAGGTTGTAGGCGGTATAATTCGTAATAGTGTGTCCCGAAGATTTCTGGAGTCAAATGATTGAATTCACTGAGATATACATCTTGTGACAATCGCTGTCGGTTTTGAACAAATCGGGGTTGTGGAGGTGTGATGTACAAAACATTTTCTGTGTAATATTGTAATTTATTGACATGTATGGTGTCACTGTCTCTATTGAGAGGTTGATTGGGGCGATCTATTCGAACGACATTGGGTGAGATTATTTCAATTATTGTATATGGTCCAGTAAAATATGGTGCTAATATACCTGTGTCGGGATGTTTATAATTTTTGACCAAAGCAAGATCATTCACTTCAAAATGTGGTGTTCTGTGCTGTTTATCAAATGTTTCTTTATCTTTTTTATGCTTATTTTGGGTACGAGAGCGTGCTATCTCTCGAGCTATAAGTTATTTCGGGGTATGGGTTAAGATGAGTTCGTAGTTCTGGGGGGATAACATTGAACATTAAGTAGGTAGGTGGAAAACTTGTGGCAGAATGGGGTGTGTTATTATACGTCTGAGTGACGCGCTTAACTAGTTGAGTCCAGGAAGCTTTCGGATTTTCTAGATAAGCTAATCTGAGCTTGCCTGTAATTGTGGCATTTAAGCGTTCTATTAAACCGTTTGCTTGTGGGTTATTGCTTGTGGTGAGTAGGGGTTGTATACCATGTGTTATTAGAAATTTACGGAATTTTTCTGAGGTAAAAGCGGTCAGATAACAGACGTTTTGGAAATCCTTGTTGTAGTACAGTTTTAATGGGTTTGAATGTACGTTTGGGTACTGGTGGACTTCGATGGAAAGGTCCAAGCATATCGCGTTAAATGATCCACTATTACCTGTAGATAAATCTTGGAGTGTCCATATTTCGAAAATCCAGCTATGGTATCTAAATAGATTAAGTCGAATGGTTGTTGAGGTGGTGGAATTTGTTCGAGGGCACCATAGGGTTTGCCGTTGGGCCTTTTAATGATTTGGCAGGTGTGACACGCACCTGACAAATATTTCTATAGATTTTGAGATACCTTTCCAGTAGTACTCGGTAGTAATTATGCGGGTCATCTGAGAGATGCCTGGGTGGTTATATTCTTGGTGAACTTTGTTCATGAGAGTATGTTGCAGGGTTTCGGGAATTATTATTTTAGTTACACCTTTTCGGGTAATGGTATGCAAGCCGTTTGTATCAATGTTGAATGTGGATGCTGTGTTGGTTGATGCTGTTTAATAAAATCAGCACTGATAAATCCTACAAAGGGGTTTCGTGATAGTAAATCTGCTTCGTACTGTTGGCTGCCTTTGAGGTAGTGGATTTCGGTAATTATAGGTAGATAGTCTCAGGCTCCATCTAAAGAGTCGTCCTGACGGATTTTTTTTAATAATTTTAAGCCATTGTAAAGCTTGATGATCTGTGTATGTGGTAAATTTTATACCGGTGAGGTATGTTCGGAATTTGTCTACACTTTCGACGATGGCGAGGCACTCGAGTTCGTAAACGGTGTAGTTTCTCTCATGTGCTCTAAGGGCGCGGCTGAAATATTGTACAGAATGTACTTGTCCGTCTGGATGTACCTGTTTGTGTATGCCTGCGATCCCTTGGGTGAATGCGTCGCAATAAAGGCGGCATGGCAAACAGACTTGATACAAGTGTAGTACTAGTTTACTGGTTAAGCTATCTTTGAGAGCGGTGAAAGCTTGTTGGCAGTTTTATGGTCTATTTGAAAGATGTAGTTTTCTTGGTGTTCATAAGTGTTGTGTTTCGGTCGTTGTTGCGGACTTAGTAAAAATGTTATTCAGGTGATTTCAGATTAGATGCGTGGTGAAAGTGCGACTTTCGACGTGGACACGCTTTGAGGTGAGATGTGTCACTCTCTGCACCTTGGAGGACCTTTAACAGCTCTCATAGAGTACAGGCAGTCATGGTAGAGGCAGAGTGGTAAGCTTGGGAATGTCCACACACAAAAACGAAGAGACACAGTTGTAGTAGGAAAGTTCCGTGAACAAATAGGTGTCGAACTAAGAGCAAGACGGAGATTGAAGAGTTCTAACTGTTCTACATGGTCTATGAGGTGGACCTGGGTACAACCGACGAGGGCTCACGCTGATGGAGAAGAGACAATTTTTTTCGGCTAGGGCAGAGGCCTTATAAATATTTGCCGAGGGGGGGAGAATGGACTTTGAGCGGGTGCGAAGGGCGTGGGGCGTCTGCGGTATTCTACACCCTTTGACCTTAATGGAACGACCTGCCAAATTCCTCTTTAGGGGTTGTTGGATTTCTCTCTCGATTTTAGACGTTTTTGAACTTCTTCTCAATCTTGCTTTAACTCAGCTCTTAATCTACACTGGTCACAAAATTAAAGGAACAACATATTTTTTTCATTTATCTCAAATTTATTGAACATTTATCAATGAAATTTTATACACAAATTTATTATTCCATTATTGATTAGAATACCCGAAATCAAATAATTTTAACACGTATTTTATTCAAATTAGCCGGTCAAGCAATGATCTCTTGCAGTCAGTGCATAAATATCTTGGATATTGTTGTTAATATGGGGTGTGATCGCCTTTAATTGATAGACAGCTCTACATCGGTGACCCATACTCAGAATTAGGGAGTTTATCAGCTCCTGTGGAATCAAAGCCCACTCTTGTGTTAAGGCTGTTTCTAGCTCATGAGAGTTTCTAGGAGGGGGTTGGAGGGATGAGATCCGCCGTCCTAGTTGTCCCATACATGCTCAATGGGATTTAGGTCTGGGGATTGAGCTGGCCAATTCATCCGAGCAATTGCATGGTTTTGGAGAAAAGTGTCGACCACACTAGCCCTATGTGGACGGGCATTATCATCCATTAGAAGAAAGTTTTCTCCCATTTCCAATGCTTGAGGCATTACCTATGCTGCCAAGATCTCGTCCCGATACCTCTGTCCAGTCAGGGATCCTTGCTGAAAAATATGGAGTGCTGTGCGACCGCCCAAGAAGATTCCAGCCCAGAACCATAAAACATTGGCTTCTGCAGGGATCCCTTTCAACCATATTTCGGGGATTATTTCTGGTTCCTACCTCCTCTCTAGACAAAGACACGACGATAATAGCTGTTTAGAGAGATCTGGACTCATCAGTGAACATTACACGTCTCCATTCATCTGATTCCAGGACATGTTGTCTGCGCCAAAGTTCCCTTGCTCTCTTTTGAGGTGGTGTCAACGGCACACAAATTATGGGTCGTCGAGCATAGAGGCCCTTCATGTGAAGCCTTCTGCGTATTGTATCAGTTGAAATGGGAGAAAACTTTCTTCTAATGGATGATAGTGCCCGTCCACATAGGGCTGATGTGGTCGACACTTTTCTCCAAAACCATGCAATTGCTCGGATGAATTGGCCAGCTCGATCTCCAGACCTAAATCCCATTGAGCACGTATAGAACAATCTGGACGACGGATCTCTTCCCTCCAACCCCCTCTTAGAAACACTCATGAGCTAGAAAAAAACTTTTAAAAAAGAGTGGGCGTTGATTCCACAGAGCTTATAAACTCCTAATTCTTAATTCTTAGTATGGGTCACCGATGTAGAGCCTGTCTATCAGTTAAAGGCGATCACACCCCATATTAACAACAATTTCCAAGATATCTATACACTGACTGCAAGAAGATCATTGTTTGACCGGATAATTTGCATAAAATACATGTTTAATTATTTGATTTCGGTATTCTAATCAATAATGGAATAATAAATTTGTGTATAAAATTCCATTGATAAATGTTCAATAAAATTTGAGATAAATGAAAAAAATATGTTGTTTCTTTAATTTTGCGTACCAGTGTATTACATAGTTTTATTTATTAATCCTCGGTTTGTACAAAGTACATTACATATGGTGATGCAATGACACATGCCAATCATGCGTATAATTATTTATAGATGTGTTTCTATATACAACATGACAATCTTGTTATAAGTATTATACAATATAGGGTTTTTAGTTTAAATTACCATATATATACATATATTTATATGCAAGATTTGGCACATTTGTGGAAGGGTGCATACCTACTAGTTTAAAAAGATGCTTAGTGTATAATCATAAAAATAAAAGAGCCAATAATAATAATAATAAATCTGAACTTTAATAAATGCAAACTGGTAACTTCACATTCGACTTCTGCAGCTTTTCTTCCCCGTGTCTGTCAGTCAAAATCTACTTCTATCAGTTCCATGCTTTTTGCCTTGAAACGTGTCCAATTCTATATGAGCTTTTTTTCTACTAACTAATATTATTTAAACTAACATGAGTAAATTCGAAACTTGCTTATACCTAATAAATAACGATTAGTATTTAATCAATGTATTTTCATAGTACTTCTGGTAGGGAGTCCTTTATAAAAGCTGACTGGGCTGGGTTGGTTCTCCAGGATTAACACATCATCCAACTCATCATGGCGCATAGCCAGTGTATGAGTAAACAAGACATCCAGCACAAAGCCCGAAATGCCAAAGACCTCACGCCCAGCCATCTGGTACGCCGGTGAAAACCCGCTATGTCCACCAAAGTCTTACACATATCAAAGATTAATTTTAAAAACTCATATTCCCGAAGGAGGCCTAAAAAAGGAGCGACTATTTTCTAAATTTGAGAATTGCATTGTCCTGAAAGGCTTAAAATCCTAACAAAATCTGATATCAAAAATTAAAAAATCGATCCTATTAAAATTCCGTAACACTATTCTATATACGTAGTTTGGTCTCACAATATAATAGTTTTTAACTTTGACAACAATCTCTAGTCATCCCATTCATACATATCACATTCATAGACTGCATACCAGTGTTGGGCATTAAAAAATTATTTTTCAATTAAATTGAAGTGCAATTAACAATTAATTAATTGTTAATTAGAAAAGTATAATTAACAATTAATTAATTGTTAATTGTATGAATACAATTAACAATTAATTAATTGCTAATTGTAAAAATACAATTAACAATTGATTAATTGTTAATTGTGAAAATTACAATTAACAATTAATCAATTGTTAATCTTTAATAAATCATTTAATTAATATTTGCCCAACACTGCCTGAGATAAAAAGTGTTTTTATTAAATACAACACACCTTTACCATCGTCAGCTGCAGTTTGAACGCCTTTTTTCTTTGCGACAATGACAAATCTGCCAAAGAGTCACAAATTGTCGGACAGCATGTTCGAGAAGAGAGTGGTACTGAAATGCAGTGTTGGGCATTAAAAAATTATTTTTCAATTAAATTGAAGTGCAATTAACAATTAATTAATTGTTAATTAGAAAAGTACAATTAACAATTAATTAATTGTTAATTGTATGAATACAATTAACAATTAATTAATTGTTAATTATAAAAATACAATTAACAATTGATTAATTGTTAATTGTGAAAATTACAATTAACAATTAATCAATTGTTAATCTTTAATAAATCATTTTAATTAATATTTGCCCAACACTGCTGCATACATACTAAAGTTAAAAATTGCTATAAACGCCAAAGCACTTCAATCATCATTGCTTAAATTTACTCTAACGATAACTAACTTCTAGTACATCATGAAATCAAAGAAAATATTGAATAACACTTGGGAACTAAATACCCTTTGCTAAAATTACCCTATGCCTCATACAATCTCTGAACAAATTTTAATCAATAACTGATATCAGTCTCAACTGTAAGCTGATCTAACCTTAAAAAATTGTGAATATTAATGTCCCTAAATTGTCTTTGCCTCAGCACCCTGTACCACTGCAAAGATAATTTAATAGGACAATTCATTATTTATAGTAACAAAGAATAGGATGTTTAACTCATGAAAGCAACTGACAACTGGAGAATATTTCTCTACTGATAAGATCGCATAATCCGTGCTGTTGGGTGCGGCAAATCTATCTTATTGACCGACCGTCTCTCCTCGTACATACTCCAGTCACAGAAGCTACTCTACACCACCTGTGCAACAACTTCATCCTAGTCGTCTACTGTAGGTAACACACCTTAGTCACAGAATATGGAATTATAGAACGCCAATACCCAACTTACATCTACACTGATATACTCCTATACTCTGCCTACACCACTGCGAACTACCTGGCCTCTGACTGTCTAACTATGTTACTTAGCTTCAATTCAAGGAATTATTGAGCGCTATATACCCAACCGTTGAATGTCACTAAGGACAAAAAAAAACAGTCCGCCGCTTTGTTCCCAACTATAGTCACCAAGGCCATATTCCTACACTACTCCGACCTCGGCAGTGCGCATTCTTCTCATCTTTCTCTGGAGTTGTTGTGTGTCTCGGAGTAAACTTGATGTCACCCAGATATACTTATACATTTACCAAGCTGCTTGCACAACCAAGCCTACTGTTCCAAAGTATGCACTGTACTGAACTACTAAGCCGTTGTTCATAAATTGGAAAGTTACCACCTAAGGATCACTCTAGAGCGTATGGTTCTCCAGTCGCTTCTTAATCAATAATAAAAAAAACTCGACCCTAATTTTGATAATCTGGGACAAATGGGTTAGACCTAATTGTTCCCCAAAAAATATATACCAGACCGATTGTCTACACATACAGATGCATTGACTCTATCGAAGAAAATTTGAAAATTTCAACATAAAATTTCAAATTCGAAGTTCCAAAAAAAATTCCATATTTAAAAAAATTCTGCTAAATTTGATCTGTCCCATTTAATACATATAAAAAAATTACGACATAACTGTTTCCTATACACCTTCCTAGGTACTCTCTTTATATTCTCGTCAGTGACCATGGCCACAGCCGTTATCACAAAGTCTACACCTTGTCGGTTTCCTTTCACGTGCATAGCATCGTACAGCTGACGAATCCCGACCGTTATCTAATCTCTGAACTGGTGCTGTTTGTCTACTGCAAGGTGGTATAGCTGTTTTACTCAGAGGATAAAAGAAATTCACAAATCCTGAATTTGTTTTACAACAGTTCTAGTCATCTTCGCTATCATGTTCCTGACAATTTCCCTGTTCTAATTATATCTAGGGTGCTTCTATAGGAAATATTAGTTTTGCACGCACTTTATTTTACATATTTCAGGGCCTATCATATTGTTATTTTCTTTAATCCAGCCTGAACTCTTCAACTTATTGAAATAAAAATTGTTGTAATAGACATTTCTATTTGTTCTGCTAGGTATTACGCTTGTTCACTACACTGTGGTTCGTAAAAAAAAGGAAATACTGCCAATTGCAAACTAATTTCTCTTATGATTGATTATGCGGTATATTAACTTGACCTGGTTTGACACAGCACGCTATTCCATTGAAGCCCCAATAATATTATGGAGTTGACTGAATGCCCAAATATTTATTCTAACATTTATTAGGTTTTGGTACTAGACATGGCTATCACAGTGGTTTATCGTGGTAGAATAGAAGTGAACCGAGCCCAGACAAATCTGCGTAGGTGCAGGTTGGCACAACTATATCTTGCGTAGATTAGCTTGGCATGCCAGTTATTGATCTTGGTTAAAAAAAAAACATCTGAGCGAATTGGGTGCATCAGGCCCTGCAGATGGATAAATGGTATAACACATCTTTGTTTTACCCTGATACATCTTTGCAAAAGCTGTACACAATGACCCACTCTTCACTTGGTTCATGTCACGTGTCTCACGCTCAATGGCGTCCATCGGATGAGAACCACCGTCCCAATCCGGGTAATTATAAGTCAACCTTTACCTCACGTCCATCTTCGTGAGTATCTTCAAAGTCTACTGAATAATGCCCATTTCGCAGGCGAAATTGCATGCTCTGACATCCGTTGTTCAAAACTACGCAAGATATTCTTCTTAATGATCTTCAAGATCTATTCTCAACCTCCTAGAAATGTAGTCTTTGCTACAGGTCACCATGCTCTAATACCACCTTTCATAAAACTACGAAAGCCGATGTTGAAACGAGTTTTAAGTCTGCTATGAAACTATAGGTTTTTGTTATAGGCTTTTGCTGCCAAATAATCTCAAATAGAAATGTATATATAGAGCTTCCAGGAAGGGCTTATCAAAACCAGTCAAGTGCAAACACAAGTTGTTCATCGCTATCTATCTAAGGTTCCTGGAACTGTTGGTATTGCTTGTTCCAACTGATAAACTGCTAGGTTTGCATACTGCGTTTAATTCTACAATAACGCAATTCACTATTGAAGGATATAGATATTTAGGATATAGAGGCTTTCGTTCTTTGGCTGGAGTTAAGAAAAGAAACAAATTTAACTAATTTCACTTCTACAAAAAAAACCTTCCCCACCGGTTCTATACATGACTTGATATACTATAATACGCTATTATATATAGACGGAATAAATAGGTCATAGTCTTAGCGATAATAACTAAACAATAAAAATTCATATAAATAGGAGAGATATAATTATATGCCGAAACTATTTATAATGTGCATAACATGAAAACATAATCAAGTGACTCTAGTTCTAAAAAAAGGCTACTAATCTATACAAAAAAAAGTTCTTTTTTTTTCTAACAATAGTTTCTATATTATTGCCTTATATTTCCCTCCACGAGGACTTACAAATAAGAATATACAATTCTACAGAATAATTGAATATTATTTTGCACACACGATACTATGCTTGTGCATAAAAGAAAAATACAAGACCAGTTTAAGAGGTCATCTACACTAATAAAATAAAAAAATCTTTGTAAATTCTAGTCGTTTATTGAAACACGTCTTATCTAAAACTGTATAATTGAACAAACGTCTGCTTGCATAAACTAAAGTAAATAAAAAATAATTAAAATGATGCGTTAAAATTAATTATTATACATAAAATAAATCTAAATAGCAATAAAACATTGAGAGTTCAAACAAGGATTTGCGCTGCGATAAACTGGTCATACTGACATCCATCAGGATATTTTGTCATAATGACATATACAAAATTGTTTTAAAATATATTTCTGACACCTTTTTTTTAAACTATTAGAATATTATACTAAATTAAAATAAATATATAAATGAAAGAAATGGAAGAAATATGTGGCAGGCAAAGAGCCAGCCCATGGCCTAAAGGCCTAGCTTTAGCAAAACGTACCTTTCACTTCAAGAGCTCGGTCTAGACTGTGTATTGTAAAAGCATGGAGTTTCCTACTTTCCCTACAGGCGGTATGGCGGTTCTCTTGAAACTCTTTGGGTCTCGCCGACTTGTCAATCAAACTTGCGGGGGAGCCTAGAATTTGACATTGATGGATATCTTTATTTGTTTTTCACAGCGGACTTTCCCAGGGTTGTTTATCCCAGGTCCTTAACGTTTTCCCGCTCGAAATTATATTTTCCTTGTAAGTTTTTATCTACCAACAAATATTATAACTTACTATAGTTGTTAACAAATAAAATAAACTATAATGGTGTGTTAACTAATAAAGTAAAAATTGAGATCTCAAATACTCTAAACTGGAGTACTTTGTTAAAAAAGAAAGAAGGCAGGTGTTGACAATATAGGATTTAAATATATTGCCAAAATTGAAGCTGTGTTTTGCAATTATGGTTCTTTCAGAGGATGGTTGATACTAGATTTAGAATGGTGGCTATAAGTGCTAAAAAATAGGTTAAAACGACATTCATCTGGGCTTAATGTCCTGTTTAACCTTTAACTGGACAGGTGAATTTTTCTTACGTAACTAGATGGGTTGGGTAGATTCAACCCACTTATGTAACTTTATGAAATAAGCGCTAAATAATGATTGAAATCAATATCCAAAAAAAAGGTTTAATTAATATATAGTTAATATACAGATTTTGACTTTTAAAAATTCTGAATATATTCTATTTCCAGTTTTCACAAACTTTTAAGAAATGTTTTTGCAAACGCTTAGTTGACATACAAAGCAAAGGTTTTTTATTTTTTACTGCGTTTTTTGATGGACGATTATAGCACCTTTTTGGAGTATCAGATTGTTGTGGCATAGTAGTTTCACTTGGTTTACTTGAACCATCATTCTTCTTGAAGTGTCGTCTGTAATTCCAGTGGGAGAGAATTGAGATTACGTGTGGCCAGGAGTTCATCAGTCAATGCTCTCCCAAGATCAACAATAAAATGACTCCTTTCTTTTTTACCCATTTTATCAATCTGATTACCGATTTTATTTTTTTGGGAACAAAGGAGACTAAAGTGGTTGTCTCAGAGAAACCAAAAATAGATGTTTCTGATTCTATATTAGGGTGCGGTTAAAATTGTGGTGAATCTAAGGTTTGTTATTTCTCATTGTTCTCATGTTCTTTCAACTTATCAACTAATTCTACTGAAGTGAATCAATTGTCTGCTGGAATATTTATTCCAAAGTGTGGTCGCCTAATCTCTAAAATTTATATATATTTTGGGTTGGCAGGGATAGTTCTCTCTGTTGACTTGATTGATAATTATACTTATCCAAAGAAAGAAGTGTTATTTTATGAAAAGGAAGCTAAAAATAGCGGAAGATAGAGACTCAAGTATGAGCCACGAGCTAACACTGACACGAAAAATTCTCACGCTTCCTGACGGAATGGGTAGAATCCGCATCAACATGCAAATTTAATCCCCCTCCCAAACTGATATTTATAAACGATGGATGGAAAATGTTTGTATCACTACAAAATTAGAATACACGAAAACTCGTAGTATACGAAAAATATACATTGTGGCGAAGAAATATTTTATTATTTAATTTAATATTATTCAATGAAAATATGCAACAGATTATAAAAATATATATTATTCTGTATTTGTAAAATCATCTTTAAAATATTTATTTGCTTGTTTGCTTAAAAATCCCTAGCTGTAGATAGTTTTGCTGACTTGTTAATAATTGTCGACTCGTCGCGGTAACGTCATCAATAAATACTTTTACATCTTAGGATATTTCAAAGCTTGATTTCTACGCTACAACTGGTGAAGAAGCTGGATCGATACCCATTCAGAAAAAAACGTAAAATTTATTCAGGTGAGCAAGAAGAAACAACCATGAGCATCAAGAAAGAAGCCACAACTCAAGTAGGTTAATTTTTTATACAACATCTACCTAGAAACCCCTCAATGTTCTCTGGTGAGGGTGTTGAAGATCATTATAACTGGTTTAAAAAGTACGAACGTGCGGCGAAGCACAACCAATGGGATGAAACCCTTTGTCTCGCCAACGTTTACTTTTATTTGACAGGCACTGCTCTCAAATGGTTTGAGAACAATGAGGAGAGTATCCTGAGATGGAAGGAGTTCATGTCCCAGTTAGAATCAGTTTTCGGAAAAAACGAAAACTCGAGGCTACGAGCAGAGAAAACCCTAAAAACTCGCGCACAATTAAAAGGTGAAACACCGAGTTTTACATTCAAGACGTCCTACGCCTCTGCAAAGAGGTAGATCCTCATATGAATGAGGAAGATAAAATATCCCATTTGATGAAAGGGATAGCCGAGGAGCTCTACCAGGCACTTCTCCCAAGAGATACACATACCACTGAACAATTCGTCACCGAGTGTCGCCGCATAGAAGCGCTACATTGTAAGCGAGTGACCCCAACCAGGTACGAGCGACTACCAAATGTGGCGTCTCTCAGTGATCATGATGACAGGGCAGATCTGTCATCTATGATTAGGCAAATTGTTCGCGAGGGGGTACAGCGAGCATTAGCCTCTCCTCGAGAAGAACCAGAAATTGCTGCAATTGAACATATGGTGCAGCAAGAAATTGAAAAAAAAACATTGCGCCAATTTCTAGAAGTTCCTCTCAAAATAGAGCGCCAAGGCCATTACCAAGCCCTAGGTACGAGTTCCAACCTAGAAATTTCCAACCTAGACCGCAGCACCCGAAACAATTAAACGGAAGACGCGATACCAACGAATGGCGAACCATGGAAGGTAAGCCAATCTGTTTCCACTGCGGACGCCCTGGCCACGTCGTGCGCTACTGCCGTGAGAGGAGGAGAGAATATGAAGGATAACAAACTTGAAATTACAAACAGAGAGATAGGCAAGAGCCTAGAACATTCTATAATTCTCGGAGCAGCCAAGAGCCCAACGACGACCTGCCAAGAGAAAATATACGCCGCTACTGAAGCCCCTCTCCTTACACTGGCCGAAAAGGACAACATTCGTCTCCTGATAGAAGACCCAGCCAGTCGCCTCGCCGTTCCCGTCAGGAAAACTAGAAGAAGTGTCCTATTTTGGAGGTAAGGCCGCAAAATTTATAAATCCTCCCTTATCGGCTACATTAGAATCAAAAGAAAATTACATAGACATTAAAATAGAAGGAAAAATGACGCGTTCCCTCGTCGACTCAGGAGCCTCATATTCTGTCATTTCTGAGAGGTTCAGACTCAAACTAAGAAAAATAATGTTTTCCGAAACTGACGTCACATTACGAGTAGCCAACGGTAAAATTGTAAGACCAAAAGGACGCTGCACACTGAAACTGGACTTGAATGGACTACAGGAAAGCTTTGAATTTGTCGTTATGGAAGACTGTAGTCACGAAGTTATTCTTGGTTGGGACTTTTTGAAGTTATCTAGGGCGATAATTTATTCAGCTGACGACACACTCTTCTTAGAAAAATGTATTTTTGAAGATACCCCTAAGAACAGCTCACCTCTCTACTCGGAATTGGAATATAGAATCGAACCGCCTCTATTCAGTTAATAGAAGTAGCAAGTCGTGACATTCCTAATGACGCAATTGTGGTGGCAGAATGTCGAAAAGAGCTGTTGCTGGAAAGAGAACTAACGGCTCCCTCCTTTGTCATTTCACTTACCAGTAACTGAGGTAAACTTTGGGTGGTGAATTGGAGTCCATATCCGAAACTAATCCCACAGGGGATGCATGTAGCCGATAGTGTTGTCATCGAAGATAGTCAATTATGTACTCTAGCTGATTGTAATCAAGTTGAAACAGAGGCGGAACATTCTGAAGATCCAAAAATCTCGGAATTTTTTATAAATGATTCACTTGATGAATCTCAAAAAGAAGAATTAAAAAAATATGTTCAAAAACTTTACGGATATTTTCAAATTTAGTAAAAGAAAACAATTCAAGGACGTCAATGTTTAACACCGAATTAACACTGGAGACCACCTACCGACCAAACAAAGACCTTACCGAGTTGCACCAAGAGAACGCCAAATTATTCAGAATGAGGTAAACACCTGGGCCTCACCTTTAGTATTGATAAGAAAAAAGGATGGAAGCTGGAGATTCTGCGTCGATTACCGCCGCCTTAAAAAAATAACAAAAAAGGATGTCTACCCTCTCCCAAAGATCGATGACACGTTAGACTGCTCACGGGGAGGTAGATTTTATTCTTCCATGGACCTCCAATCAGGGTACTGGCAAATCGACGTATAAGAATCTGACCGTGAGAAGACAGTATTTATAACTCCAGATGGACTGTACGAGTTCAAAGTAATGCAATTTGAGTTATGTAATGCTCCAGCTACCTTTGAACGAATTATAGATAATCTTCTGAAGGGTCTTAAGTGGACCATTTGCTTGTGTTACCTCGACGACATCATCGTTTTTTCAGATGACTTTGAAGAACATCTAAGACGCCTTCAACTTGTATTAAATTGCCTTAAGAAAGCCGGATTATGTCTCAATTCCAAGAAATGCAAGTTTGGTGCAAAAACTATCACGGCTCTTAAACATGAGGTGAGTGAAAATGGAATTCGTCCCGACCAAGAAAAGATTCGAGCAATCCGCGACTTCGCTACGCCAAGGTCATTGAAGGAAGTTAGAAGTTTTCTTGGCCTTTCATCCCACTACCGCCGCTTCATACCCAATTATGCCCACGTTGCCCAACCCTTGAATGACCTTTTGAAGAAAGACTCAGCATTTAATTGGAACCAGGAAGAGCAAAATGCATTTGAAGCTCTCAAGTCAGCATTAATTTCCGAACCCGCTCTTGGACATTTTGATTACTCATCCCCAACCGAAATACACACTGACTCAAGCAACTACGGAATAGGAGCAGTATTAGTGCAGATACAAAAGGGAAAGGAAAGAGCCATTGCTTATGCATCCAGAACCTTAAATAAGGCAGAAAAAATATTTAAACACAGAAAGGGAATGCCTTGCCATCATTTGGGCTATCAATAAATTCCGACCATATGTCTTTGGACAGCCGTTCACTATTGTTACAGACCACCACTCTTTGTGTTGGCTGACCAACCTCAAAGATCTATTTGGGAGGTTAGCAAGATGGGCACTTCAGCTGCAAGAGTTTGACGTCACTGTCGTGTATAAGAGCGGAAGGAAACATCAGGACGCAGACTGCTTATCAAGAAGTCCATTAGAATACAGTGAAGATATGGAGGAAGATATTCCAAGCATATTGACTTTGCAGAACTTTAGCGAAGAGCAGATGAATGATCAAGCTCTTAGAAAAATCGCTGACCAATTACAAATTACTCCTAATAATTCCTTTGTAAAAATCGATAACACGCTCTATAGAAAAAATTATGATCCAATTGGGAAACCATTGCTTTTGGTGGTTCCTCGCCATTTAAGGCTAGAATTACTGAAAAATGTCCATGATTCACCCACGGCTGGTCACCTCGGATTTACTAAAACCTATGACCGAATAAGAAAAAAGTATTACTGGCCCGGAATGTATAGAACGGTTAGAAGGTATGTGGCACACTATTCAGATTGTCAGAGGCGTAAACATCAGCCTCAACTCCCCTTAGGGCACTTACAGCCAATACCTGTTCCTGAAGTTGCCTTTGAAAAGTTAGGAATGGATCTCCTGGGGAGATTTCCAACATCAGAAGGTGGCAACCGTTGGATTATTGTATGCACGGACTACCTAACGAAATATGCGATAACTAAAGCCCTACCCACAAGTGAATCCATGGAATTTGCCAAATTCTTCATTGAAGATGTCATCTTAAAGCACGGCGCGCCGAGGGAATTAATCACGGATAGAGGAAGGACCTTCACATCTTCAATGATGAGTAATCTGAACAACCAGTGCAGAATAACCCATCAGAAGACGACCGCCTATCACCCCCAGACAAACGGACTCACGGAAAGGTTGAATAAGACCATAGCAGATATGCTGTCCATGTATGTAGATGTCAACCATAAAGATTGGGACAGGATTCTTCCATTCGTTACATTTGCATACAACACCGCAAACCAAGAGTCTACTAGGTTCACCCCATTTTTCCTTGTACACGGGCGTGAAGCCGAGACTCCACTGGACGTGTTATTCCCCAAGTTATTGCCAGAAGACGACGATTTCATCCTAACTCTAGGGGCAAGAGCCGAAGAAGCACGAAAACTGGCACGTATCCACTCCATGAGATTTCAAGATAGCAATAAACATCGCTATGAAGCCCATCACAGAAATATAATTTACCTGCCTGGAGATCTCGTATGGATCTTTATCCCTGTGCGTAGAGTGGAATATTCGGAAAAACTAATGAGACTTTACTTCGGCCCATACAAAGTAACCCGAAAAATATCTGATGTGACCTATGAAGTTGAAGCATTTGGAAACCAGCAAGGTCGTCGTAAAACAAAAGATTTAGTTCACATTTGTAGGATGAAACCTTATTTAACCCCAGAGGACCAGGAATACCACCTAGAAGAGGACCCAGAAGATGACTCGACAAACTTCCAGTAAGAAGACATCCCCACTGAACGGGGATAAACCATAAAATCTCGGTAATAAAAACATTATCAAAAAGAATCCTCACCCATTGTTCTCAAAATATAGACATATTGAAAAAGAAAGAGAACTATTATCCAAAGAATTACAATACAACGAATATCTCAAACAATTCATCAAAAGGCATATTTATAGAAATAGAAACCCATCTACAAACAATAGTCAAAGCCAGAATCCATCCTTCATACTTCCCTACAGTTATGGAATCGAAAGAATAGGCAGAACTCTCAAAAAATACAATATCAGATACCAGTCCGCTACAAACCTAAGAAACCTTCTCCGTCATCCTATAACCAAACGAAACCCAAAACAGGAAACCCGATCCAATCTCATATACCGCATACCATGTCAATCCTGTACATCATCCTACATTGGAGAAACTGGCAAAACCTTAATAGAGAGACTCAATCAACACAGGACAGCCTTCAAAATCCATAGACCTTCATCGTTACTTGTAGACCATGCAGTTAGGAAAGGACATATGCCAGATTTTGATAATGAAAAATTGTATACAGCAATGTACAGGATAAACACTCAAGATTATTTTTGGAGAGTTGGGCATCTACAGATGATAAAAACTAGCATCAATAGGAAAATAGAAATACCACAATCATACCTACAGTTAAAACAAAAATAGCCAAAAAATATATATATATTTAGCATTTTATTCCTGAAGATACAATAATTCGAATTAAAATGGTCTGGTCACACCAACATATGCTATAGAAAACAATACTTCTCGTGCGCGCATCACGCGGATAATAAGCTTAGAAGGTTTTTGAATTTTTCCGAGAAGAAGATAGGCGAACATCCTCGTCGAAATATTGAATTTTAATAAATTTATTTTGATCCAAAATATGCTTTTATTTCAAATATCATAAATGGATTGCTTTATATTTAACATAAAAATATATATTACTCTGTATTTGTAAAATCATCTTTAAAATATTTCTTTGCTTGCTTGCTCAAGATTCCCTAGATGTAGATAGTTTTACTGACTTGTTAATAATTGTCGACTCGTCGCGGTGACGTCAACAATAAATATTTTTGCATCTTAGGATATTTCAAGGCTTGATTTCTACGCTGCAAAATTTTTCCTATAATAAGTTTATGCATGGGCAGAATCTACCCAACCCGTCCAGTTAAGGGTTAAATTTAACATAAACATGTTTTTTTTACATAGACAAATATTAATCTACTCAAGTATAAATATATAGCTGTCAATAGATGCCATATACTGTTTATTAGACGAAAATTTTGCATATTGCACGTGTTTGTTAGCTAAACACTTTTGGCGTAACTAGATTATGTACAGTATATTTTCACATTTACAACACGTTAAGGTGACCGTCTCCTGTCTGTGTCTGCAGGTTATTAGATTGTAAAAAGAAAAGGAATTCTACAACATATCTAATCCAAGACATATCTGGAAGTAATATGGATCGAAAATCAGTATCGGCGGACGCGTCATACCGGCGGCCATTTTGGAAGCTTTCCTGCTGTTTTCGGCATCTTTTAGTTCAGGAGATAAGCTCGGATTATCGAATATTTATTAAAATATACAAGTATCAGAGTTATCAACAATTCTGTCACCGTTTGCTTTTGGTTCAGTGGTAGAATGCTCGCCTGCCACGCGGGCGCCCCAGGTTCGATTCCCGGCTGATGCATTTTTTTTTTTTTTTTTACAATTTTTGAAACTCATTTATATTATTAAAATATATGTGCTTTTCCTGTCTATGTACATATTTATGGTCTATGTACACAAGTATACAAGTATGTATACAAGTTATTTGCAAATTGCGTTGCAAATTTGCCCTTTCGCTCGCAAGCAGCGCCTCTAGCGGTGAAGATGGGAGGTAATATCAGCTGACCTAATGGACATGTAAAACGTGTTTTAACAGGACATAGAGAAAAATCTGGAAAAGATATTTTTCGGATTTTTAGTCAAGAAAAATAAATTGACAGGTTCTGGGAAAAAGTGGTTGTTTTTATTCAGAAAATGATGATGACAATATTGCTGTATCATATTTGATTATCAGATACAAAATTATATCCGGAAAAATTCCAAAAAGCAGAGACCACGGGTGAAGCCAGTTCATTTTTAGTATGCAGGAACAAAATTCTAACCGAAAAACATTCATTCGAGCAGAAGACAAAAAGCCAAGCCGGATCATCTCTTTATAAAAATATCCCTTCTCAGACACAAAGTTTGGAGCGGGACGTTTCAAAAGAATGACATCCTCGGCGCCAATTTATAATTGTAACGAATAGTATTTGAATAAAAGCATTTAATCTTACCCGGGCGGGGTCATTCGGCTAGTATTAAATAATATATAAGGAAAGAAAAATCAAAAGGCGGTAAAACCAACACTCAAAAGATTTTTTTTTTTTAGAAAAACAAATTCGGGATATATTGACGCATGATATGCAAAATATTTGTGATAAGAAATAATAATGCAAAAATCTGAATATAAAAATTAAATAATAAACATACTACAAATGCTACAAATAAAAATAAAAAGTAAGTGAAAATGAAATTAACCAATTTTACAAGCTAAATATCAAAGAAGAAAAAAAAAGGATAAAAAAAAAGTCGCGATTATCTTCACATTATATGCAAAATATTTGTGATATAATGTCGCGATAAGGTGTACAAAGATTAATTTCATGCACAGAAATTCTTTGAAACAAATATTTACATGCGAATTTCATTTAAGAAAATTAATAATAAAATAAATAATACCATGTTTTGCAAGTGGACAATTGCGGCCTTCTAGCATATTGTTTGGCGGAATATAAAATAACTCACTATTCTAAAGCCTAATAACTCCCAGAAATGTACCAAATCTTACCTCAAGAATGGCGGGATCAGTTTTCTCCACGTGGTTGGCCGCCTCGTGGTCTTTACCATTCTTGACTGGATTTTCCATGACCTCCAACAAGCACACATTCTATTAGTTTATGCATCAGACAGAATTTACAAGTTACACGTTTTATCAGTCTCATATTTCTAGATCTCAGGGTCGTGATCTACTTTGCCCTAATGGCGTTTCAATATGTATATATTTTTAAAAATAATAGGGAAAGAAAAAACATATACACAATTCATGCCCCGCGGCGGGCGGCATTGATGAGCCGAGATTTCTGAAATAACAAATACAACTTGTAAATTACTGGACGCACTGGGATTAAAAATAGTCGACTCTAAACCAAATTAAAGACTCAAAGCCAAAGTTGAAATTTAAAAAATATATACATGTCGTAGCTAAATGACGAGGCGCAGTCGTTATGCCTAGGGAACAGCGCACCCGCGATGTCTGCCACCTTTATTTTTTGTCCAGCTTTTATACATGGAGGAATTTACATTTTAACACAATGGTAACATATTTACATACTTAGTTCGACGGAAATAAATTATATCTTTTGGCATTAACTATACAAATTATGACAGATGGAACCTGTGTGGGATAAATAAATTTAAAAGGAATTTAAAATTATTTAGTTGAGATTGGGAGGCAATTTTACAAATTGAATTCTGATACTATGTACAAAATTGGAAATTTGTGTGATATTATACTAAAATATATACAAGTAGGGATTAGCACAACATTAAGTCTGATATATAATACAAATATAATAAAGTTTTAAATGTAGCAGGATACGAACCTGTGTGATGTGGCTACGACTGTGTATCTGTTTGTGGGAGTGTTCTGTGTGTAAGAGGATCGCCTGCGCTGGAGTGTTGGTGGATTGATGATGGGCTGAGCATCCTTCTGTACCGTACTTTCCATAGAGAACGTAAGAGAAGGGGTGTTGAAAAGGTGCTCAGGGATTAAAAAGAATGAATGTTTGAGGAATGAGGACATGGGTCGTGGCGAACAATTCGGTAGGATGATCCAAACTGGGCCAATGGAGTCCTCGGAAGGTTTCTCGTTTGGGATGGAGAGAAAGGGGACGGTTGTCATGTCAATGAAGTAGCGCAAGGAGAATATCTCTTGATGTAGGTGTGTGAACATAATGGTTTATTGCAAGTGGTCAGAGGGAAATGTACTGAATTCTGTGACGTACATCCTGAACGGATTGTTTCAAGACGGGTCTGTGACTATCAGTAATCCTGCTGACACCTTAAAAGGAAGTGAATTTGGAAAAAGACTATCAGTTTGGGGTGGTCAATGTGTTACGCAGGTGGTGTTATTCTAATTCAAAATAGGAATTATATATAGGAATTCCCTGACGTTAGGATCTTATGGGGGATCATCAATCTTAATGTCATGGTCACCATTCTTTTCTGAGTGGTTAATGAAGTCCTTTAAGGTGTTCCAAAGGACTATTGAAAGCTCTTCAAGACAATGAATCAAGATTGATTGAATTTGTCTCAATCGGGACGACGGCAATAAATAAATTAGCAAATGTATAATCGTCATGGAGACGTTTGGGTTAATAAACGCCATTGTAAGGAGGGATAGAAAAAATATTGGGAATTGTTTAATTCTATTAAAATATTTAACTATGGGTAACGGTACTAAGGTATTTTTTGCTTATAAATGACCTATTTTCTAATTTTGCATTGTCACAGTTAATAAGGAGAGCACTGAATTGAGGGCTAATTTGCGGAGTATGATTAAGTGTTGGTGAGGATGGGAGCATTATCTTCGTTGTAGGGGAAGGTTCTAATTGGATATCAATCTTTGGGGTAGTGTCAGGAGTAGAAATGTATCTGGCTGTTAATGTCTGTTCGTCATTATCTAAGAAAAAATATCGGGGTTCATGTGATTAAATGGGTTACTGAATGTAGATGCATAATTCTTATAATCATCATGAAATATTTCAGGTGGGAAATGATGGTAAATAAAATATGATTTTGGTTTGCTATTGTTGTTCGTTGAGTGAGGTGTGAAGATGTACTTAGTGTCTTCGGAATAATGTTTCAATTTGTTTACGTGAATAACTTCTGTTTCTAAGTTTTGAGCTTGATTAGGTCTATTGATTCTAACTGTATAGGGGGATATCACCTCAATTATCTCATATGGCCCACTGAAGTAAGGCACTAATTTACCCGTATTGGGGTGTTGGTAAATTTTGGTTAGGACTAGATCGCCTACTTCAAAGTCGGGGGACCTGTGATTTTTGTCAAATCTGATCTTATCTAGCTTATGGCGTTGTTTCGTTCTTTGTAACGCTAGGCGTCTGGATTCAGTGACTGATGGATATGGATCTAGATGTTGTGACAGCTCTTTCGGTAGGGAACCGTCCATAAGGTATGATGGGGTAAATCCCGTGACGGAATGAGGGGTGTCGTTATATGCCTTAACTACTTTGGATTGGAGCATAGTCCAACTAACCCTAGGATGTTGAAGATGGAGGAGCCTAAGTTTTCCGGTCAGGGTTGCGTTCAAACGTTCGGATAAACCGTTTGCTTGTGGATGGTTGCTGGTAGTGAGCATTGGTTGGATGTTATGGGAGATTAGAAATATCCTAAACCTCGGTGATGTAAAGGCAGGGGCTCTATCTGTAAGGAGGCGCTTCGGACAACCACTTTGTAGCACCCTTTTTATTACTTGTATATATGTGGTCGTACTGGTGGAACGAGATGGAAATGTCCATGCGAATCGAGTCGCGTGGTCTACTACTACATGCAGGTGATTTTTTGCACTTCCATATCTAGAAAACCCGGCTATAGTGTCCATAGAGACCAGATCGAATGGCAGTGGAGATTCTGGCAATTCTCCCAACTCTCCATACTTCGGTCCTTTTGGGGTTTTGCTCATTTGACAGATGTTACAATTCTTAACGAAGGCACGAATGTCTATCAACATTCCGCTCCAAAAGTATTGGGCGGAGATGACCCTAGTTAATTGAGAAATTCCTGGATGGTTGAATTTCTGGTGGGCTTTTCTAAGTATGGTGGGTCGTAAGGATGGTGGAACAACTATTTTGCTCACACCACGTCTGGTGACGGTAGTCAAGCCTGAGGTTTGGTGAACATACTTGGGATTATCCCGAAGCTCACTTTGGCACATTTTTAATTGTGTGGCGTCAAGAAGGCCACAAAACGGATTTCGGGATAACAGGTCAGCCTCTAGTTGTTTGGTGCCTTTGATGTATTTCACCTGATAGTCGTAGACTGACAATCTCAAACTCCATCGAAAGAGTCTTCCTGTCGGATTTTTGATGTTTTTAAGCCACTGTAAGGCGCAATGATCGGTGAAAATGGTAAAACAATTTCCCGCCAGATACACCTTGAAACGATCTACTGTTTCAATTATGGCCAGACACTCTAATTCGGTGATGGTATAATTGCGCTCGTATTTGCGCAGAGTGCGGCTAAAATATTGTACTGGATAAGAGTTTCCATCTGGATGGAGCTGTATCAGTACTCCTCCTATCCCTTGCAAAGATGCATCAGAGTACACTTGACAGGGTAAATCTGATTTATAAAGATGGAGAATTGGACCTGAGGAAAGTAGTTGTTTGAGTTTGTCAAACGCCTTTTGACAGTCTGACGTCCATTCCCATTTAACGTTCTTTTTCAAAAGTTGATTTAGAGAATTTCTAATGCGCGCATAATCTGGAATGAATTTGTTGTAAACATTAATGGCGCCTAGGAATGATTGCAAGGTTTTTACGTAAGTAGGGGGTTTTATGGCATTAATTACATCTATATTCCTAACAAGTGGAGTGCAGGTACCTGAACTGATCTTATATCCCAGGTAGTCAATAGATGTCTTGAAAACTGGCATTTTTTAAGATTTAATTTTATATTTTCTAATTTACAAAAATGAAAAAATTCCTGTAAGTGTCCTAAGTGTTCCTCTAAACTGTTAGAATGGATTATGAAGTCATCAAAATAATGATTAGCAAATGTTAATTTGTGTTTCTGTATCAATTGATTTAACTGCCTTTCGAATATTTGAGGAGTTAATTCGAGACCAAATGGAAGTCTATTAAAATGGTATTGCCCCAGGTGGGTTACAAATGAAAGTAGGGGCCTAGATTCGGGATGGATAGGAATTTGCCAGAAGGCGGAGGTTATATCTATGGTGGAAAAGTATTTGGAATTAGATAATTGATCTAGCATTGTTTCTATTAGTGGTATTGGATAGTTATCTACAGACATTAAATCGTTAAGTTTTCTAAAATCTACGCAAAAGCGTTTCGAGCCATCCCTTTTTCTAGCAAGTGTTACGGGAGCGGCATATGGGCTATTTGATGGTTCTATTATTTCATTTTCTAACATTCTCTCTATTTGATATTTTATTTCAGGATAATCGCTATATGGTATTCTATATGGTCTTAGTTTTATAATCTTATCACTGTTAGGTATAATTTTAACCGGGTCGATATTTAAAGCAGGTACTGAAAACTTATCGATAGGGAACAAACCAATATTTTTTCTAATAAGATGTTTACATTCATTAATTAGATGAGGATGTGCAACTATATAATTTTCTACATTTGTGGTACTATTAAGGGTGTCATGAGAAAAAGATTGAGTAGTGTGGGGCATGGTATGGTTATTAGGGTCGTGTTGAATTGTAAAGTTTTTTAATTATGGAGTAAAATAATCTTTAAAACAATATTGTGACGGTGCTAACATGATATCATCCTGATATATTCTCTTTGAAAAAATATCAATAGTTAATCGGAATATCCATAATGAGTTTAAAGACAAAATGCCAAATGGTAGATCATTATCTATTATATAAAATAACAAGTGTTCCTTAATGGATCCTACAGTAACTAAAATAAATGCAAATCCCACAGGTTGGATATTATGAGACAATGTCCTAATAGTAACATCATAATATAAAAGTGACATTTTAGTTCTTAATGTTTTAAATTGTTTAAAACCAATAATTTTAATATTAGAGCCCGTATCTATTAGAAATGAAAACAAATGGTTGGCAAGTAGCAACTTGAGAGTCAGGGTACTTACACCTTTAATAGCGTGTGGGTTGTACTTCTGGTTACTTGGTAGTGTTGTTTCTTGGGTCACGAAAATACCGCGGCGGTGTCGATAGTCGAGGATGATCGGCACGCTGCCCAGGCAAGGTGGACCGTTGTGGGCACTGATTGTTCCAGTGTGGCCCTTGGCAGTGCTTGCATGGTGTAGGCGCGGTGGAGGGAGATCCTTCTGGTCGCTTCTGGGAATGAGGCACATCTTCGGATAAGCGCCTTAGCGGATTACTTGTCCGTCTACCGGATTGGCAGGGAGATGGGCGTTCTGTGGGAGAGGAAATGCCGGGACGACTCGGGTCTCCGCCGATACCATAGATTTTCCTGGCCAGAGTGAGCCATTCCGACGGGCTGTTGGGTGTTGCAATCAGTAGGAGATTTTGACTGTAGGAGGGCATTCCTTGAGTGAGGGCATTGACCATCTCCTTGCGGTCGATGTTGAGCGGCGTACCTATGCGTACCTTCTGTGAATAGTATGCTTGTAAGCCTTGAGGCCCGCAGCGTAGTTGATAGAATTCTTGATGGGTCGGTGTCTCGGGTGGGGGGTACAGATCCTCAAGGACCTGTTTGATCTTCAAGTAGGGTTCATAGAGGTAGTCCATGGATTGGAGTGTTGTCCGGGGCTCTCCTTCTAGCGCTGCCACTACCATGCGGCCTTGTTCGTCACAGCTGCTGTTTTGGAATTCCGGGGACCTCTCCAGCTCCCTTAAGAACGATTCCGCCGAACTTGATCCGTCAAATCTGGCTGCGGTGGTGGGCGTGTCCTGCTCTAGTCTTCTCATCATCGCTGTTATTGCGTTTATCACCGATTTATTCTCTTGAGCTAACTCGGCCTCCTTCTGGCCTTCTTGTCTTTTTGCCTTGTCCATGCTCTTGAGCTTCTTTATCTTTGTCGACTCTTAACTGTCGTAGCTAAATGACGAGGCGCAGTCGTTATGCCTAGGGAACAGCGCACCCGCGATGTCTGCCACCTTTATTTTTTGTCCAGCTTTTATACATGGAGGAATTTACATATTTACATTTTAACACAATGGTAACATATTTACATACTTAGTTCGACGGAAATAAATTATATATTTTGGCATTAACTATACAAATTATGACATATATTTATTGTTCTCTATTGGAATGTGTTACGCAAACTTTGACTTTAATCATCATCGATGCTACGTCACTACTATGACGTCACTACTTCCAACTTCTACCTTCTAACTTGCTGTGATGTTTACCGCTAACTTGTTTTAACAATATATGTAATGGAACAAGTCGTTCCTTAAATAAATATATATTTGTTTATATCTAAAGGGATGTCCTCGTAACTACAACATAAGTGAGTACAAAAACAACTAGAAATCTTTAAAAAGAAACATCGTATTTTGCTAAGCCTATATCAATTTGGTAGCAGAGCGTGGTTTGGGCGCGCGAATTGGACTAACCGCCAATTGATCCATTTAAATCAAAAATAAAAATAAATAATTGGACTAACCGCCAATTTAGAAAATAAAAGTTGGATAAAAATGGATACATATAACTTAGCAAAAATTGAACAGTTAACAGAAAACAACTATACAACGTGGTCCATGAAAATGGAAGCAATTCTAGATTCAAAAGATCTCTTCGAGGACGTAATTGTTAATGACGAGCCAGACTTTACAAATAATAAACTAGAATATTATATTTGGAAGAAAAAGAATCGGGAAGCATACAGCTTAATAATATTGTCACTTTCGGATGACTTAACAATCATCTTTCGAGGCGATAAAAGGGCCAAAAGAATTTGGTACGACATAAAGAAAAGGTTTGAAGGATCTCTAGAAAATAGAAGGATTGACCTAATGTTGGATCTAGCCAGACTAAAATTGAACCCAAATGAAAATGTTAACATGTATATTGTACGAGCACAGAAACTGGCACAAGAGATCACCCAGCTAGGAAAGACAGTAACAGAAAGAGAGCTTGTATGATACATTATTGAAGGACTCACACCTAACTTTGACACGATCACAGCAGCACTGTCAATAAACAGAGAAATCTCCTTACCAGACTTGAGACAAGCTCTACTGGATTTCGAGAAAAAAAGACAGGACAGAAGCAAAAATCATGAAAATGCTTTCAGATCATCAGGCAACCAATTCAAAGAAAAGTCATGCTACATTTGCAAAAGAAAAGGACATTTCAAGAAAGACTGTTGGTTCAACCCTAACAACAAAGGAAATCAAAAGAATACAACTGACAAAAATAACATGGCCAGTACAAGGAACTACCATAAAGGACCAAAACAAAACAAAGAGACGGCCAGATCAGCAATCCAAGAACGAACGGAGGAACCATCCCAACGAAGAGACTCCACTTCAGAATACGCACTACATGCAAGCACAAGGGAGGAACGCCCGACGACTCAAGACGTGTGGATAATTGATTCTGCGTGCACAAGCCACATGACTTCCCATGGTGAATGGATCGAGCACAAGACGGAGGAGAGAAGAAGCATACAAGTGGCAGAAGAAGGGAGACACATCGAATCTGCCTCATCAGGATCAATCCAAGCTACTGTACAAGGTAAGGACAAACTTAACAACGCTGTAACCCTGCATAATGTCCTCCATGTACCACACCTGAAAGGAAATCTAATGTCCATTCCAAGCGTAGTAAGAAGATGGAACTCTGTTCTTTTGAATTCTGAAGGAGCATACATATACTCTTCTGATGACAAGCTAATAGGAACAGGCAACTTTGATGGTAACATGTACACATTGAACCTATCACGTTTACCTGAAGCAACTCATGTTCCAAATGAACATTGCTTGATTTCAAAGGACAATTCTAGGACTGCATGGCACAGAAGGTTAGGACATCCTAGTGACAACAAATTAGACCTGATTTTGAAGAACAATCTTCTAAAAGGCTTGAACTCTATAAATAGTACCCTTGATCAATGTGATGCTTGCTCATTGGGAAAAATGACCAAAGTACCCTATGTTCACACAGATAGCAATCGGGAAAGCTACCCCTTTGAAGCCATTTATGTCGATCTCTGTGGTCCAATGAGAACAAACTCCTTGGGCGGAAGTAAATATTTCTTGACCATCGTAGATGGATTTTCTAGGAGAATATTTGTAGAATTTCTCAAAGATAAACTCTCAGCAGCAGAAGTTTTGAAGAAGTTTATTGTAAAGAGAGAAAACGAGCTAAACTCAAAACTAAAACGACTTAGAACAGATAACGGAACCGAATTTATCAATAAAAACCTTGAAACCTTCATAGAATCCAAAGGAATTAAACATGAACTAACTACACCGTACACCCCAAGAAGCAATGGGAGAGTTGAAAGAGCTAACAGAACACTATTAGACAAAGGCCGAACACTTCTGGCAGACTCCCAATTACCCCTACACTTCTGGGCAGAAGCTGTGAATACAGCTGCATATCTGTACAATCTAACTCCCACAACCAATGACCCAGACACTACACCTATGGAAAAATGGAAAGGTAAAAAGCCATCCGTCTCTCACATCATGAGATTTGGTTGTGAAGTCTTCTATAAACTCGAGAATCATCAAAGACACAAACTAGAAGCTAAATCTAAGAGAGGAATATTTGTGGGCTATTCAAGATGCAGAAGAGCTTATCGAGTATTTGATATCACAACGAGAGTCATTCTTGAAACCGCAGACATTCACTTCAGAGAGAACAATAATGTCATCTCGGAAGAAAAACAAAGTGATAATAATATGGACACTGACACATATTTCTTCATTCAGGAGGATGAACAACTGGACAATCATGTTCTATCAGATGTTGATATTGAAGAGCCAGCACCAGATACCATGATCAACAGACAGACAGAGTCAAGTGAATCAGACAGACCACAAAGAACTCGAACAATACCTAAAAGATTCGATGACTACGTTCTGGCTACTACGAATGAAACCATTCCGAAAGACTATGATGAAGCCATCGCATGCGAAGACAAGAAACATTGGGAGAACGCAATGCTTGAGGAAATACAAAACATGTACTCGCATCAAGTATGGGAACTGGTACCTAGACCTGTAAACACTAAAGTTGTCAAAAGTAAATGGGTGTTCAAAATATCTAAAGACCAAGAAAACAAAACTTACAAAGCTAGACTTGTTGCAATGGGATACAACCAAATCCCAGGAAGAGATTACAATGAAAGTTTCAGCCCTGTAATTAAAATTGCCACCCTCAGGACTATTTTGTCAATGGCAGCAACAAAAGATTCAGTCATTAAACTATTTGATGTGAAAGCAGCCTATCTAAATGGAAACATTGAAAATACAATATATTCATGGAACAACCTGCTGGATTTGTCCAAGACAGAAACAAAGTTTGCAAACTCAACAAAAGTATTTACGGTCTACCTCAATCAGGAAGATCGTGGTATGAGAAATTCAGTCAAGTACTTCATGACTGTGGACTGGAAAAACTTAAATCTGACCCTTGCCTATTTAAATGGTAGAATGAAGACAAATACTTCTATATAGGGATATATGTTGATGACTTTATCACTATCTCAGATTCTGAGGATACCTGAAACAGATTCATCAATAAATTGAGACATCACCTGGAAATAAAGGATGTAACATGTAAAGGCATGTTTTTTGGGAATCAAGATCATACAAGACAAGGAGGGAATTTCGCTACAGCAAAGCCACTATGTACAACAAATGTTGCAGAAATATGGAATGGAAACTTGTAAGGAAGTTCCAACACCAGGTTCCAAAGAAATCAATTTGGACAATCATATTGAAGATGACAATTGTGATCAGCACACTTACCAAGAAGCCCTTGGAATGCTAATGTTTCTAGCTGTTAACACCAGACCCGACATCGCTTACATCACTAGCAAACTTTCACAGTACTCCAGACAACCAAAACAGATGCACTGGGCAGCAATCAAAAGAGTGATGAGATACCTACGAGGAACAATTGACCTAGGAGTGAAATTTGAAAGAGAGAAGACTGGAATCCTGAAGTCCTACACCGATGCCAGCTGGTCGACCACTCATGATGGAAAATCCTACGGCGGATATGTATTGAAGCTCGGCGAAGCAACTATAGACTGGAAGAGTAGTAAACAGCCACTCGTCGCCCTCTCCACAATGGAAGCGGAAATGATAGCTGCTTGTGAAAGCTGCTGTCAAATCAAGTGGATAATAAACCTGCTACGAGAGCTGGAAGAATGGAATTTCATGGAAAAACCAACTGCGATCTATACAGACAGTCAGTCATTGATCAACTGGATCTCCAGCCCTAAACAAAGCAGTCGCTGTAGACATATCAACAGAAAGTACCACTTCTTGAGAGACTGTTATGAATCCAGAGACATCTGCCTTCTGTACAAGCCATCCCAGAACCTGGAGGCGGATATCTTCACAAAGGACCTATCCCGAGACCAGATGAATAAACACCTGGAGAACCTCAGCATCGTGGGAATAAATACAAAGTAAGGAGGGAATTGTTACGCAAACTTTGACTTTAATCATCATCGATGCTACGTCACTACTATGACGTCACTACTTCCAACTTCTACCTTCAAACTTGCTGTGATGTTTACCGCTAACTTGTTTTAACAATATATGTAATGGAACAAGTCGTTCCTTAAATAAATATATATTTGTTTATATCTAAAGGGATGTCCTCGTAACTACAATATAAGTGAGTACAAAAACAACTAGAAATCCTTAAAAAGAAACATCGTATTTTGCTAAGCCTATATCAGAATGGTCAAACAGAAAAGAATAAAAAAAGGGCAATGAGAATGAAATGGGGAACTATACATAAAATTAACCTGTAAAAAATATATATATTTTTTAAAAAGTTACTTATCTTTTTTGGTGCTTCAGTTGGAGGGCTGGAAAATTTCTTCCACTAAAATTTTAAAAACTACATTTTAGAAGAATTTCTTAGAACCTCTCTCCAATCTGTCTCTACTATCTTCCCTACCTCTCCCTTTCCTTATCTTTTCCCTCAAAATCCCCACCAAATTTATTATTTACCAGAGTAAAAATAAAAAATGAATTAAAATTTCTAAAATACTTCAACTGTTATAAAATAAAAATAATAAAAATAATAAATTATTATTTGAAATATAATTTTATTTAAAGACTATTATTTAAAATATTAAAACAAAAATTGGATGATTAGTTATTTTAAAAAAAGGAAATTTATTATAATGAGAACAATAAATTATATACATAAAAAAACAATATAGAAAGGTGAAGAGATGGGTTTGTTTGACAATGATGAATGCTCGACGTCCACTTCGTTCTTGTCGAGGCAGCTTCACCATTGTCCATCAGCTTTCTATGGGGTACTGTGGGTGAGCTTTTTGGAGGCCGCTGAAGTGGTCTCTACAATGTCAAGCACCATAGGTCAGTAGCTTGACTACAGGGAAGAGGCTTCTGAGTCCATCTTGGACTCTGGCTTGGGTTCAATTCAGCTACAATGGGACATGTGACTCGACCACCAGGAAGGTGTGTCTGAGTCCATCTCAGACTAGCTTGGTAGGGCCAGGTCATTTACCACAGGTCAGGTGGCTTGACCAGAGGGAAGGGGCGTCTGAGTCCATCTTGGAATCTGGCTCGTTGTTGTCAAGGCTGAAGGTGGTCTCACGCTCCATCTCTACACCTTAAAATCACTAGAAGTTTGCAGCTTTGGTGGGCAAAGGTGGGACATGGTTAGGTTAGGTGGGGTTCTGGGTTATTTTGGCATACTGTGGTCACGAGGTGTCCTAATAGCTACACACAAGCAGACTGCCAGAAAAAAGACCAAACAGTGAATCTCACCTCTCCTTCATCTGCCCAGCTTTTCAATACCAAATATTTCAGACGGCCACTCTCCTGGGAATTTCCAATCTCAACCAAGTTTCGCCGGAAAATCTTCCTGAAATAAATCTGCGTGGCCTAATATCTTGGACTTCCACCGCCTTTGTAAATAAAGCCCATGTCTGAATGAAAACAGGATTAGTTGGCGACATCTATTATACGCTCAAGAAACCTGAGTAAATTATATTTATAAATGACAGAAATGTGATTAAAACATTATCCTTTTAAGAGGTATAATTTAAATTTCAATCGTTTAAACAGTAGTTTTAAAGACAACATAGTTGTAACAACATAAAAAGTTTTTTTACCAAGTAATGTTGCTACATGTATTTATTCACACGATCTAAAAGGGTTTTGTGTTAAATGAAATAAGGTATACTTCTGTAATATATATTTATAAATAATGTCATTAATTTACCCTCACGTTAATTTAGCGTTTTCAATTTTATATTCACAGAGTAGTTATTCATTTTAATATAAGTATTTGACCCATTATATTTACATAAATTTTAAAAGGTGTTTGTTTTGAGAATGGTCCGAGATACGAAACAAGCAATTATGTCAATACCGGCTTTGCCGCATGTAAATATAAATGAAATAGATTTAGATAAGCTAAGAGAAACAGTAAACAATCTCATTGAAAAGGTATCATTTTATATTTTAGATTTTGTGTTATATTTTAAAAGAAATGGCATAAGTACGCCAATAGTCCAGGTCTCATATTCGCTAGTAAAAAATGCTAAATGATTGTTTATATAATATTCATATTGGATGCTTAAAAAAATTTGCTCATTTAATATCATACAGTATTCAATTTCACAGATATTTTGAACTATAATAATTTTATGATATCACGTTTTAAAATTAAACTTTCTTACATTGTTTAATGTCACACTCTTAAGAATATAAACCATTTTGGAGACACATTTATTAATTTGCTGTCAGAAAAACTGAAACAAAGCTCCTGATAATCTGTCATGACAGGTGTAAACAAATGCAATTGTCTGTTTTATCTGTAAAATATCTTGGCTAAGAGGGAGATTTTTGGATAAAGGTAAATAAATTGTATCATTCGAGATAAAATTGTGAAAATCGTTTAAAAATTATAAATATTTCTCTCTCAGAATGAATTTCTTTTCATTTTAAAATAAATAGAAACTCATTGTAATAATTATTTGTAGTTTTTAAAGAGCATCATTGTTTATAATTTTCTTATCACTTTTTAAACTTTGCATTACTAAATTAAATAAAGAAATTTTAAAGTCAAATAATACTAATTTTCATTTAAAATTAGAATAATTTAACCTATATGGCACACAAATATGTTTTAAAAGAAAATTATATAACATAGGCCTCTTCTACTAACAGTCTAGAACAGAGGTCGGAAGAGTAAAAAATTACAATTTATAAAATATCAAAGTTTTTAAAGAGCCACAAAAATTTTTTCTTGCCAACAATAAATAGTACTCGCATTCATAAAGTATTTATGTGAGTACAGTAGAACCTACCTTTAGCGGACACCTCTCCACAAAGGACAGTTTTCATTTTCAAAATTACCATTTTTACAATTTAGCAACTCTCCAGTAAGTGGAGACCTCTCCCTAAAGGATGTTTTGGCTCTGCAATTAGGTGTCCTTTACAGGAAATTTCTCCTGTACTACATGCAGCTTCACATCCAAAGAGCTGCATGTGGCTCGCGAGCTGCAGGTTGCCGACCCCTGGTCTAGATTTATGATGATTACCTTAATAAAGATAAAAAATAAAGTATAATGCATGAGTCTATATGTTTCACTAATAGATGTTTAACTAATGTATGTGAAAAATGATTATCAAGATATAATGTTTCATATAATTCTTTTATCTTTTCTCTCAATATATGACATCTGCCACCCTATTTCCTTGTTTATTATTTGTCATATAATATATAAAAGCATTTTATTTAGAAAATTAAAATCCTCTGCTATACGAGGTGTGTTCAAAAAGTATCGCGAATTTTGAATTTTCGCGGGTTACGTATATTCGAATTTCGATCTTTTTGTGGCTTTATGTTGGTACTCATGTCTCTCACTTATGCCGACAAGCTCGGCCATTTTGAATGTTCACTTAATTGTTGACAGCTGCTTTGCTTGCAGGTGTTTTGGATCGTCTTCGATTTTTACCTATTAAAAAAATGGATCAAAGAACCTGTATCAAATTTTGTGTGAAAAACTAAATTAAGTGCGCGGATGCATTCCGAATGTTGACTGTGGCATACGGAGAAGCTACCTTGGACCGAAGCAACGTTTATCGGTGGTACAAAATGTTCTCAAAAGGCCGAGAAGATGTGAACGACTAAGAGCGTGCCGGACGCCCGAGCACTTCAACAACGGTCGCCGCGAAATTCGTACCAAAATTGCTCAATTGCGACCAAAAACAGCATCGCATGAACATTGCTAATGAGATGTTGGACTCTGTCCGCGACGACCCAAATTTGCTCCAGAGGGTCATAACTGGTGACGAAGCGTGGGTTTATGGTTATGACGTGGAAACCAAAGCTCAATCATCTCAATGGAAGCTGCCGCACGAACCAAGACCGAAAAAAGCGCCCCAAGTTCGGTCGAATGTGAAAGTTTTGCTGACAGTTTTCTTCGATTGCAGGGGCGTGGTGCATCATGAGTTCTTGCCACAGGGTAGAACGGTCATTAAGGAATATTACCTGCAAGTTATGCGCAATTTGCGCGAAGCAATCCGCCAGAAACGCCCGGATTTGTGGAAAAACAAAAATTGGCTTTTGCACCACGATAACGCCCCTGCTCACACATCGTTGCTTGTGCGCGACTTTTTGGCCAAAAACAACACACTAATGATGCCGCAGCCACCGTATTCCCCAGATCTGGCCCCCTGTGACTTTTTCTTGTTCCCTAAACTGAAAAGGCCCATGAAAGGACGACGTTACGCTATGCTTGACGAGATAAAGACAGCATCGAAGAAGGAGCTGAAAAAGATTTCAAAAAATGATTTTTTGAAGTGCTTCGAAGATTGGAAAAACCGTTGGCACAAGTGTATAATATCTCATGGGGATTACTTTGAAGGGGACAAAATAGGTATTCATGAATAAATAAATAATTTTTGAAAAAACCCAAAAGTCGCGTACTTTTTGAACACACCTCGTACATATGGATAATAAACAATACAGCTTCTGAAGCGAAAACTTATCCTCAGAATCTGTTTTGTTGATTGTTTATAAAAGCATTTTATATGAATTTGACCTCTTTTTCTCTCAGCATTCTATCATTTTTCTCACTTGTGCTGACAATTTAAATATTTGGAATGGGTGAAGAAACCTCTTGTGGAGTACTTGAGGAAGTGTTTTAAAATATTTTCTGTAATTTTCAAAAGTGTTGGAATATTTACCACTGTTCTTCTCCACCATTCTATGACAAGAAATGTGGTGGTTGCAGCACCAGTACAACTCAGCTCTCTTCTGGGCTGACAAGATCTCCTCCCTCTCCAAAGGTAAGCCCTTCCACCTGTGCATTGACCAGCCAACTATCTATGGCACCAAGTCCTTCTTCCATACAAGAACATACAGTCTATCCTCTTTAATTCTACACCCCAAGGGATCAGAGCTTTCGGTTGAATTAAATTATTGTATTTCTAGAAATAAATTTGTATTTTAACAAGAATTATATAATGTTGAAATTTGATTTTAAAAATTCAATCGAATTATCGTTAGTGTCGAATTAACGTTTGCTATTTGATAGGCTGGAGGTTGGGACATTGAAATATGGTTGAATTACCGCAAGTGTTGAATTAACGGGGTTATACTGTATCAGGTACCATAACCACACCCCAGAGTTGACTGTGTGCTGAAACAATTCCTGGAGGTAGTATCTTTTTTGGTACACACCGCATCTTTCAACGACCACAACCTGGGATTGAATCCTGCATTGAGCACTCTTTTCTGCTTCAATAACCTCAATTCTTGCCTAAGAAATACCCCACCAGCTAGTGTGAGTAGCCTAATGAGGCTAGCATCCTAAGGTGCAAAAGTCAAACTGCTTTCCACACATGAGGCACTTAGAGTAACTATCCACCATGACTTGGAATAAATAAATTAAAAAAATATATTATTTGTCAACTTGTGTGATCTTCTAGGCTCTTATTCATTTGTTTCCTCAATATTTTTTCTAGGATAAATAGGCAGGAGCAATGATAAAGCACAATTTGGATTATAGATTTCTATATACAGTTACGAGCGTCATTCTTCATCTCCTAATCAACTCTGTCACTGTTTGCTTTTTTTTTTTGGAATGGCGCCCTCCTATTGGTTGGCTACGATCACGCCACCTTTGCCCCCCCCCCCCCCCTCCATCATGCCTCCCCCACTCGCTTTTTCATTTTTGTAACTATTGTGTTATAGCGGATCGCTCCTTAAATAAATGCATATATTAGTTAATAACTAAATGGAATCCTCTCTTTCTTTTTCCCAGTATGAGACGCCTACGGAAGCCAACAGTACATAGACAGATAAAGCACATAGGCTATAGTTATTAACTAATATATGCATTTATTTAAGGGGCCAATGGTAAAACATGGGCGTTGCCCGGGTCATTCGGCTAATAGATTATAAACACAAGGTATTAAGACCAAATCCAAATAAATAATTAGTGTGTTACATTTCGAAAACAGCGTTGTTACAGAAACCACACACACTATTTATTTATTTGGATTTGGTCTTATCATCTTGTGTTTATAGGCAGGAGTACTGTTCTGTTATATCTCATTGTTTTACATTTTATCTCCCAGGAGTGACCCATCTGATGAGTAACCACATTGTAAAATCAAAATGACTTGTCCTAAGGTAACTTCCAATGAGAAAGACCACCTCCCTGGGTATTAAGATTTTTAGGCAATCTCTCATGGCAAGTTATCAAGTTGAATTAATGTACTAAATATGGCAAAAATCAATCCTATTTTGTTGAAGAGAGAGAAATTGAGATTGAAACTACTTTATTTCAATGTCCATATAAGATTATATAAGAAAAGAAAACAAGACCTAATCCAAATAATTTATTAGTGTGTGACGTTTCGGCAACAACATTGTCACCATCATCAGACAAAAGAATAAATGAGAAAACATGTTACAGCAAGTTCTTATATAGTCCTGTTATCAAGTGTTTAAACAAGATAACAGATAAGGAAAATAGTTTTTAAGTCAACTTGAAATATTCTTCTTAGAATTAAAAGTGGATTTTTTTTAAAAATATAATTAAAGGCATATCTGTAAATATCATTTATATTTCCCCTCTTCCATTCTATTAATTGAAGCACGTCTTTTGGATGAAAAAGGCTTCATTGAACTGTCTTTTGTAATAATTTTTTTCATAGTCCAGTGTTTTTGGGTTTTCTAAATTGAATTGATTGTGTCCTGTGTCCCTTCTGTGTTCTACAAGAGCAGAAGGGACACAGGACACAATAAATTCAATTTAGAAAACCCAAAAACACTGGACTATGAAAAAAATTATTACAAAAGACAGTTCAAAGAAGCCTTTTTCATCCAAAAGACATGTGCTTCAATTAATAGAATGGAAGAAAGGGGAAATATAAATGATATTTACAGATATGCCTTTGATTATATTTAAAAAAAAAAATCCACTTTTAATTCTAAGAAGAATATTTCAAGTTGACTTAAAAACTATTTTCCTTATCTGTTATCTTGTTTAAACACTTGATAACAGGACTATATAAGAACTTGCTGTAACATGTTTTCTCATTTATTCTTTTGTCTGATGATGGTGACAATGTTGTTGCCGAAACGTCACACACTAATAAATTATTTGGATTAGGTCTTGTTTTCTTTTATTATAATCTATAATCCAAATTGTGCTTTATCAAGATTATATAAGGTTAAATACAGAATAAATATAAATATGAATAAATATGATTATATAATGAGAAATTTAAGAATAAATAGATATAAATAGATAAAAATAATTGATAGATATACATATATATTGTAATGATTCCATATGCAGATTTTATTCTTGGAGAAAAAAGTGCAGCATATATGTAAATATGTATTAATTTTCTGATAGAAAATTAATCATTTTATTTATTCATCAAATCAGACGCGATATCCCTACAAGGGATGCTTGTGTCAATAACAACACTAAATTCAGATACTATATTACAAAAAAAAAAAAATTAAAATAATTACAAGATTTGAAAAGATAAAAAAGAGAACATTAAAATCATTCTTGATTTTACATCACAACCAACAAAATAAACAAACCAAAAATATACAAATAGGTAATAATTAAGGTTTTTTTAACCAAGAGAGAAAATCATAAATGTATTTACAGAATTTTCTAAATTTAAAATACGAGTCCTTACTATTTACAAACATAAAAAGATCCTTGTATTCGATGTTTTCCCGGTTTCTGTAGTTCTGGAAGATTGGGCACTCAAGAAGCAGATGACTGGAATCCTGCTTTCTCTTTCCACATAAACATCCCGGATCGTCTATAGCTCCTATTCGAAACAGAAAATCTCCGAAATTTCCATGACCAGTAACGAATTGCACATTGTAAAAGTCAGGGCGGAAATATTTTGGAATGCCCAAAGGGAAAAAGAGACGAAAGTGATCACTTGTATTAGAAAACATATCTTCCATTCTTGTTCTTAAAAATCCATTTATTATTGAAGGAGAATGTGGACTGAACGTTCGTTGGTCTTCCTCGCTTAGTTGGTCCAATTCATATTTAATCAATCTTGATTTGATAAAATCAGTCAGGAATGGGATCTCTGCCAGACAGTGGACACAATTTGAGGAAGATGTTTTAAACGATCTAGTAGCCCAAAGAACAATTTGGTATTGCATCGAATTTAATTTCTGTTTACAGCGGTTATTTATTTGGTAAAACCAAATTTCAGCTCCATATGTTAGAATAGGTCTAATTAGCGTCTTATACAAAATTAACCTTTTATTAGAGTTTATACCCCATATTTTGCCGCTGAGGGAAAAAAGCAGATTTTTCATGCGATGCGCTTTATGCAAAATCTCATTGATGTGCGGGGTGAAATTTATTTTTGTTCTGAACCTGTGATTAGATAATTTCATTCCCAAAATTTTGATTTCATTTGAAGGCTTTATGACGGTTTTTTGAAATTCCAACTGGAACCTATGGAAATTATGAAAGTGAATCAAGTTTGTTTTTTCTGGATTTATTTTTAACTTGTTTGAGCGACACCATTGAGTGACATAGTTTAGGGTGTTCACTAACTCAGTTTTTAGACCCTCTAAATTATAATGCCAACATATTATAGAGATGTCGTCCGCGTAGCAAATAATTTCAGCGTTTGTTGATTTAAAATTCATTAAAATATCGTTTAGCAAGATGTTCCATAATAACGGTGACAGTGGACTACCCTGAGGACATCCCTTAGTAAGGTTTTTGGAGACCGTTTTGCCACCGTATGACAGACAAACTGTCCTTTTATTATTCAAATAGGATTGGATGATTTGAATCAGAGAGCTGGGAACGTTGTCTAAATCCATTCTTTTTATTATAGCTGGCCACCATGCATTATCAAAAGCCCCTGATAAGTCCACTGCGATCAACGCCGTCAGTTCTCTTTGCTTGTGTTCCAGAATAGTTTCAGTCAGCTCTTTCATAGCAGTAATTGTTGATTTATGCCTGGAGAAGCCATGTTGTCTATGACTCATCAAATTGCTTTCGTCATAAAAGGTAGTAAGTTTATTTTTAATTATATTTTCGAAAATCTTTGAAATGTTTGATAGCAAGGAAATTGGTCTGTAGCTTTTACTAACATCATAACTAGTTTTATCTACTTTAGGAATGATTTTCACAAAAGAGTTTTTCCAATAATCTGGGAAATATCCCAAACTTATACATTTTTCGAATATTTGATGGAGGATTATGGAAATCCTAGGGTAGGCGTATTTTATCATATTATTGCTAATATTATCTGATCCAGGTGCTTTCTTATTTTTCAATAATACAATAATTGATTCAATATCTTTTAGGCTTATGATCACTTTGTTTCTATTATTGTAAATTGGCGAGTAATATCTAGTTGCTTTGTGAAGTTCCTCCTCGGAAGAACTATCATCGTCCGGGAAAAGATCGTTCAATAAACTTTCCATTTTTGAAGTCCTAGCAAAATCCGGTGCGTTGTCTATCAATGGAATCCCTGTTGTGTTAAATGATGCTTTTAAAGTTTTGAAAGTTTTATAAGTGTTCCCAAAAGGATTAGTTGATTCGTTTTCTTCGAGGAAGAATCTCCAGCTTTTAAATTTTGCCCTGTTAATGGCTTTATTATATTTGTTACGAGCAGCTTTAAAAAATTTTTCATTAATTATTTTGCCTCGATAGAATAAATTTCTTATATAATTAAAATCATTTTTCATTTTTTTCAAGTTTATTCGTCCACCACTTGAATTTGACTTTGTTTTTGTTTATGGTTGATTTTAACTTGAGGGATGCGTAAGCTGCTTCACTGATAATATCTGTGAGTTTTAAAACAGCTCTATCAACACTTTCGGAATTTTTTATTTGGTTTGCCTCATCCACGAGGCTTAGCAATTCGGGGGAGGAAAATTTTTCATAAAATGCATTCCAGTTTGCGTCAGTTTCGCTGAATTTCCACGTTGATTTATATCCGTCTATATGACTGTTGTCTTTACTAACGATCTCGTAGGTTATTGTCACGTGATCGGAGGTGTCCGTCATTATGGATGTATTCCAGTTTTTTAATAGACTGATTGAATTTCTGTTGGAGATAGTGAGGTCGATCACGCTAGAATTACGACACGTTGTAGTTTTAATATTATGGACGAAGAGATTGTGTTGGTTCACTATTGAATGAAGTTTGTGACCGTTTGAGTTTGTCTTTCGATCATACCAGACGGGATGCCTAGAGTTAAAATCCCCACAAAGCAGAATCGGTTGAATTTTGAAAGTTTCCAAAATTTCCTCAATAAACTTTTGATGGGTTTCTGAGAAAGAATTGGGGAGAATGTAAAAATTCCCTATAATAATATTTGACTTTGATAAAAGTATTGAGCTTGTAGTACAAAATGAGTTGGTGAATTGATCTATCTTATTGTATTTTAATCCTTTATTTAAAATTATTGTTGCCGAGTTTATCTTGTTTCCTTTAGCTGTTAAAACTGAATGCTCGTCTCCGCCAAAAATAACAACATTGTTCACTGTGTAGGGCTCCTGGATAAATAATATGTCTGGTGGGTCGTTAGCTATCTGAGCCAGGAGCTCATTTGTTGCGTTTATGCTTTTTCTTAAATTTTGTTGCACACACTTAATTAATGGAGCTTGCATTATATACAATAGTACTAATAGTACTAGTTAGTTACTTGACTGTTCAGTTGGGAAGTAACTTGTTCTTTCAATTATTCTGTCTATTTGTGTTTTATACATAGGACATTCCTCTGAGTTTGCTCTGTGTGATGAGGGCCTGTTTTTATACTTAGGATGTTGTGAACAATTGAAACATTTAGCAATTCCCGAGCAATCATGAACTCCCTGAACTCCACATGTCCTGCATATTGGGGTGTTAGGGCATTCTGCCGTTTTGTGGGTGGGGTTAAATTTCAGACATTTCTGGCATTGTTTCACCAGAAACCGATCTACAACAACGCAGCGTTCACAATCAGTGTAGATTTTATTATTTAATTTCCTAATGGTTTGATAAACCCTAGGAGAAACTCGTAAAACTATATTGTGAGTAGAGGTGTTAGATTTAGTGCAGAATAATACCTTAATTTCACTTTTCATATCCCTTAGTTCGTCGTTCATCTGACAGATTGTTTCTTCGAAGGAATTTACCTCGGTGATTTTATTAACATTTTTAACCATTATCGTCGGATCTCTTTTGGTTGGAATAAATGTTTTGCATATATTTGTTAGCTGAGTAGATTTGCATATTTCCTCTTTTAGAAAATTAGATTCGCGCTCGTCCGACATTTTTATAATAATAGATTTTTTAGTGTTTATGATTTTATTGACTCGAACTTTCTTATTTTCCTCTCCTAACACTCTGATCTTATTAACAATAGCGTGGTGTAGATCTTGATTATTTCCCTCATTAAAAGGCTGCGCAATGATTACAAATTCTTTTTCACTAATTTGTTTTTTATTTATTGTATCTCTCGTTGTTTGAGTTTTCAAAACCTCTGAAAAAGAGGGCCTCAGTGTCTTGAATTCTCTCCCTTGAATTTGTCCAGTTTTTGATCAAGGACATCAGACACTTGCACAGAAAGCTGATCTAAAAAGTCCTGATTGTTGATATCCCTCAAGGCCGTAATACCATCTTTGGTCTGCTTTACCATTGTGGACAAATAGGATAGATCATTTTTTGTGAGGTTTTTTTGGTTCTCTCTCTGTTTGACCTTATTGTCAAAATACTCATAGATTTCATCTAATTTTACAGTCAATGTTCTTATTAGTAAATCCATATTCTATTTTTGCATATTTGGGCGAAAACAACAATTGAAAAGGCTTTCAAAAATGACTAAACTCTTAAACAGTGATTGCCAATTTAAAAAAAAAAGGTTATAATATTTTTAATTAAACAATTTATAAAACTTTTATAAATTATACAATAAGTAAAATGAATATTTAAAACAATATTTACCGGAACTAGCGGAGCCTAGCGACGCACGTCCGGTCAGTTTCGCCTCCTGGCGTGTAAGAGTGTAAGAGGAGAGTGAAGGGATCCCATTTTATAGAAATAAATATCTTATACCGTATAGTGTTCGTCAACTGCTATTTTGTTAGGTAGAGAACACGACATATATAAATGAAAAAATAAAATTAAAAAAAAGATAAGTGGGTCAGGTGTTGATATTAAAAATAAAAAAGGCATCTCCTGACCACGAGCACATGTGCTTTTTAGATGGCAGAGCACCATCTAGTGGAGCAAAAATAAACTAAACGTTTATTTAGCTTGCTCCGAGATATTTGGCCAACCCAATTTCTTGATAAATCAAGAAAAGTCATCCACAAATGCGTTTCGCGCTGTTGGCGCTCGTCAGCGTGGAGAAGGCTGTAACCACTGCAACCAAGAAGATTTTTGGTACCAATGGCTTCCCGAAAAATCAAGAAATGGGTATTTAAGGCCAAATTTGCGTAAAGACGCTTAACACATGAAAAAATAAAAGATAAGTGGGTCAGGTGTTGATATTAAAAATAAAAAAGGCATCTCCTGACCACGAGGACATGTGCTTTTTAGATGGCAGAGTGCCATCTAGTGGAGCAAAAATAAACTAAACGTTTATTTAGCTTGCTCCGAGATAGATACCCAAATTTGGCCTTAAATACCCATTTCTTGATTTTTTGGGAGGCCATTGGGACCAAAAATCTTTTTGGTCGCAGTGGTTACAGCCTTCTCCGCGCTGACGAGCGCCAACAGCGCGAAACGCTTTCGTGGATGGCTTTTCTTGATTTATCAAGAAATTGGGTTGGCCAAATATCTCTGAACAAGCTAAATAAACGTTTAGTTTATTTTTCTCCACTAGATGGCGCTCTGCCATCTAAAAAGCACATGTGCTCGTGGTCAGGAGATGCCTTTTTTATTTTTAATATCAACACCTGACCCACTTATCTTTTATTTTTTTCTTTTGTTTTTTCATATATAAATATATACAAGGTTTTCATTGGTGGTGCCCACCGCGGGAAAGACTCCGCCACCGGTGGACTGCGAGAGTTCTCTCCCACAGAGTGGGCAGGTCTAGATACTGGCTGGCGTTGCCCACCTCAAGACCAAGATGGTACTTGTAGATGGTAGCCTTCGCCACACTTGTTATTTTCACTGCCTCGGGATGGAAGCTGATGCCGAAGAGCCAGGCCTGCAGATCCAGGGGCACTTCGCAGGAGGTGAACACCTCCCGGAGCAGGGGTCGCACGGCTCGGCAACTCCAATATCTGTGGGTCAGCGACCCCTCGTTGGACCCACAGGTGGCACAGTTGGCACGCCTCGAGGCAGGATGGTCAGGATGGGGTAGGGCGTGGAGGGCCAGCCGTAGGGCGACAGAGAGATGTAGAGAGAGAGAGATCCTAGCATATCAAAGAAAGAATAATAATAAAAGATGAAGTGCTTCTTTAGTTCTCAGCCTGTGGAAGAACATCATGCCCAAAAAGCTCCCATTATATGTAAAATAAATAAGCATTTCACCTTTGATTATTGTTTTACTTGGAATAGATGTCTAGCTGCATTTTGGAGAGTTGAAGCTGCTCTTCCTAACTACACATTGATGTTGAAATTACACAATGTCAAATCTCCTAGCAATAAAAAAAACTTTATTATGGCCTCCAAAGGGACTGAGGCTTGAGAAGTTGATTAGGAAGTAACTTTAAAAATTATTAAAGGTTGCTTTCAATAGGTAAAGAGTTGGGCTGGCTATCTTGACATTAAAAAGAAAAGCTTTATTGGACTGCTATATTAATTTAGGGGAGTTCTAGGGGACCAGAAGATATGTTGTTCTTATAACTAAAGAGTGGACACATTTGTGGATGCAAAATTTTCAAAGAAAAGGTATTGGAAATTCTGAAATTTGTACTATTTTGTTTATTTATATACAGTAAAACCCCTCTATAGTGAACCCCAATGGGATAGAGCTTTTGGTTCACTATAGCCATGGTTTGGCCATTTTTAAAAAATTTTCTAAAATTTTAGACTGTATAATTAAAAAACAGCCATACAAACAGGAAAAGGCAGCCACTTAATAATGGTCACTTTGTTTTAATTCCCTAAATTGACCTATTTCTTTACAGTAATGCTGAATATCAAAAGAAGTCATTTGTTAATAGGTTCTTCTTATCATTAGCATACATGTTTATATATAAACTTATGTATGAATAAAACAAAGCATCAAGGGCTGCGTTTCTTTATTTTTTTTCCTGATATAAAATTCCAAACTAGATGGCGAAAAATTCATGGTAACGTATCTTGATATCAATTGAAAAAGCCCTGTAAGATTTATATATGAATAAAACAAAGCATCAAGGGCTGCGTTTCTTTATTTTATTTATATATATAAAGAAACGCAGCCCTTGATGCTTTGTTTTATTCATATATAAATCTTACAGGGCTTTTTCAATTGATAAACTTATGTATTATTAAAAAATTAAGCCAAATCCCCTAGGCAAAACATTATTAATTATATATTTAAAAGGTATAAGAGTATTTTAGAACATCTTTCTCAAATAATAATACGAGGTGTGTTCAAAAAGTATCGCAACTTTTATGTTTTTTCAAAAATTATTTATTTATTCATGAATACCTATTTTGTCCCCTTCAAAGTAATCCCCATGAGATATTATACACTTGTGCCAACGGTTTTTCCAATCTTCGAAGCACTTCAAAAAATATTTTAAAAAAATCTTTTTCAGCTCCTTCTTCGAATGCCGTCTTTATCTCGTCAAGCGTAGCGTAACGTCGTCCTTTCATGAGCCTCTTCAGTTTAGGGAACAAGAAAAAGTCACAGGGGGCCAGATCTGGGGAATACGGTGGCTGCGGCATCATTAGTGTGTTGTTTTTGGCCAAAAAGTTGCGCACAAGCAACGATGTGTGAGCAGGGGCGTTATCGTGGTGCAAAAGCCAATTTTTGTTCTTCCACAAATCCGGGCGTTTCTGGCGGATTGCTTCGCGCAAATTGCGCATAACTTGCAGGTAATATTCCTTAATCACCGTTCTACCCTGTGGCAAGAACTCATGATGCACCACACCCCTGCAAACGAAGAAAACTGTCAGCAAAACTTTCACATTCGACCGAACTTGGGGCGCTTTTTTCGGTCTTGGTTCGTGCGGCAGCTTCCATTGAGATGATTGAGCTTTGGTTTCCACGTCATAACCATAAACCCACGCTTCGTCACCAGTTATGACCCTCTGGAGCAAATTTGGGTCGTCGCGGACAGAGTCCAACATCTCATTAGCAATGTTCATGCGATGCTGTTTTTGGTCACAATTGAGCAATTTTGGTACGAATTTCGCGGCGACCCGTCTCATGCCCAAATCATTGATAAAAATCGAATGGCACGAGCCAATCGATATGTTTAGGTCCTCATCAACTTCTATAACGGTGATTCAACGATTGGCCAATATCATTTTCTCCACTTCATTAATTTTTTCGTCTGTTGTTGTAGTGCTCGGGCGTCCGGCACGCTCTTCGTCGTTCACATCTTCTCGGCCTACTGAGAACATTTTGTACCACCGATAAACGTTGCTTCGGTCCAAGGTAGCTTCTCCGTATGCCACAGTCAAAATTCTGAATGCATCCGCGCACTTAATTTTGTTTTTCACACAAAATTTGATACAGGTTCTTTGATCCATTTTTTTTTAATAGGTAAAAATCGAAGACGATCCAAAACACCTGCAAGCAAAGCAGCTGTCAACAATTAAGTGATCATTCAAAATGGCCGAGCTTGTCGGCATAAGTGAGAGACATGAGTACCAACATAAAGCCACAAAAAGATCGAAATTTGAATATACTTAACCTGCGAAAATTCAAAAGTCGCGATACTTTTTGAACACACCTCGTATACTATATTTATCTGAAAAAATGGCATTAATACCTTGTTGTTTGAAAGTGAAAAGTAAAATTAGAAAATCAGAATTGTCTTAAAATATCGTTATTTCCATCAAAGGAATAAAGCTACGTGTATTCTGAATAAATTGAAGATGAATCAAAACTATCCAATTCAGAAAAATCGGACGCGAAACATGTTGATACAATAGCGCGATCTGTAAAATTGCGAATAAAAAACGCCAATTTGCAAACACAAAATCGGTGGTAAAACGGCCGGCCAGGGGGAATATCTGCGAACCCTGAATGAGTCATATACCTAACAAGAATTCCATTCTAAAAATAGAACTGTAGTGGTAGTTTTTGAGAATTTATAAGTCGATTTGTTTGTGGCTCATGAGACACGGGGAACTTGGGGGAACTGTTTTTCTTTTTCTTCCAATTCCAGTTTCAACCTATTCTTCTGAAGTGTATATTAAATTTTGTTTTTAACCTATTATTCAAACCATTTCTGGCTTTAAAATTATTTGGAATTATTCTTTAGCCTAGGTTAAACTTGATATAGAACGCTTCTAAAAGGGCATGCTGCCACTTTTTTTTTTTTTTTTAGAACGCCACTCTTTGTTTCTTTTTTTATTTTGGAAGCCATTTGTATTTTTCTTCTATTTCAAAATTGTCGAATGCAAAGATATTCTATTAAATAAAAGTATAATGTGTAAAAATTTATACAACATACAGCAAAAATAGAATGGAAATGAAAACAAACAATGCCGCTAATTTTTTGTTTTGAAATCACGATGCGTGAGCTGAAACATGCTCAACATTTTTTTTGTTTTAAATTTTTTTTAAATCACAATTTTTAGTTCGTTATAAGCATAGTATTTTTAATAGATTTTATCATTTTGGGACCGAAAATAGGTTTGTTATAGGGGTAGTTCGTTATTTTAAAAATCGCAAAGTTCGTTATAACGATGGTATTTTCAATGGAATGGAATTGGGAATCGCCGTGGGTTCGTTATAAGGGAAGATTCGCTATATCCAGGGTTCGTTTTAGCGGGGTTTTACTGTATATATATATCAGAAATTATTTACAAAAAAAGGAAGGAAAAAAAAAAAGATTTATTTGAAAAAACAAGAAGGAAAAAAAAAATATTAAAAACAAAAAAGGCATATCCTCACTGCTCACATGAGCATTTTAGATGGCAGAGTACCATCTAGTGGAACAAAAATCAACTAAATGATGATTTAGGCTTGTTCCATGATATTTGGCCCACCCATTTTCTTGATAAATCTAGAAAAGCCAACAATGAACGCATTTTGAGCTGTTGGCCCTCATTAGCATGGTGCATGCTCTACCTCAATGACCAAAATTTTGGGTCAAGAGGCTTTCTGAGAAATCAAGAATTGGGTATTTAAGGCAAAGTTTGTTTATATATGCTGTTCATGTGAAAAAATAAGAAAAAGGTCAGGTGTTGATATTAAAAATAAAAGGCGCTGTCATCTAAAATGCTCATATGAGCAGTAAGGATATGCCTTTTTTTTTGTTTTTAATATCAATACCTGATCTTTTATATATGTTTTTTCCTATTTTTCACATGAACAGCAAATTTACCCAAACTTGGCCCTAAATACCCATTTCTTAATTTTTCAGGCAGCCTCTAGAACCAAATTTTTGGTCATAGAGGTACAGCATGCACTATGCTGATGAGGGCCAACAGCCTGAAATGCGTACATGGTTGGCTTTTCTTGATTTAAAAAAAAAAATGATTGCCTAATTATCACAGAACAAGTTAAATCAACATTTAGTTGATTTTTCCTCTAAATGGCGCTCTGCTATCTAAAATGCTCATGTGGACGGTCAGGATATGCCTTTTCTGCTTTTAATATCAACACCTGACCTTTTTTTCTATTATTTTCTTATTTTTGACATTTATATACAGTCGAACCTCTTTAATTCAACACCCCAAGGGATCAGAGCTTTCGGTTGAATTAAAGGAAGTGTTGAATTAAGGTTATATGATTAGGTAATCATCTAACTCGCTAAAATAATATTTTTTTAAAATAGCCTTGTAATATAAATTAATGATATTAATTGAAACCATTGTGTGTTTTTATTTTATTTTCATGAATAACTTTTAGTATCAGCGGCAAAATGGCATTAATACATATTTTAGAAACATAAATAATTGTAACAAATACATTTATTGGCAATGTGCTTCTTTTCAGTAATATAATCAAATATTAACTCTACAGACATTAAAATATTAAATATAATATATTAAATAATATTTTATTCTAATTGAAAAATATAGCAGTTGAAAGGAAATAAATATGGTAAATAAAAAGAAAATTTTAAAATATTATTTTAAAATAATCATGAAGAGATCTTTTAAAAAATTTCTTTATAGATATCTGTTTTTGCACTGAAATTCTATTCAGGATGTATTCCAGATGGCATTTTGAAAAAACATGCATGCCTTTCTTCCTCTGAAATGTCTTTTAATAAATAAATTTTAATGTATTAAAGGCATCCACTGCTGCTGCAGGTGTTATTGATTTTGTGTTTAAATATTTTATAATAACACAGAAATGGAATATTGAAATAAAATGTTATCATAATCATTGTGGCTACATTGTATAAAGATTTATTTATTTAAAAAGAAATTATTTATAAATTTAAAAATAGCTAAAATATTTTAATGTTAAAAATAAAAAAACAAAAATTATTATTAGTTAGCGCATGATGCCGAAATTCCCGCGTAAAAAAAACAACAATAACATCCGCGAAATTGCGCAACGGCACTGCAAAGTGAAACTTAAACTAACCAGAAGCCAAAAGTGCGCAGGCGCGATCCGATCGGCGCCCGCCGATGCCGATCGGCGCCCGCTGTAATACCGTTTAGCGGTAAAGTTGCATGTAAAATAACATTCAACTGTCGAAATTCGAATTTTAAAATGGTCGAACTATCGGAACTGTCGTATTATCGATACTGTCGAATTACGGTTTGTTATTTGATAGGCCGGAGGTCGGGACATTGGAACATGGTCGAATTATCGCCGAGTGTCGAATTGGGGTGTGTCGAATTAACGAGGTTATACTGTATATATAGAGTAAAACCCCGCTAATACGAACCCCGCATATAGCGAACCTTCCCTTATAACGAACCTAAGGCGATTCCCGATTCCATTTCATTGAAAATACCATCGTTATAACAAACTTTGCGATTTTTAATATAACGAACTAACCCTATAATGAAACTATTTTAGGTCCCCAAATAAAAAAATCTATTTAAAAACTATACTTATAACACACACACACACACAAACTTAAAATTGTTATTAAAAAAAATTAAAACATCAAAATTTTGAGCATGTTTCAGCTCGCAGATCGCGATTTCAAAACAATAAATTTAGCGGCATTGTTTGTTTTCATTTACATTCTATTGCTGCTGTATGTTGTGTATAAATTTTTACACATTATACTTTTTATTAAATTGAATACCTTTGCATCCATTAAATTTGAAAAAGAAAAAATGCAAATGACTTCAAAAATAAAGAGAATAAAGGCATTCTAAAAACAAAAATGTTATTACTTAAAAAAAAAAAAGGCCATTTTCAAAACTTTTCAAAGTGAAACAACACAGGCAAAATTTCAGAACATGTTAAAATAAGAAAATATTATTTTTCTATTATAAAAGATAAAATAGAAGGCTATTAAAAATTGTTTACAAAGAGAAATCAACCTCAAATTTTGCTACGATTGTACGTGTTAGGGCTAAAAAAAAAAAAGTCTAAATAAACGAGTCCGTGATGCAACAATTTTTTTTTGCCCTGAACTATGGCGATTTTATAGCCAGCAATGGTTTGCATGACAGGTTCAAAACAAAAGGAAATCTAGACTTAAGAAAAACATGTGGAAACATGAAATAGAAGAAAAACACATTAACTTTATTTGAAAGGGTCATGCTTGAAGAGTGCTTTAAAGCAACAGGGTATTCCATTTTTCCAAGTAAACATTGCATTATATAATGTGATAAAGATGTTTTAAAATCATTTTATATTTTTGAATATATACAGTAGAACCTCGTTAATTCGACACACACCAATTCGACACTATACGATAATTCGACCAAGTTTAGATGTCCCGACCTCCGGCCTAACCGTAATTCGACAATATCGATAATACGACACTTCCGATAGTTCGACCATTTTAAAATTCAAATTTCAACAGTTGAATGTTTTTTTTACATACAACTTTACTACTAAAAAGGTATTACAGCGGCAGTAAGCGGCGACGATCGGCGGGCCCCGATAGTATTGCTCCTGTGAACTTTTGGTTTCTGTTAGTTTAAGTTTCACTTTGCAGTGTCGTTGCGCAATGTCGCGAGCATTATTGTGTTTTTTTTTTACACGGGAATTTAGGCATCATAGGCTAATTAATAATATTATTTTCTTTTTAAATTTTAGCATTGAAATATTTAAGCTATTTTAAAATTTAAAAATAATTTCCTTTTAAATAAATAATTCTTATAAAATGTAGCCACAATGATTATGATAACATTTTATTTCAATATTCCATTTCCTTGTTATTATAAAAGATTTAAACACAAAATCAATCTTCATGATTCTTTATAAATAATATTTTAAAATTTTCTTTTTATTTCCATTTACTTTCAACCGCTATATTCTTTAATTAGAATAAAATTTTATTTATAAATATTTATGTTTTAAAAATATGTATCAATGCCATTTTGTCCCTGATACTAAAAGTTAATCATGAAAATAAAAAAATAAATACAAAAAAGTACACACACAATGGTTTCAATTAATATCATTAATTTATATTACAAAGCTATTTTTAAAAAATATTGAAGTGTTGAATTAAAGAGGTTCAACTGTATCTAATAAAACTTTGCCTCGGATTTCTCTATTTTCAAATTAGACATAGAGGTACATGTATGTTAATGATAAGAAGAATCTATCATCAAATAATTATTTTTATTATTCAGTATTAATATAAGGAAATTGGTCAATTATGGGAATTAAAACAAAGTGACCACTATTAAGAAGCAGCCTCTTCCAGTGAGTATGGCAGTCCTTTAATTATGCGGTCTAATATTTTGAAAAATAAAAAAAATAACCAAACTGTGGCTATAGTGAACCAAAAGCTATGTCCCATTGGGTTTCACTATAGAGGGGTTTTACTGTATATACTAGCCGAGTGACCCGATTCTGAATCCTTAGAAGCAGCTTTTCAAGTAAGGTTAAATGAACATAATTTCTAAGCAAAGTATATACCATTTGGGCAGATACGCGAACGGATAAATCCTGGACATATCCAGAGTAGATCCCCAAGAAAAATTTCTGCAGAAAAGTAATTCAGAATATATGCAGAAAGTAATTAACAATTAAAAAAGAAACAACGAAATATCTACCATTAAAATTAATAAAATTCAAAAATAAAAATGTGCCTTTTTTTTAAATAAAGTAATTTGGTGATGATAAATATATAAAATAAAATTTTAAGCAAAAAATCTATGATAAGAAA
>CP092871.1:56007219-56253362 GCA_030710605.1 Cordylochernes scorpioides | reverse complement strand
TGAATGAGAAAATAGTCACTTTAAAAATAGTTAAAAGTAACTATTTATATATATAAAATATGCTGTAATATATTTTATCATTCAGTACTTTTGTCTGATGATGGTAACAACACTGTTATTGAAATGTCACACACAATTTATTTATTTGAATTTGTTCTTATTACCTCGTATTTATTTTAAATATATATCTATTAATAAAAATATTCCTATTTTATCTCAAACAATGTGAAAATGTGAATTTTAAATTATTTAGACAAATTTATTATTATTATTTTTTTAATCATCTGTTTATAAGCTCAATTTTCTTAATTATAATGTATAAATTTCATTATCTCAATATTGATTGTGATTAGCTTTTGCTTTTTCATCTTCATTAGCGGTGAATCCGTGGTGAATTCATGTATAATAAATTTTTTTTCCTCCAATTTACCCAGACTAATCTATTAGCTTGATTGTCTTTATATATTTTTTCCTGCATATAAATATCATATTGCCACGTGGAAAATTAGGGAAGACCAACTTCAGGATGAGACAACAATTTATTTCAAGCAAGAACAAACTATGAATGGTAAACAAAAGATAAGCCTCGAGGGAAATTTACAGAGTAGCAAAATATAAACATAAAAATGACCACTCTGTTAATAAAAATAATAAAATTAATAAATGCTTTGTTACAATATTACCATTAAGGTACTATTTCTTTTTTTCTGCATGTAATCTTAAATTTCTGCTTGGAGACTCTGTATAAGACTAAAAGGTCTTAATAAAGCTTTTTGTTGTTGTTACTTTTTTAATCAACCGGCAAACAAAAGTTCAAAAATATTGAGGGCCAATAGTGATAATAAATTCACATTTTTCACAAATGATGGGGCTGTGTATTGGGTTCAAAAATTGTCACCTAAGCTGGTTTAAGTATTTTGTAATTGTTCCTTAAGCTGAAGAGCTGTGTTGAAGTAAAAAATCAATAGTGATAATAAATTCACATTTTTCACAAATGATGGGGCTGTGTATTGGGTTCAAAAATTGTCACCTAAGCTGGTTTAAGTATTTTGTATTTGTTCTTTAAGCTGAAGAGCTGTGTTGAAGTAAAAAATACTTTATATCCTTTCCTTTATCCTTTCCTTTTCTCTTTATATATAAAAGTCAATGTCTGTCTGTCTGTTTTGCGATAAACTCAAAAACTACTGAACCAATTGGTACCAAATTTTGCATGTCGCTTTTTATAAACCTGAGGAAAATTTTCGGCTGCATTTTGATTAGTATTTTTGGCTATTTCTTTTTTTCATTTGAAGAACTTTTTTTTACGCGGACTAATCCGGAATGGAATGAATACCTAAATATGGCCATTTTTTTAAAGCATCGGTGGTTCAGTGGTAGAATGCTCGCCTGCCACGCGGGCGGCCCGGGTTGGGTTCGATTCCCGGCTGATGCATTTTTTTTTTTACAATTTTTAAAACTCATTTATATTATATATAATATAAATATATATTATTATACAACTATATTAATTAAATCAAATACCTAAACACTAATATAATACAATTTTTGCCATCGCACACACTTTTTTCCTGTAGTTTATGTGTTACTTCTGTATTGCTATTCTATGGCACTTCTAATATTTATTATTGATATACTTTTAGTATGAAGGAAATTGCACCAAAGGGATTTCTCGGGCGAAGCCGGGTCATTCGCCTAGTCCTTATATCTATAAAAATGAAATCCAAAATCGATGTTTGTTATCGCGTTGCGCAAAATCTACTGAATAAATCATTATGAAATTTCGCATGTGGGTAGCTGAAGATTTCGTTTAAAATATAGGCTATTCAAAAAACTAAAAAGGTTAATGTGCTTTTTAAAAAATATATAAAACCAAAAAGCGTTAGTTCCAGACTTTTACCGCTTGGGCGCAGCACTGGTCGCGACGATAAGTGAATTTGATTGGTTAATAATTTACACGTGGTTTGTTTACACGATGAATATTAGTATGTTTACACGACGAATGTTTTTAAAAGGTAAGATTATCCAATCGCCGTGAAACTTTAGGAAGTTATTTACTATACTGCTGGGAAGGTTTCTGGTTTTAATTTGATTTGAAATAAATTTTCTTTGCAATTTTATTTGAAAATTTTCTACTTTCACTCGCAAGCAGCGCCTCTCGCGGTATCTGGTGAAATTACATTTATAAATTGTTAAAATTCTAAAATATGTTCCAAGTATAATAAATTCAATATTTATTGGAGGATTTAGTAATATAATATTCCAATGACGTTGTAAAAAAACTTGGCATAGCAATATTAATAAATATTTAAAGAAAATATCTTATTTAAAATTTAATAAATGTTTTCAAAAAAATTAGTGTTTCAAAAATATATTTAAACGCATATAACAATGGTCACATTTTTTTTTTTACATATTTTTTTTTTTTTTATCTCTCCTTCCTTGACCCGCGACCGCAAGATGTCTGGTATCAGAAACAACAACACCTACGACTGCACCGACGAGAACCAGAGAACGACCCTCCGAGACCGGACCCCGAACCCAGCCTTGGAACGGACCCTGGTGACCATAGCCCACCAGGACAACGCCCTACCACCATCAAATAAACTGAGATTTACATTCCCACTTCAGAATCATCACATGGTGGAGAGCAGTGTTGGCCCAGCACCTCAAGCCGCAAACATAAGTATCGGCTACGGAGAGACGCCTTGTTTCAACCTGGAGGAGGAAGATATCGAAGACTACGTGGAGGAGTTCAAAACGTGGCTGACGGCGAGCAAGGTACCGAAGGGAGACTGGACGAAGGCCCTAGTACGGCGGCTTCCACTTGACGTCCGTGAATTTATCAAGTGCAGGTTTGAACCTTCAGCCGCACTTGAAGACGTCTTGGAAGCACTGAAACTTTGCTACCCAAGGAACGACGGCCGGGCACGTAGTAGGGGTAACGAACTGAAGAAAATGAGACGGCCCCAGTCCACGGAAGCTACGGGGAAATACTTAATGAACCTCATTACGGCCCACGCGACGGCAGGTGAGTTTTTGCCCTTTGATTCAAACAAGGAGGCATTGTGGGCATTGGCTCCAAAAGACTGCCTACTACTGGCAGCCTCATGGAGTACCACGCAGAACCCAGAAGAGGCCGACTTCCTACAGGCGGCAAAATTCCTCGACGAGGCGGACAAATGGAACAAGGGACGGAAGGAAGCAGGGACAACGACGAGTTCGGAAACAACTACGAGGACGGCAGAAGAGTGGGAACAAAAACGAGGACAAAACTCAAGGACCGAAACGCCCATGGAGAAAGCAAGAAGTTTCATGCTGCCGGACGGGACGCCTAGATGCTTCACCTGTTTCCAGACGGGGCACAAACACTGGGATTGCCCGAAAAGGAGGCCACGTGGTGAGTACCATTTTACCTCTAATCCTGTGGTTGAAGTTTCAAACAGTGTAGAGAGCGTACCACGTGTATTTTCCGAGGTTACTTGTAACACCAATCACATAATTTTCAAGGTAAAAGGACAACCGGGGGTTAACAAGAGACAGACAGTAAATAAGGTACCAATAGAAAAATCCACTTTAGAAATAGGGGGTACAACAATGGAAAAATTCCGTTGGACAGATATGACTAACTTCTGCTTAATCACGCATATCAACGAGACACATGTAGGCAAACTGATTTTCGATTCAGAGGCAAATGTTAGCTGCATAGACGAAGGAATAGCCAATGTGTTAGAATGCCTTCAAAATTACTTATACGGGGAATAAGTGGGTCAGTAGTCTCGAACACGTGCACGTTGATGGGTTCGACATATGTGGCAGGTTCACCATAATTCCGGGAAACAGGGAAAAGATTATTTTCAGCGTCGATATTCTAACAGACTATCATTGCAAAATTATGTTTAGAGACGAATCGGTAGAATTGTACAGGCCAAAAATAGGCACGGACGACCACGTGGTAGAACTAAACGAAGAACGGGAGCTCGAGAGATTAGGCGCAATTACGAACGATCGGAAAAACCCCAAACAAAAGTACTGCATACCGGATGACCTTGAAATTGCACCAAGCTGTAAACCGAGGGTTAAGTTAAAAGGACCAACAGTAATGGCGGGGATTTTAGAACCCCACCCCGACTGCGTAAGAAGAACGGGGCTACTAATACCATCAGTACACGTTTCCGAACCGGTATCCGAGATACTCATTGATGTCATTAATACTAGGAACGAACCGGTGCGATTGGTAGCAAACTTGTGCTTGTTACGATCCGGCGGGGAAATAGCGAATGTTTCTTTCCTAAGTGAACAGGTGGGATACAGTATGACGGCCACGTGCAAATACGAACCACATAAGTTCGATATAAACCCGGAGCTGTCGGACGGCGAAAAAATCGACGTACTGGACGTATTGTACAGGTATCAGGAACTTTTCTCAGAAGAGTGGAATAAGGCGGCAGATATCGAACCGTACCACATTAAACTTAAATCAAACACGGAACCAATTCGACAAAAAGCCTATCGCCGCAGTGCTAAGGAACGTGACATTATAGAGGAACAGGTTAAAGAAATGTGTGAAAAGTAGTTATTAGGAAATCAACATCTCCATGGGCGAGCCCGGTCGTTTTGGTTAAAAAATCAGACGGATCCTATAGATTTTGTGTGGACTATAGAAAAGTTAACAACGTAACCGAAAAATTTTCATATCCATTACCGGATATTACCGACTGCCTGGACCGTTTAGCGAGAATGAAGTATTTCTCTCACACGGATTTTGTTAGCGGCTATTGGCAGTGTCCACTGGATGAAACAAGCAAGCCAATTACAGCGTTCACGACGGGTAACGGGCTGTATGAGTTTCAAGTTTTACCGTTTGGTTTAACCGGGGCACCTGGTCATTTCGAAAGAATCATGGATACACTTTCAGCTGAATTGAAATGGTCAGAGTGTATGGTTTATCTAGATGACGTCATTGTGTACGGAAGAGACATACGTGAACACAACGAGCGGTTAAAAAATGTTCTAGAATGTTTCCGCGGGGCAGGCTTATCCCTAAAGCCATCAAAATGTAGATTCGCCTACCAAAAGTTACCAATTTTGGGACACGTGGTATCGGAAAACGGCGTAGAACCGGCTACTGATAAGATCGAGGCAGTTAAGGAATTTCCGATTCCGAAAAATGTCAAGCAGGTTCGTTCGTTTCTGGGACTTTGCGGCTATTATTGCCGTTTTATAAAAAACTTTTCAAAGATAAGCAAACCGCTGACGTGTTTAACGGAAAAAGATAAGAGATTCGTAATAGGTCCGGCCGAAATAGAAGCTTTCGAAACCTTAAAAAAAAAATTGACTGAGGAGCCAATTCTAGCACACTTCAACCCAGACGCTAGAATAGAAATACACACGGACGCATCAATCGTAGGATTAGGCGCGGTGCTAATGCAACCGGACAATGACGGGTTTTTGCACCCGATCCACTACTTGTCGAGAACGACATCGAAACACGAGAGTAAATATGGTATCTCAGAACTAGAGTGCTTAGCAATAGTCTGGGCACTACAAAAGTTACGGCCGTACATCTTCGGGAGAGAATTCAAAGTCGTAACCGACCATAGCGCGTTAACGTGGCTAGCTAACGTACGTGACCCGTGCTTAAGACTTACTAGATGGGGGTTAAAACTCATGGAGCACGACTTTGAAATAGTCCACCGCGCAGGGAGGAAGAACATTGCACCGGACGCACTCTCACGCAACCCGTTCTACAAAAACGATACGAACGTCGAAGACAACTTCAACGATTTACCGGCATGCATAGTACGGATCGACGAAAACGGACAAAAGGAAGACACGTTTTGCCGCGATATTACCGGAAAACTACCAGACGCTAAAACACGGGACGAATATAAAAAAATAAACGGGATCCTTTATAAAAAGAACCATGCAACACAAGGTAACCAATGGCTGGTCGTAGCACCAAAGCAAAGCGTACTCGAAATAATGAAAACAGCGCACGATATACCCGAGGCAGGACACATGGGGGTAGCGAAGACGGTCCACCATATTAAGCAACGTTTCTACTGGAAAGGTCTTGAAGAAGACGTGCGGAAATACGTTCGGTCGTGCAAAGTATGCCAGGCCTTCAAACCACAGAGGTTCAAACCCGCAGCCCCGCTAGAACCGTTACCACCGGCAACAGACATTTGGGAACGAGTGGGAATAGACCACCAAGGTTCTTTCAAAAAATCGGTAGAAGGCTACAAACACATCCTAACGATCGTAGACCATTTTAGTAAATACGCACTCGCAATCCCGGTAAAAGATACAAAGGCGGAAACCACATGCAACGCACTCTTAGACAATCTGCTCTACGTTTTTGGTACTCCGAAATGCATAATATCCGATCAAGGCAAATCTTTTGATTCGAGTACTTTTAGAGACTATACACGGTTGTACGGTATTAAACATGTTATGGCTTCCGTGGCACACCCGCAAACAAATGGCTTATGCGAAAAACTCAACGGCGTCATAAAAAACGGCATCAGAGTTTATCTCGAGGACGATCACGCCGAATGGCCGAGATTCGTAAAAACGGCGACTTTTGCGTATAACTCGTCCATTCAGTCGTCGACACAGGTGACACTGCATAAGTTGATATTTGGCGTAGAACCGAGGACGTCCCTAGACGCAGGACTACCAACCATCGACGAGCCAGTAAAAACTTACGACAAATACGTGACTAACCGCATCTTAGAAAACGAGAGATTAAATAAAATTGCCGACGAAAACTACCGAGACCAGACAATGATGACAAAATGTCAGTATGACCTTGCGAACCGTGACCGCTTCCGGAAGTTTGAAGTGGGCGACCTGGTACTACTGGAGTCGTCTCGCAGGAAACCAGGGAAAACGGAGAAATTTCTGCCGAAATACGTAGGACCGTACGTAATAACGGATAGAATCAAGGAAACGACATATAGGTTACGACCACGGGACGGACGCAACGAAAATAGTAGGCGCCAGAGCACGTTAGCACACGTGTCTAGACTTAAGGAATTTTTAGAGAGATAACGGCGACTCGAGGGACCGAGTCTAAGATAAGAGGGGGGGTGGTGTTGTGTGTCAACAAGCAACCGACCGGAAATACACGTGACCGTTACAAAATTATTTTAAATTTTGTTTATTTATTATTTATCAGTGAAACTGCACCACAGAGATAACAGGTACAAGTTGTATTTGACCACTGGCCACCTTTTTTTGCGGAAGGCTAAAAAGATACAACGTGAGGGTTATCACGAGGAGCTTCGTCACATTTTTTTTTTACATATTTTTATATTTTTTATCTCTCCTTCCTTGACCCGCGACCGCAAGATGTCTGGTATCAGAAACAACAACGCCTACGATTGCACCGACGAGAACCGGAGAACGACCCTCCGAGACCGGACCCCGAACTCAGCCTTGGAACGGACCCTGGTGACCATAGCCCACCAGGACAATGCCCTACCACCATCAAATAAACTGAGATTTCCACCCCACTTCAGACTCATCAATATCTTATATAATCTACACTCATGAACAAAACTTAAGAATGTTGTACCTTTTTTAGCATGTATATTGAGATTCAAACAATAACTCTGAAAGATATTTGATACACAGTAACCTTTATTGAAGACACACAAGATAACCAAGTATGAACAAAATTGCCTCGGTCTCCTTTAAAAAAAAAAAATAAAAATAAATAGACAACCAGCAATGTCAAAGACTTTCCACTTAAGTTTTGTCCATGAGTGTAAATATCACACAATTCTTAAAACTTGATAAATGAAATCTGCTATTAGTTATCCCCCACCATTCAAGTTATGCCATGTAAGAAATGGTCCAATGTGTGCAGGAGGACAGATCCTGCCAGTACCTCACCGCCAAATGCCAGGTAGGCCCCACCTCAGGCCAGTCAATCCCATAACTCACAGTGGATCCCCAGTTTGCCTGCAAGGAGTATGCCACAGCCCTCAAGACACTGGATATTGTCCCCAAGGATTTCATTCCCCCTTCAGACAATCAGGAACCTGAGGACAGAATTGTAAGTGACACCAGCACTCTCTCTCTCTATGATTGTGATCAAAAAGTAATAAGACTGAATATATAAACTACATATACCTGGCATTTTGATTACAATTATACTCTCAAAATATTGTTTTGGTCTTTATCAGTAATCCAAGTTGTATTTTCTGAATTTATAAATTTTGAATTGATACTTGACACAAATGTGATATTGTCACGGTAGAGAAGACAAGTATTCCAAAAGCTTAATTGAAAATAATTTATTAATTAATTAAACTTATATATTGCCAAATGTGTCAAAGGATTTTTCAAGTGGTAATTTACAAGCATGGTAAGGGGTGATGACTATGCAAATACAGTAAAAACCCGCTAATACGAACCCTGGATATAACGAACCTTCCCTTATAATGAACCCACGACGACTCCCGATTCCATTCCATTGAAAATACTATCGTTATAACGAACTTTGCGATTTTTGAAATAACAAACTACCCCTATAACGAACCTATTTTCGGTCCCAAAATGATACAATCTATTAAAAATACTATGCTTATAACAAACTTAAAATTGTGGTTCAAAAATTTTTTTAAAACAACAAAATTTTGAGCATGTTTCAGCTCACGCATCGCGATTTCAAAAAAAAAAAATTAGCGGCATTGTTTGTTTTCATTTCCATTCTATTTTTGCTGTATGTTGTGTAAATTTTTACACATTATACTTTTACGATAATAACAAGGCGAAGGAAGACGAGTATCTTTATTGGTGCATAAGTGCAAAATATCTTTGCATTCGACAATTTTGAAATAGAAGAAAAATACAAATGGCTTCCAAAATAAAGAAAAGAAACAAAGAATGGCGTTCTAAAAAAAAACAGTGGCAGCATGCTCTTTTAGAAGCTTTCTATATCAAGTTTAACCTAGGCTAAAAAATAATTCCAAATAATTTTAAAACCAGAAATGGTTTGAATAACAGGTTAAAAACAAAATTAAAATATATAAGTATCAGAGTCATAATCAACAATCAATCAATTCTGTCACCGTTTGCTTTTGTGAATGGAATAAATACCCAAATATGGCCATTTCTTATAAGCATCGGTGGTTCAGTGGCAAGAATGCTCGCCTGCCATGCGGGCGGCCCGGGTTCGATTCCCGGCCGATGCATTTTTTTTTTTTTTTACAATTTTTAAAACTCATTTATATTATTATTATTAAAATATACAAGTATCAGAGTCATCAATTCTGTCATCGTTTGCTTTTGTGAATGGAATGCTTTTACGTAATATACATAAAATACGTAACTAATATGACTGAAATTTTAGCAGTATGTATAGTAGAATCTGGAAAAACTTATATTGAATATTTCAGGTCTCTATCCCAAATATTCTTCGAGTTATTTGCAAATTTGCTCTTTCGCTCGCAAGCAGCGCCTCTAGCGGTGAAGATGTGAGGTAATATCAACAGACCTAATGTACATGTAAAACATGTTTTAACAGGACATAGAAAAAAATATGGAAGAGATATTTGTCGCATTTTTAGCCAAGAAAAATTGAAATTGACAGGTTCTGGGCAAAAATATTTGTTTTTTTTTTAGTCAGAAAATGATTATGACAATATCGCTGTATCATATTTGATTATCAGATACAAAATTATATCCGGAAAAATTCCAAAAAGCAGAGACCACGGGTGAAGCCAGTTCATTTTTAGTATTCAGGAGCAAAATTCTAACAGAAAAACATTCATTCGTGCAGAAGACACAAAGCCAGATCATCTCTTTATAAAAATATCGCTTCTCAGACACAAAGTTTGGAGCGGGACGTTTCACAAGAATGACATCCACGGCGCCAATTTATAATTGTAACGAATAGTATTTGAATAAAAGCATTTAATCGGGTGAAACCCGGGCGTTGCCCGGGTCATTCGGCTAGTTTAATATACACTTCAGGAGAATATGTGGAAACTGAAATTGGAAGAAGAAGAAAAAAAGAAAACAGTTCCCCCAACCTGTGTCTCGTGGGCCATAAACAAATCGACTTATAAAGTCTCAAAAACTAGCACTACAGTTCTATTTTTAGAATGGAATTCTTGTTAGGTATATGACTCATTCATGGTTCGCGGATATTCCCCCTGGCCGGCCGTTTTACCACCGATTTTGTGTTTGCAAATTGGCGTTTTTTATTCACAATTTTACCGATTGTGCTATCGTGCAACATGTTTCGCGTCCCATTTTTTCTGAATTGGATTCTTTTGATTCATCCTCAATTGATTTAGAATACATGGAGCTTTATTCCTTTGATGGAAATAACGATATTTTATGACAATTCTGATTTTCTAATTTTACTTTTTACTTTCAAACAACAAGGTATTAGAGGCATTTTTTCAAATAAATTTAGTATTATATTATTTGAGAAAGATGTTCTAAAATACTCTTATGCATTTCAAATATATAATTAATAATGTTTTGCCTAGGGGATTTGGCTTAATTTTTAAATAATACATAGGTTTATATATAAACATGTATGCTAATGATAAGAAGAACCTATTATCAAATGACTTTTTTTGATATTCCGCATTACTGTAAAGAAATAGGTCAATTTAGGGAATTAAAACAAAGTGACCATTATTAAGTGGCTGCCTTTTCCTGTTTGTATGGCTGTTTTTTAATTATACGGTCTAAAATTTTAGAAAAGTTTTAAAAAATGGCCAAACCGTGGCTATAGTGAACCAAAAGCTCTGTCCCATTGGGGTTCACTATAGAAGGGTTTTACTGTATTTACACGATGATAAGCAGCAGATTATTCAAAAATAATTAATCTGTGACATTGCTCCCTTCCTAGATTAACAGCATCCCGCTGTAATTATCACTTGAACAGATCAGCTTGGTTCTCAGGGTCATTGTAGGGTTTCATTCTCAGTACATGGACCAGGTCTTTTGTTTGGCATCTCCTGGTTGGTTGGTCCACAGGTTCAACTTTGAACCTGTCAGAGAGCTTCCGAGTAATCTTATATGGCCCGAAGTACCTTTTCATCAGTTTTTCTGAGAGTCCCACCTTTCTTATCGGGATGAAAATCCATACCAGGTCACCGACGTTGTTATCCATTGCCTCGTGCTTTGAATCATATCCGGCCTTGTCCTTTTTTTGGGCTTTCAAGGTTTCTAATCTTGCCAGCTTTCTAGTCTCTTCGACTCGCGACACAATCTTCTGACTGTATTCCTCTTGGAGATCTTCATGCGGATTTGGGAAAAGAGTGTCTACAGTCATTTCGGCTTCGCGCCCATGGATCAGTTTAAAAGGGGTAAAACCTGTCGTATCTTGTTTTGCGGAGTTGTAGGTGAACGTGAGGTAGGGCAGGATTACGTCCCAGTCCTTCTGTTCAACACTTACATACAAACCCATCATGTTAGCTAAGGTTTTGTTAAACCTCTCTGTCAGTCCATTCGTCTGGAGATGATACGCTGTCGTGAACCGATGTATCGACGGGCATTGATTGGTGAGTTCCGCAATCAACTTGGATTGGAATACTCGTCCTCGGTCCGTGATGATTTCTCTGGGGGCTCCGTGCTTGAGGACAACATCTTCCCTTAAGAACTTGGCTGCTTCTTTTGCTTCCCCTGTGGGTAAGGCTTTAGTAACGGCAAATCGAGTAAGATAATTAGTACAGACTATGATCCATTTTTTACCATCAAAGGATTTCGGGAATCTCCCAAGAAGATCTATTCTGATTCTTTGGAATGGGAAGGTTGCAGGAGGAATGGGTTTGAGCAATCCAGGCAGTTTGTGGTTTGTCTGTTTTCTTCTTTGGCATTCTTTGCAATGTGCTACATACTTTTGTATATCCTTGAGAAGTCCTGGCCAAAAGTATTTGTTTCTAACCCTCTCATAAGTTTTAGAAAATCCTAGGTGGCCCGCTGTAGGAGCGTTGTGTAGGCTTCTCAGTAGTTCCAATCATAGGTGCTTGGGGATGACGAGGAGTTGTGGGTTTCCTAGGGGGTCGAAGTTCCTTTTGTACAAGGTTCCTTTCACCAGTTCATATCCTCTTTGTTCGTCTTCGGATTCTTCTATTTCCTCTATCAATTTTCTAATTCTAGGGTTATTTCTCTGTTCAGTATCAAAGCAGGTCAGAGCAGTTTTTGATGGTACATCATCATCTTCTTCTTCTTTTTCGTCTGCTTCTTCTTCCGATTTGCTCTTGAGAGGACTTCGGGAGAGACAGTCCGCATCTTGGTGCTTACCTAGTCCTGGATCTTTCCAGTTGGTCTCGAGGACCACGCCATCACCATCTCCTCAGCGGCGAAGTACGCGATCTTATTCTTCGTAGATCGCAAAATGCGTCGCTGGAGACCCACTGGCGATTCTCCACTAAACTCTGCAGCGCTGGCAGAGGCGCCATATTCATTGTACATAGTCTATATAATGCATATTATCATTTTTTTAAATAGTGCAGACTGTGCACTTTGCATGTATTGACAAGATGTCAATAAAATTATTTTAATTGTCTTGGTGCTTACGCCCGCTTTTATAAGCTAACATAACGTCGTATGCTTGGAGTTTAATGGCCCACCTCGCCAGTCTTCCTGTCGGGTCTCTCAAATTTGGTAACCAGCAAAGGGCGTGGTGATCCGTAATGATGACAAACTCGCGACCAAAGAGGTAGGGGCGGAATTTGTTTATCGCTCATATCGCGGACATTCTCTTTCTGTAGTGGAGTAATTCTTCTTTGCCTTTGTTAGGGTTCTTGAGGCGTAACCCACTGGTCGCTCTTTCCCGTTATGGACATGAACGAGGACTGCTCCGATACCATAACCGCTGGCGTCAGTATGAAGCTGGGTTGGCAGGTGTTCTTCAAAATGAGCTAAGACAGGTTCAGACATTAGGGCTCTTTTCAGTGATTCAAAAGCTTCTTGTTCTTATAAGTTCCAAGAGAATTTCTTGCCTTGTTTGAGAATTTCATGGAGAGGGGCAGCTTTATCGGCGAAAGTACAAACAAATGCTGATGAAACTCCTCACCTCAGTGATAGATCTTGGGGTCGGAAACTTGCTGATAGCTTCTATCTTTTCAGGGTCGGGATAGATGCCGTTGCCATTGACGAGATGTCCAAACACTCTTATTCGTTTGGTTCCAAAAAGACACTTTTTTGAATTGAGGCTTAAATCTGCATTGCTAAGGCATTGTAAGATGATTTTAAGTCGGCGCAAGTGTTCGTCAAACGTTTTGGAGAAGACTACAATGTCCATCAAATGCTCAAAGGTTGCAGGGGCATTGCACAGGCTGAAGGGCATCACGAGAAATTCATATAAACCATCTGGGGTTATGAAGGCTGTTTTCTCTCTATATGCCTCTATCTGCCAATATCCAGAGCGAAGGTCCATTGATGAGTAAAATTGGGCACCTTTTAAAGAATCAAGGATATCGTCAATTCGGGGGAATGGATAAACGTCTTTTTTAGTTATCTTGTTCAATCGCCTGTAATCAATGCAGAAGCGCCAATTGCCGTCTTTCTTCTTCACCAAAATAACAGGCGATGACCAAGGGCTTTCTAAGTGGCGTATTATTCCAGCATCTAGCATCTTGTCCACTTCCTATTGGATTGCTTGTCGTTCTGTTGGGGAAACTCTATAGGGCCTGTGTTAAATTGGTCAATGGTCTCCAGTTTCGATTTTATGCTTTGTTAGAGGTGTCTGTCTTGCTGTATCATTTTTGGTATCAAATACCTTATCAAATTGTTTCAAGATTGATAAGACTTCAGATTGTTGATCTGCTGATAAGTCGTTACTAATCAAATTCTGTAAAAGTGCAATGTCATTCTTATTGTCATTCTTGGGACTAATATCTCGCACCAAATTTTCTTCAGGATCAGAGCACTCCGAGATAGCAGTCAAGTGATTTTCGTCAAAAACTTGTATTCTTCCTAGAAACATTCCTTTAGGGATAATTTGTGCTATTGGGCTAGAGTTTGCAATCCAAACCTGTCCCTTATTGTGATTGATTGTAAGAAGTGTATAGGGAACTGATAGTTCTTTTTTTAATAATGCGCATTTTGAAGGTTCAAAATACCTTGTTTCGTCCATTGACATCTTAGCTCATCACATTTCTTTGTTTGATAGATTCGGCTGGAAAGATTGTTTTCCGAGGCCACGATTCTATCCTCGGTCGTTAGCGAATTCAAATTGTCTTTAGCTTCTTCAAACCTGATTTCGGCACATCCACAATCGATCACGGCATTTGTTGCTTCCAAAAATCCCATCCGAGTATGATGCTGGGGTTGCTACTGGGAAAGACGATAAATTCAAGCGGTTATCTCAACCCATTTATGCTTAAACTTATTGTGCATCGACCCAGAGACGTAACTTTTTTGCCATCAGCGACTCTAAGAGTTATTCCTTCATCCTTGAATATCGGCTTTTAAAGAGTCATCTTAACCTGTTCGAGATAACAGAGAATGGGCTCCCGAGTCGACCAAGGTAGAAAATGCAACGTCATCTATAATTATTTCAACAAAATTGTGTTCTAATTTGGCGGCTGTTGTCGATAGAGGGTTTTTAACACCCACGGCTTCCCCCTCGAAAGAAGACGCAAAGCTTAGTTTTTTTTCTAGATTGTAGCGGCATGGGGATTGGCTTGTATGGCGGCCTGGGGAAATGGACTGGCATCTTGGGGATCTTTCTCTGTTTGGGTATGGTGATTGTCGGCGGTAGTTTGGAGATCTTGAAGACTGTTCCTCATTGAATTGAGTAGTTTGGCGGGTCTGTATGTACCTTTTAGGTCTTTTTAATTCATATTGATCTACTTGCTGGCGTTCTCTAAAGTAGCATTTGACATGGCCTGGGCGGCCACAATGAAAGCAGATTGGCTTGTTGTCTTGGGTCCTCCATTGGTCTGTTCGCCTTTGGCTTGGCGTCTGGTTGAATATCGATGTGTCTTGGTCAGGGTACCACTGTCTAAATGTCTGAACCAAGGGGTGCACACAGTAGTACCACCCTCCCGCCTTCGCGTCGGTTCCCTGTGCCTGTGTAAACCCCAGAACCTCAGAGGTCCTTGATTCGTCGGCAGATTCAGGGAGTACTGTGAACAAAGGGTTTGAGGGCCAAAGGGGGGGGGGAGTCCTATTGGAGCGTAGGACAGGTTTAACTAAGTCCGAACGGAAGGGCTTGGTCAGCAACCTTGCCATGAACTCTCAAAGACGCCTGTGGGTTGACTGATCACCCCCATGGAGCCAGACCATAATGGCGGGCGTGAGGGGCCAAACAATGGCCGCTCGTCGGTGCATGGAAAATGCATCATTCTTTTGGTATGGTGGCCATTAGTAGCATAGGTGCATGCTTCGCATGCAGGCTTGTGGACCTTCGAGGTCTGGGTGGCCACTACTCCTAGGATGTCTAAGTGTCCGGGTAATACCCTTGTTTGGGTTTTGTACTGGGGTTGTGGTCTTTGGACCGGATTAGAAATCGTGGCTAGATTTTTTCCGATTTCTTCTCTGATAATTGTCTTGAGAGCAGAGAGTTCTGGAGCGATTGGTGCGGTGTTTAATGCACGGCAGACTTCTTCGCGGACTATCTGTCTGATTAAGTTCTCCGTTGATTCGGACTCTACTAGGTCGATCAAAGCAATGTTGGGTAATCTTTCGAACACTATGCGCTTGTTCACACGTTGCTTGTTTGAATTTTCTGCACAACCTAATAAAATATTCAGTGGTGCTATTTCCAAAATGATATACCTTTCAATAAATGTGCAACTTTCTCGCTTTTGCTCATTTTGGAGTCATTTTGCTTGCACAGGTTGAGGACTTCTTGAATGTAGATGTCACAAAGCTAGCTTTTTTCCTGAGCTTGGGATTTTAATTTTTAATCAAGGTTTCTTTTTGGTTGGTGTGATGACCGAAAGTCAGAGAGAACATTGTGTCAAACGAATCCCACGAGTTTACCTGTTCCTCGATATTCTCGAACCAGCTTCTTGCTGTTCCCGAAAGGTAAAAAAAAAAAGTTTGCAAGGCACATTGTGTTGTCCCAGTGGTTATACCAAGCGACCCGATGAAATTCCTTTAGCCATTTTTCGGGATTTTGACCAGGTTCTCCAGAAAAAACAGAGGAGTGTCTAAAGGGTTGAAAAATTTGCTCACCTTTGGGGACTTGAATAGCTTGTTCTGTCTTCATTTTTTCTTCTAGAGGCTCTAGTCCTTGAATTCTACGGCTTCTTCTGACAGCTTGGGCGACGTAGGGGTGACCCAGCTTAATCTCCACCAAATGTCATGGTAGAGAAGACAAGTATTCCAAAAGCTTAATTAAAAATAATTTATTAATTAATTAAACATATATATTGAAATATGTGTCAAAGGATTTTCAAGTGGTAATTTACAAGCATGGTAAGGAGTGATGACTATGCAAATATTTACGCGATGATAAGCAATAGATTATCCAAAAATAATTAATCTGTGACAATATAATACAGACCCATAATCTAAATATATAAACTCATTTCTCTCTAACAATATTTTGCTTCTACAACCTCTGACACAAAAAATTTCTAATTGATCTCTGTTTAAGCAAAAACATTCTTCCATATAACAAAGAAAGATGTAATACACACACCTTTCTGGGAATTAACAAAAGAATGAAATTGAATAAATAACAATTAATCACATTTCTATAGCTGTCCTCATCATATTGCCCAGAATATCAATGCTTTTTCTGCTAAAATATGTTGTTCAATTTGCCTTCTAGGATTTAGTCTAATTTACTTTTCAGTTTCACCTAAAGTCAACTACATCTCAGCATATGGCTGGGTTTTGTTACACGTGTAAACAAGTTCAGTATTTTGGTGTAGATATAATTGAATTTTCCATCACTTATGTGGGTGGGACTGTAAGTAAATGCTATGGTTCACTATTAAAATTAAATCAAAACATCAGATTAAAAGTGGATTGGATTTTGATCATTAATTTTTATAGTTTGGTAAAATACCATGCCTGAGGAAAGTTTGGAAAAAACTAGTCTAAAGCCCCATGGTCCTCAATTCCAGCACATGTCCAAGTACACCAGTGAGGGAAGGTAAACCTAATGCGGCTTCTGCAACCTGTAAGTGAAAATGCCGGAATGTAGCTATGTGGTCCAGCAAACCCATCATGTAATAGATATGACTTGTTTTTTCAAATAAGATATTCTGCAACAATGATACAACACAATAAACATGCTGCTATCCATTGTTGTGAAATCTCTAGAATGAAAAATGATCACTGTGTGATTTTACTACATTGATCACACATCCTTGTATTTGCAGCTAGAGAGCTCCATCATGCTGCTCAAAGGTCAGATATTTGAGGAGATGGAGAACAGGGAGCTTGCAGTCGGCTGCTTCACCAAGGCCCTCCAGTACGATGTCTACTGCTTCGAGGCCTTCAACGCCTTGGTGCAGCACCAGATGATGACTCGGGATGAAGGTAGGGGATTGTGCAGACTGATCCAATGATTGCTTTTTTTTTAAATAAAATTTAAAGTACAATTTTGATTTTAAATAAGAAACACAAGGTATAACAAGATCAAACCAAATAAGTAAATTTCATGTAAAATAATGTTTATTTCACTTATTTTGATTTGTTCCTGTTAATTTTTTTTATGTTTAAACTTTCCTATATATATTCATATATTACAAGAGAAGGAATCGCCTGACATCATCTTGAAGAAGGAATATAAAAGAAATTATAAAAGAAACTCGTCGCCGTTAACTTTTATTCCTTCAATATTCATATATGTTATTTAAAGAACAAGGTCTTTTAAAATTGTTTTAAAATTCTCTCAAAAGCAGTACACAGTAGAACCTCCCATGAGAGACTACCTTAAACACAATTACCTCATTAGTTGTTCGATGTGTGACATAAAATCCTTTTTAATTTTGCAAAGAGGGTTGCTTAGGGAAGGATGAAATATTTACTGTATCAAATGTGAAAAGAACAAAGAATGACCAAAAAGTATAAAGTCTCTGGACAGTAGAATGGTTGATTACCTACCCTCATCAAACACAGCAGGTCCGAATATTTTATTTTTACACACTCACAAAGAGAGATACATACATGATGTGTGGATATATTTACAATATGCTAATATATTTGTTTCTATCCATAATCTAGCAGAGTCCACACATTGGATAATTAGCCCTTCATCTTGTCATGGGGTCAGGGGTCTGGACGGGTTCCCTCTCCATGTTTTTAACCACTAGTTTATTTGTTCTTCTTAATTTTCCAACACAAGTAGGGCCACTTTGTAAAGAAGAGAGTATGGAATATTTTCACTCTTAGAAATGATCTATTCACAGCTAGGTTACACATATTACCTGGAAACAAATTATATAATGACTGGACTATCAGCTTCACTTTTACCCTCCAGAATTTCTCTTCCTCATAATGTGCTTATTTAAATCATTTAACATAATTTTGGGAATGCTCCAACTGTGGGGTTCCCCCATATTGTTTTATTCCAGGCTGAAAGGAGGCAATTCTATTTTTATTTTCAAATTGTGTGTCAAATTCATTAGAGGTAGCATCACATCAGCCAATCTTTGGTTTTTCAAGAGATTACACATGGGTGGTATGTGATAAAGCCCCAGAACAATAATCTCACAAGGTGGCAATATCAAATTGCATCATATCTAGTAGATATTTCTTTGGTGAAGAGAGAGACTTTGTGCAGCTCTTAATATAGTAATCTGAAAGGGATATTGGCCAGTACATTAGAACCTCCATCAGAGGACACTCACGCTAGAGGACACCTCTCCACAAAGGACAGTTTTCATTTGCAAAATTACCATTTTTACAATTTAGTAGCTCTCCGGTAAGAGGACACCTCTCCCTAAAGGACACTTTGGCTTTGCAATTAGGTGTCCTTTACAGGGAGATTCTACTGTATTTGAAAACATGTTAAAATATGGTAAGTGTTATATTGACATTACACCTGTATAAACTTCTCTGGCTCCACACATTAAATACTTACCTCCAGTATGGCGAGTTAAATTGAAATTAAAAATGATAATGCACAATTTGTATTATATAGATTAGAATTAGTTCTAAGAATAATATTTTAGGTTTTCTTAGAAAACTATTTTCTTCTTATCTGCTATCTTGTTTACACTCTTGATAACAGTAACTATTTAAAAGTATGTTGTGAATTCTCATTCAGCACCTTTGTCTGATAATGGTAACAACACTGTTACTGAAACATCACACACTATTCACTTATTTAGATTTGGTCTTATTACCTTGTAGAACTCAAAATAAACTTTTTAGAAGTATGAATTCATGTAGGTAAGCTGTGATATTTCAGAGAGTAGCACTTTGCTATACTATTATTGCTGCCTTTGAATCACCATCCCATAAAGTTTATTATACTCTAAATAACTTTATTATACTCTAATTAAAGTGTGAAACCTGACTTGAACTGGAGCCTAAGTGTAACCACATGGTAACATGAACCTATTTGTATGAAGATGCTATCTGAACTATCAATACATCCAGTTTGTTTCTGCTCTCCTTATCCAGATATTTCTGTATTTGATTGTTACCTTTTGAATTGTAAACCTTCACTTAATTTCCTCATTCAATACCTTATGCATTTAATTAATTGTCCTACTCAATACCCTTTATTTTCATTTATCAGGTGCACAACTAAGTTTCTGTGCTTTTCTGATCAACGGAATTTGGAGAATTTCAAGGGAATTACAAAAAAATGGTTTATTAAAAGTATTTTCCCTTACTAGCTACACATTTTTCATCTTTCTGGTAATACACAGATACTGCAATGATAAATTGATATCTCTTTGGACTGAAACCATTTATTCAATCAAATTCAGATGTTTTTTAAAAATTGGCCAAGTATAGCCAAGAGGCCAGTTCTGGTAAATACATCAGTTATGTTAGCAGATCCCATTTCAGTGTTTTAATGGATGATAGAAGTGCAATGGCATGGAGCATTATCACGCCATAATACCACTCTTGTCTTGTTTCCCATTCAGCCCAATTTCCCCACAATTCATTGTTCAGTTGTTGTCGGTAGTGATGCCCCTTGACAGTTTTGCCTGGCTTAAGCAACTCATCGTACACTAGTTCTTTCTCATCTTACCAATGACAGAATGAATTTTCCTCCACACGGCATCAACAGATGTCTTCACCCATCCTCCTACCTGATGCCACCCTCCTGTTGTGTCCAGAGAATGCCCTGATGAGGGAGCTGCCCATCTCCTCCCAGTGTGAGACGGAAGAGGCCAATCTCCTTAAACTGCTCTACGGTCTCCAACTCAAAAAGGTTAGTATAAGCAACAAATTCAAATTTTAAATACCATCTCTCTGTTGAAAAGTTTTACCTTTTTTTTTTTTAAATATTAATTCTTCTTTTGAAAATAAATCATCAAAAACAAATTCTCTGAAAATCTTACTGTGATAATAGAAAAGTTTCATAAGATTGGCTTGGCTCATCGGCAGCCAATATTATATGTAAAGACCATATAAGAAAATCATTTTCCAATACAACAGTCTAGGGATTAATATGGTGGAACTGCTGAGAGGGTTCATAATTAATTTTAGAATTATAAGGCACAATTTGGATTATAGATTATAAATACAAGGTAATAAGACCAAATCCAAATAAATAGTGTGTGACGCTTGGGTAACAGCATTGTTACCTTCTATAGACAAAAGTACTGGTTCATCATCAGTACATTTGTCTAAAGATGGTAATAACACTGTTACCAAAATGTCACACTATTTGTTTGTTTAGATTTGGTCTTATTACTTGTGTTTAATTTAAAAATTATTATTAATTTTTAGCACACACCATATCTTGAAAAATTCTCCTAGTTTTAGTTTGACAGTGTCCACTTACCAGATCCATATAAAGCCAGCTATTATTTTGATATGTAATATTTTATTAATCAGAAAAAGGCATCTCCTGAATGCAAAACTTTTGACCTTAAATGCCCCTTCTTTTATGAAATATTCAGGCTAGCTCATTACGAGGGCCAACATACTAAAAATGCTGAGAAAATCTTTTCCTGATTTATCAAAAAAGGATATTTGGCCATTATTCTTGAATAAAAAGGAAATAAACAAAATTAGGTGATATTTATTCTATTTGATGGTGCAAGCCATCAGCAACTTTCAAGATTGCAAGATCAGTAGATGCTTTATTTTCTTAAATATGAACCTGATCCTGTTCCTTTTATTTCTATTCTTTCATTATGTTAATAGCTAGTATAAATGTATAATGTGTGAAGGATATAGACATACATTTCTCTTAAGACAAAAAAAAAAAAGGTAGAGGCAATAGTATTCCCTGAGGTCACTTATGGATGTGAGAGCTTGACTCTCAGAAAAGAAAGAAACAGAATTGAAGCTTTTGAGAAGTTGACACGGAGAAAGCTACTCAGAGTGCCATGGACAGATAAAAGGACAAATATTTCAATTCTAAATGAAATTAAACCTGGTAAATCCCTAGTATTCCAAATATGCAAACAAAGTCTGACTTATTTCAGACAATAATGAGAGCAAATGGATAGGAAAAGTTGTTGATGTTGCAAAAAATTGAAGGAAGATTAAAGAGAGAAAGACCTCTAATGAACAAGCAGAAAGGTGTCAAGCAAGCTACCGCTGGAAGGTCACTAGGATGAGTTGTGTGCGATGTGGTCACCCACAGATCAGATAGAATATGTTTCCATATACAGTAGAACCTCCCTGTAAAGGACACCGAATTGCAGAGCCAAAGTGTCCTTTAGGGAGAGGTGTCCTCTTACCGGAGAGTTGTTAAATAGTAAAAATGGAATTTTCAAAAATAAAAATGTTCCTTTATAGAGAAGTGTCCTCTCATGGAGGTTCTACTGTAGTCATCAAAAGTCAAACTTGACAGACACTAACAAAAACATAAAGAGTGGAGTCACATCAGAGTTAGTTAGTCTTTGTGTTCAGCATTGAGTGTGTCCTTGAAAGAGAAGGCAAATTCTTCTCCATAAGAACATATAAAGAAGTATTTAAAGTTTAAAGAAGTGATCTTTCCTGGAATTATATGCTATTTCAAGTCAATGATATATGAATTGTATTGATTCCCCTTCTCATAGAATCCATCATCCATCTCCCCCCAATGTAAACTATTTATTTGACATTTGACTTACACTACATATAAGATGTTATGATATATTGTAGAAAAATGTTTTATATTATGGACAGATTATTAATTTTGATATTTATATCTTGCTACTCTATATACTTCCCTTATTGCTTCTATTATACTTATAAATTATAGTTGGTGCCTGTGTCCTAAATAAATTGCTGTGTCATCCCCTGAAGTTTGTCTTTCCTAATTTTTAGGTGACAATATTATTATTATTATTATTTCAATTGATGATTTATCAGAATTAGATTTACTAAGAAGTTTTTAGAGCGTTAAAAGAATGTTTATAGAATACAATCAAACCTCCTTAATTCAAAACTCCAAGTGATAGATTGTCCAACTAAATTAAAGTCAGTGTTGAAGTTAAATTTGGTAATTTTGTTGGAGCATTGATAATAATTTATAGTAAAGTGTTGAATAGCTGATTGAATTAGGTCAACAAAAGGTTTGACTGATGTTGCTAAAGCTCCTTAAGGTAACAACCCATCTACCTACTTAACATGTTTGCTTTGGACACTCTGGGTTGATTTTCACTGAAATGGACAACTCTACAAAGAAGCCAAACTCTCTAAAGAGATCACTTTGGCTTGGGACATAGACTGGTCACTTTGGGACACTTTAGTGCAATACAATGTTACCTAGGGTATGGAAGGTGAGGGCCAGTCAATAGCTGAGGCCATAGACCATTATCTGAAGGGCCAAGGTGTGTTGGCAGTACAATGGGCCTGAGGAAATTCCAAGGCTACAGGCTGACGACATGGAGCCCCTGCTGAACAACCTGGATGTTCAGACGTCTGTGGCGGAGAGACTGTACTATAACTGTGACTACCACGGCTGCTATAGCCTCACCCAGATGTGAGTAGTACTGTGTCCTGATGTTGGCAAGTATAGGACACTTGGTATACAGGCAATGGGGAAGGACTGTTGTCGTTTTATTGAGTGTATCACATGTCTACCTAAGTAGAAAATAGCTACACTTTTACTGGTGCAGTTGGACTTTTGAACGTCAAAAGCAATTGCGAAAAAATGGTCACTTGTGGATCTGAGAGCTGGACTCTTAGAAAAAAAGAAAGAATTGAAGCTTTTGAATTGGGGACATGGAGAAAGCTACTTAGAGTGCCATGAACAGATAAAATAACAAATGTTTTTTCAATTTTAAATGATTTTAATTTTGGTAAATCCCTAGATTCCCAAATATAGATGGAAATTTTGCAGGTGGAATTTGGATCTATAAAAATAAAGGTTGCCTCTTTCGTCAAAATAGACACTAAAACTAAGCACCATCTAACGACTATCTCCGCAAACTAGTGGACTCAGGTCGGTGACAGAGCCATAACCTCAGTTTCGGAAAACTGAGAAGCATCCACCTGGACACCATGGTTTTGAGCTAATTACCCTCTTCAGTCCAGGGCGGACTTTATTTCATGAGATCCACAAGAGCTCAAATGAAATATTGAGGTGTTTAGCTGGTAGAGTGTCTAGACTAAATCTATGGCAAAAATATAGATGAAAAATTTATCAAGTGGAAATTTATCTATAAAAATAAAGGTTGTCTCTCCCGTCAAAATAGACGCTAAAACTAAGCGCCATCTCCGCAAACTAATGGACTCAGATCGATGACAAAGCCACAAGACCAGCTTTGGAAAACTGGAATATTTTGGTCATAGATTTGACCTAGCCATTCTACCAACTAAACAGGAGCATGGACTCATGGAATTCGTGTAATCTTTACACAAGGGGATAAGAAACAACAACAACCAACTAAACACCTCTTTGGCAGATTGTGAAAATTTCATTGGGTTCCTTGTAGATTTCATGAAATAAAGTCCGCCCTCACTGAGAAGGGCAATTAGCCTTAAACCATGGTCTTCAAGTGGACACTTCTCAGCATGCCAAAGCTTGTATTCTAACTTTGTCACCGACCTGATTCTGCTAGTTTGCAGACAGTCAATAGATTGCACTCAGTTTTAGTGTATTTGATGAGAGAGGCAACCTTTATTTGTATAATTCCAATTATGTAAACAAAGATTGACCTACTTCAAATACATAATCAAAGCAAATGATTTAGCACAGATGTTAATGTTAGGAAAAATTATAAGATGAATAAATTTAAATCTCCTTTAGATATCTGATATCAAAGTAAAACGTTTATGGAGATGTGAGTATCTTTTATTCCGGTCTTCTCAAGCTTTCGGGCTTGTCCGCCCTTCTACAGGAGAAACATATACAATATATCGAGAAAATATAATGCCGCCTGATGCTAAAAAACATTTAGCATCAGGCGGCGTTATATTTTCTCGATATATTGTATATGTTTCTCCTGTAGAAGGGCGGACAAGCCCGAAAGCTTGAGAAGACCGGAATAAAAGATACTCATCTCCATAAACGTTTTACTTTGATATCAAAAATTATAAGAAGAATGGAAGACCTGCAATAAACTGGCTAGAAAGGATCAAATTTTACCAGTAGGTCACTAGTTGTGCTGCGATTGATGGTCACTAACAGATCAAATTGAAAAATGTTTGTTTATATAGTCGCCCAAAGTCAAGCTTGACTTGATGGACTTCAACAACAATACAATTAATGCAGGTTCCTGGAGCGTAAGAAAGATGTCGCCAACTGCCCAGGTTATCTGTCAGACTTAAGTATTTTTGGTTTTATTTACATTGTCGGCAGAAGTCCAAAATATTAGGTTGAGTCAATCAGATTTATTTCTATGAAAAATTTCTGCAATACCAGGTTGATATTGGGAATTCCTAGGAGAGTGACCATTCTGAAATATTTAGTTTTGGAAAGCTGAGTAGATGAAGAAAATATGATCTCCTGTCAGTCTTCATTCTGGGAGTGGGGGAAAATCTGACCTTCTTTCAAAATTTTTGCAATTTTTAGATAGCTATGCCTAGTTAGGTTGGTTGTTGAAGCACACCCAAATAAGATTCTTGGTAGCATGGAGATCGAAATTCATGGCATGACTGTAAATATTCCAAGGTTGCTGGTTGAATAATCTAGAATGTATATGTCTGTCTATAGATTCTGAGCAAACTGACTTTTGGAAGTTTTCATGTGGGAAAATCTGGATAGCTTAAAAAATGACCAAGAGTTCTGCTTGGAAGGCTGAACATTCATGATATCATAGTAGCCAGCTGTTCGTTATGCCACAGAAACTGCTACCTTTATTTTCTTAATTTGTAAGAAATATACAAATTCTATTTTATATTCTAAACCTGACTACTATGGCAACCCAGAAGTCTGATATTAGTACATTAACATTGTTAGTTCTATTAAGAGAAGTATTATGTATAAAGGACTTATGACAATTAGTGCATTCCCAATCATCCCGACCACATTTTAATGGACTGCTAGCTGCACCTTACGCCATAGAAACAATTTGCCAATTTCTTTTAGTCTGAAATTTTGTACCCTCGCATTGTTAGCAGTATTGAAATAATATTAAATAAAAATAGTATAATATACCAGACTTCTATGTGGTCTAGAAGTTTATTAAGAACTAGAGCATGTGTTCTACTATTGGGTCTAGAACAACAGCAAGTTGTTGCATTATAAAATTCGAAAGTCAATTTTGAAATTAATCTATTCTGACAATCCAGAAGTCTGAAAATTTATACACTTGCATCATCATCATCATCAGGATTGAACGAGTGTGCAAAATTTCTAACTTTTATACACTCATGAAGTATATTAAAAATTGATAACTAGATTTGAGGACAGATATGGAAGCAAGTGTGGGCGGCATGGAATTCTAGGCGGAGTCAGATAACAAATTATTTATCGTAAAATCAACTTTTAATTACATTTATTTAATACAAATTATCAGAAGGGGTTAAATTGTTGTATACTACATGTTGATGTTCTTTTTGTATCTGTGTGTGTGGTCAAATATCATTTCTAGATTATAAAATGTTAGATATATGTGTTTGATATATTATAGAAAAATATTTACATTTTATATGATTTATGATTTATATTTAGAATGATGTATAATTATTTTATTATATTGATATGACAACAATTAATATGATAGTAATGTTAATTCATATAATTTTAATAAAGTATATTTTATGAGCATTATATATTTAAAAGATAATTTAATTTAATATTTGAATTAAATAGTTATTAAAGAAATTAAAACTGTTGTGTTTTAACTTTAAAAGCACACAAAAATATAATAAACTTGAATTAGTTTATTCAAGTCTCAAAAAACAAAGCTTTGCATATAGAACAAATAATAATGAAGAAGAAGAAAAAACATATCAGGAAAAGCAAAAAAAAAAGTACTGGTCAAAAAGAAACATTTAAAATCGCAGATTTATATCTTCAACACTTCCCCTTAATCAGATTTCAAATGTCCCTCATACCCAGTAGATATCTCAGCATTTGGAAACGCGGCTTAGGGAGCCCTTTGGTCATAATGTCAGCAACTTGATCTTTTCCAGAAATATGTTCTACATTGAAAATACCTTCTTGATACTTTTCTCTCACAAAATAGTGTCTTACTTCTATATGTTTGGTTCTCTTATGAAATTCAGGATTTTTGATCAATTTAATTGTACTTTCATTATCAACTTTTATAATTGGGTGTTCTTTTAGTGGAGAAATTTCACTGAAAAGTCTATTTAACCAAATGACTTCCTTTGCTGTATTGTTTGCTGCCAAGAGTTCGGCCTCAGTTGTTGACAAAGATACTGATCTTTGTTTTTGGCTAAGCCAAGAAATAGCACCACCAGCCAGTTTACACACAACTCCACTGGTAGATCTTCTAGTTTCTGGGTCTCCAGAAAAATCTGCATCACTGAAAGATTCCAAAACTCCTACTTTATGACCCTTTTGGTACATAATTCCATATTCAGTTGTTCCTACAAGATATTTGAAGATTCGTTTAACTGCTTCCCAGTCATATTTTGTTGGTGCTGAAAGTTTTTGAGAAACTTTATTCAGTGCAAAAGTGATATCGGGTCTTGTTAAGCAGCTCAGATGCATCAGACTACCAATCGCTTCACGAAAGGGGACATTTTATAGAATCTCTGCTTCCCCAGGAACAGTAGAATTATCAGTTGGTGTTCCCACTTTATTCGCTTGAGACATATTGAATTTCTCAAGAATTCTTTTTATATATGCCTTTTGATTTATAAAGATTGACCCATCCGGTTGCCGCTCTATCTCAATACCCAAAAAGTAATTTAATGGTTCACTTGTGATCTTAAATGAAAACATTAGTTCATCAAGAAATTCTTTGATTTCCTGTTCATTTGTACCAGCAATGATTCCATCATCAACATATATGGCAATAATGAGTCGTTGATCATTTGTTTTTCTGAAGAATAAACGGGGGTCAGCTGTACTTTCCTTCAGACATCTTTCTTTCATAAAGTTGACTATTTTCTGATTCCAGCATCTTGGTGACTTTTTAAGTCCATAGAGACTTTTCTTCAATTTCCATACAAGATCTGTTCCATTGATGAATCCTTCAGGTTGTTTGATATAAATTTGATCTTGTAAGTCTCCATATAGAAAGGCTGTCTTTATGTCAAACTGTACCAATTTTAAGTCTTCATTAGCAGCAATTGCTAAAAGAGCTCTTATGGTGTCATGTCTTGCCACAGGACTAAATGTTTCTTCATAATATATACCCTTCTTTTGTACAAACCCTTTTGCCACCAGTCTTGCCTTAAATCTTGTAATCTCTCCTTTAGAATTCAATTTGGTCTTTAATACCCATTTACAATCAATTGGTTTTTGGCCAGGTGGTAATGTTGTGCATTCGTATACATCACTTTCCGTTAAAGAATTCATTTCTTCATTCATTGCTTCTTTCCAAAACTGTGCATTTGGAGAATCCATTGCTTCTTTGTATGTCTTGGGTTCAAGACCTTCTGCAATATTTATTTCAGCATCAATATACCTTTGAGGTTTTGATATATTTGATCGATATCTTAGATTGTATACGTCTGATGTTTGAACATTGCTTTCAATTTTCTCAATATCTTGAGTATCATTTTGTTCATCAAACTGATTACTTGAAAGTTCCTTATTTCTCTTTTCAATATCAAGGCTAAATGTTGGTATAGTTTCCTTGAATATTACATCCCTACTTGTGACAACTTTGTTTAATTTCGGCATCCAGATTCGATACCCATCCTTGTTACTGCAATAACCAACTAAAATACCTTTTTCGCTTTTGGCATCTAACTTTCTTCTCTTTTCATCAGGCACATGAACAAAACATTCAGTTCCGAATATTCGAAGATGATCAACTGATGGTTTTTTATCAAACCATAGTTCATAAGGTGTCTTTCCCTCAATTTGTGTTGGTCCTGTTCTATTCAAAACACATGTAGCAGTGTTAACTGCCTCTGCCCAAAGCTTTAGGCTCATATTTTTGGCATATATCATTGAATGAGCTGCTTCTATTAAAGTCCTGTTTTCCCTTTCCGCTGAACCATTTTGTTGTGGAGTATATGGCATTGTGATCCAATGATTAATACCATACTTGTTTGTAATTTTTGAGGTTTATTTATTTACAAACTCCTTTCCTCCATCTGTGAGAATTTCTTTCACTATATGTCCAGTAGTCTTTGTTTCCAAGAGAAATTGTTCTAGCTTTTCAATGACTTGTGACTTTTCTTTTAGGAAATACACTGATCGGTATTTTGTAAAATCATCTTTGAAACACACAAAGTATCTCATCCCTCCTTTCGAAACCTCCTGCATAGGGCCACATACATCTACATGAATTAAGTTTCCAGGTTGAGTAGAAGCATATTGTTCTCTTGATCCAAAACTCAGTCTATGTTGTTTGCCATAAATGCATGCCTCGCAAGGTTCATTGTCCATGACTGCATCTATTCCTTGTTCTTTAAGCCATTTTTGAACATGCCTTTTATTTTGATGTCCAAATCTTTCATGCCATAGTTGTAGCATATTGACATTTTGGGTTTTGGCTAAATTGACTTCTGTAGCATTTTCAGGTTTGATACTTGTTATTAACATACCATACAAGCCTCCTGGTAGTCTTTTCCCTTCTACAATAACTTCTCCAGTTGTTGTCTTAAAAGGTTTACAACCTTTTTTATCCATTTTCATTTCAAACCCTTTATCCAATGTGGACTGTAATGACATCACATTACGACTGAAATTGGGAACATACCAACTTTATTCAACTTTATTCAACTGTAAATACAAAGCGCGATGTCCCGCCAAGGACACTGGCGCCCAAAAGAAAGCAACACAAGAGAGAGAGAGAGGGAGAATCTATTAACATGTGCTCAAGGCATTTACCAAATTCCTGAAATTGATTTCAAACAAGCATACTATATACATAGGTAATTTAATTTAAACACATCTCAAAATAAAGAAAAAAGGAAAAAAAAAAAATCATATATACAGCACATAGTTAAATACCTAACACATGAGATTATTTAAAAACTTTGATATATATTTACAAAAACTATTGAATACAATGTATGAATCCCTGCTGGATATCAGTTCTCTTGGATCGGTACAGAGAATACCGTTATTGAGTCTGTAGTCTTGAAATGCTGGGCACTTAAGTAAAAGGTGAGTAGAATCTTGAATGCGGCATCCACAAAAACAGCCCGGAACCTCCGATGCATGGATTCTTACCAGAAAACTTCCGAAATTACCATGGTTGGTTACAAATTGTGTGTTGTGGAAATTAGGGCGAAAATAACTTGGAATACCCCGGTTGAAAAAACTTGTAAATGTCTCGTTTGTATTATTCAGTAAGAGCAACATTCTTTCGTCTATATAGGATTTAGTTATAAAGGGAATATCGATGTTGTATTTTTGCTTGTCCTCGAACGATAAGTTATTTAAGTCATATTTCATATTTTTTGCTTCAATGTAATCTGCAATCAATGGAACCCTAGCCAAACTGTGAACACAGTTGTACGAAGTTGTCTTGTATGCTTGAATGCTCCATATTAGTATCTGATATTGCATTGAGTTTAATTTTTGTATCGATTTTTTGTTTAAAAATTTGAACCAGATTTCTGATCCATATGTTAAAGTTGATCTGAATAAAGATTTATACAATGTAATTCTTTTATGGGAGCTCAAACCCCATGATTTGCTGCACAGAGAGAATAGAAAATTTTTTATTCTTAGAGTTCTGCTCACTATTTCCTCTATATGAAAAGCAAAATTTAATTTGTTTTTTCTTCTATGATTCGCAATTGTTATTCCCAAAATTTTTATTTTTTGTACTGGTGAAATTAATCCACTCTTAAATTTAACTGGGATCTTCTCTTTATTATGCAAGAATAAAATGTTTGTTTTTTCGGGACTGATTTCTAACTTGTTCTTAATACACCACAATTCGATAGTATTTATTGCTTCCTCTATAACTGTTTTTAGTGATGTTAGATCTTTATTCCAGCATATGATCGAAATATCATCCGCATAACAAATCAACTCACTATTGGGCACCTGAAAATTCAACAGCAAATCGTTCAACAAAATTGTCCACAGAAGTGGAGAAAGCGGACCGCCCTGAGGACACCCCTTAGTAATTGGCTTTGAAGTTGTTAGATTGTCGTAACTGAATGAGATGATCCTGGAATTTAAATATGATTGTAGAATTTTGATCAGTTTTTTCGGTAAATTGTCTGAATCTATTCTTTTGATGATCGCTGGCCACCAGGCATTATCAAAAGCCCCCGAGATATCTATTGTAATTAGTGCCGACAGTTCTTTTGGCTTATGCTCCATTAAAACATCGATTACAGTATTCAAAGCAGTGATAGTTGACTTTGTCTTGATAAATCCGTGCTGCCTCGAGCTTAACAGATTGTTTTTAATATAAAATTCATATATTTTATTTTTGAGAATTTTTTCTAGAATCTTTGAATAATTGGATAATAAAGATATCGGACGGTAGCTTTTAGCTGATTCATAATTGGTTTTGCCGGGTTTGGCTATTATTTTGAGTGCTGCTGTTTTCCATTTTTTTGGGAAGTATCCTATTTGAATACATTTATTAAATAATGAGTGTAAAATCGGAAGTATTAGTTGAAAAGCATTCTTTATCATATTATTACTAATATTGTCTGGACCAGGAGCTTTATTTACATTAATTTTGTCGATTATCTCTTCTATTTCTTTCTTATGAATATTGCATGAGTTGGAGTTTGTAAAATTCGGTGTATAGTTCCTTATTGATATATGGTGAGCAGTATCCGATATAGTTGTATCATCAGGAATTAGTTCATCAATCAGATCTTTTATTACAGATTCTTTAGAATCTACTGGTGCCTGTTCAATTATTGGTAATCCCTTTTGTTGATTAGAGGAACTCAGTTTTTTTAAGGTTCTATAGGCGTTTCCAAACGGATTATTAGATCCATTTTCTTCTATAAAATCTCGCCAACTATTCCTCTTAGCTTTTCTTATACTATTTTTATATTTATTTCTGACAGACTTATATTCATTAACACTAATTGCTTTATGATGAAAGTATAGATTTCTCACATAATGAAAATACTTTTTCTTTTGTTCTAATTCTTTGTTCCACCACTTGATCCCGGTATCGAAAGTGAAGTTGGAAGATTTCACCTCCAGTGATTGATATGCAGCTTCCAGAATTATATCCGTTAGCCTGTCAACTACCATGTCAATATCAGTTTCTTTTTCAACCTTTTTTATATCGTTTTCCAATCTTCTTACTTCCTGTTTAGAAATTGTATTTGAAAACAGTGACCAATCTGCTTTCTTTTCGCTAAATTTCCATGTAGATTTTTGTTGATTGTTTGTAATATCTAAGTTAACATTGATATCAAATGAAACTGTCACATGGTCGGAAATATTGGTTAATTCAAGGGTTTGCCAATTGTTCACCAGTTTCAATGAATGTCTATTTGAAATAGTGAGATCTATTATGCTTTTATTACGACAGGTAGGAGTTTTGTTATTGTGAATAAATAGATTATATTCATTAATAATAGGTTGCATTTTATATCCGTTAGAGTTTGTAATTCTATCAAACCAGACCGGGTGACGGGAATTGAAATCCCCACAGAGGACTAGGGGAGTACTCTCGAAGGTAGCTATCAATTTCTTTAAAAAGTTCAAATGTTCGTCCTCGCATTTGTTTGGAGGGATATAAAAGTTTGCTATTATCGTCCTAGATTTAGGTGTATTTATAGAGATTGATGTACAAAACTGATTTGTGAAACCCTCCAACTTCCTATATTTTATATTTTTATTAAATATAACCGTTGCAGTATAAGTGTTTTCTGTTGAGGAACAATGTACTATGTGCGAGTCCATATCGAACACGACCTTTCTATTTAAGACATATGGCTCTTGAAGAAGGAGAATGTCTGGAGGATTGTCTCTAATTGAGCTTCTGAGTTCGGTAGTTGCAATTATACTTTTCCTTAAATTCTGTTGTATACAATTAAATTTTCCTATTGTTAAACTTTTTGCTTCTTTCATAATGGACATTTATGCAAAACACTTATTAAAATTTAAATGAGATTATTTCTGTTCTATTCTACCTCCAAATCATAAAAATATTGGGTTCTATCTATAATTCTATCTACTTGTGTTTTGTAAAGAGGACAGTCCGTCCCATTAACCCTGTGATTAGTTTGTTTATTTCTGTAAATTGGGTGTTTAGAACAGTTGTGACAACTCAGTACATTCGAGCAGGAATGGGTTCCATGGACCCCACAGATATTACAGATTTTATCATTTGTGCAGTCTTTTAGCTTATGGTTTGGATTGTATTGATAGCATTTTTGACATTGTTTTACTAAGATCTTATCTTGAATATGGCAACGTTCTAAATCAGTGTATAGAGTATTGTTATTTTTCTTAATTGTTTGATATGCTTTTGGTGAAAGTCTTAAAACTATGTTTTGTGTTGCAGTATTTGATTTCATTACAAACAGCATCCTTATTTCGTCCTCCATTCCCCTTAATTCTGGATTCATGTTGCAGATTGTCTTAACAAATGTTGTTGTGTCCGTTATTTTAGAAACATTTTTGACCACAACCGTTGGATCTCTTTTCCCAGGAATATAAATCTTACTTATTGCCTTTAACTCATCTGATTTTCCCAATTCCTCCTGAAGAGCATTCAACTCTACCCGCGATGGCGATTTTATCACTACTGCGTTCCGTGTATTGAAAATTTTATTAATTTTAATGTTCCCGCCGTCTTCCCTTATTTTCTTTATGGTTCTAGAAATAGCTTGAGAAACATCAGATATAGATTCATTGTTGGCTGGAGTTGCAATTAGCGTAAATTCCAAGTTTTGAGTTTGTTGATGTTTGACAATTAATTGTTGTACATTTTCTTGTTTTGTAACTTGTGCAAATGTGGGTCTGTGTACCGAAATTTCTCTCAATATTTTTTCAACCTTATTTTCCATTGCTGAGTTGACAGCTTCCGTTATTATTCCTATTGTAGAGTCTTTATTCATATCAGAAAGAGAAGAGACTCCTTCCTTTGCCTGAGTAATCATTGTTGATAAAAAGGAAATGTCATTTTTAGTTACGTTTTTTTGATTGCTTAAATATTTATTATTAAAGTATTGAAAAATTTCATCCATTTTTAAATTTATAGATTTTATAACTGAATCCATTTTGTTATCTTAATTTCTATTTTACAAGTTACCAGAGAAATACAATCCAAACAGTTAGCAAGTATGCAAATTTTTTCGAAGAATTTTGATTTCCAATTTCTCTGCCGAATCTTTTGGCAATCAAACTGACAATTGCAATTAGATAAGAATCGGTGATTACGGTAAGAAAGATAAGATAGGAAAAAGTTATCATAATAGAATTTAAATAAAAAATTTGATACTTAGCTGCAGAGCGAGGCGACCGTGCGTCCATCCAGTTTGGCCTCCTAGCGGCGAAGTGATGATGATAACAAAATGATTTTTTAAATTAATATATATAATTCATTGAGAAAAAAAGAAATAATTAATTATCAAATTCACAAAAGTGACATCAGTTAGGTAGTGAGTTTGCCATTTACCTTTTACACAAGTTTCAATTGTTATAGTTCCACTTCCATAAGCTATCAATTTTTCATTACTTCCAACTTTAACAGTCTGTTGGGTAGGAAAATCCTTATAAGAAGTATAAAAACTTGCATTTCTTGTAATGTGGTTAGTAGCTCCTGAGTCACCAATCCAAATGTCTTCATCTTGTTCATTGAATCTTTCACTGATTAAACTTTCACTTAATTTTGAATTAAGTTTTAATTTAGTTTCATCCTTTTCTTTATCCTTTAGTTTCTTCTGTTTTGCATACCTACAATCTTTGGCCAAGTGTCCTTTTCTATGACAAAAGTAACATTCTCTTGTTTCTCTTGTTTTCTGAAAATTTTCATTACTTTTGGTAACTTTTCCTTTCATATTTGGCTTATATTCATATGCATTTGCCATTAGTGCTGTCGAACTTGATGCGCTGCATTCATCTCGCTGTTGAATTCTTATTTCGAGTAACTGAAGCCTTTGTGTGAGATTGTCTACAGAACGTTCTTCTTTAGACACTGATTCCCAAACACTTTTAAAATCAAAATATTCATCAGGCAAGGTGTTTATGATTCTGCACATCAGCATGGATTCAGGCAATTTCAAATTTTCTTGTTTATTAAGTTCATTTTGCATATCATTCCATAAACTTTCTAGTTTTGAAATGTGCTTTGAAATATCATCTGTAGGATCCTTCTTAAAATTAAAGAATTGATTATAGAGCATGTCTAATCTTTGACCAGAGCTTTGCTCATAGACACTTAACAATTTCTCCCACATATCTTTAGCACTTGAGCAGGGAATGATTAGTTGACTCACATCAGGCATCACACTTGTTGTAAATAACAATTGGGATATTGCATCTTCACTTTCCCATTTTACATATGCCTCTTTTTCTTCATAGAAAGCCAATAAATGTTCCATCAACAACTCCTATTACTTTGTTTATTGTTAAAAGCAATTTTATATTTTTCTTATATTCTGGCCAATTTATTAATCCTTCCAATTTGGGAATATTCATACCCATTTTAATATCCATTACAGCCATTACTAATATAAATTTCACCGTGATAAACAAAATAGAATTCTTTTTAGGCTTATCGTTGCTTCGTTTTTGTTATATTTCACAGTGAATGCGTGGTTGGGTCTATGACCTGTTGTGTTTTAACTTTAAAAGCACACAAAAATATAATAAACTTGAATTTGTTTATTCAAGTCTCAAAAAACAAAGCTTTGCAGATAGAACAAATAATAATGAAGAAGAAGAAAAAACATTTTAGGAAAAGCAAAAACAAAAAAAAGTACTGGTCAAAAAGAAACATTTAAAATCGCAGATTAATATCTTCAACAAAAACTTATAATGAAAATATGAAAAGTTAATATTTGGGAGCTGCTACACAAGTTATTAAAGATTTTTTTTTTAATGTATTTTTCTATTGCAAATATTTTTTTAATAAATAATGATTGTCATCATTCCAGCTTGGCCTAAGCCACTCATTAGGCTTAAAAACCAGCAGAGGAGTAAAGGTCCTAAGCAGTTGCACTGTGTTGAAAAGTATTTAGAAAATCTGAAAAATGAACAGAATTAATAAGGGTAGCTCTTAGAGATAGTTAATCTTCAGTATTTCCAAGCTCCCTATGTTAGAATGAAATGCAGTATCAAATATCAATGGTGACTTGGCAGGATCCTGGGCCAAGATGCCTACCACACCCAGTGTCTGCCCATCCACATCTCCTGCCTCATGGAGCTGAAAAAGACCAATCGTAAGTTGACTGGCCATCTCCCCTGCATGTGACCAATGTGTTGCTGCTCACAGAGATCTTCACCCTGGCCCACAAGTTGGTGGAGAGGTACCCTGAAGGAGTGGTGAGTGTGTTTGCCCCTCTTACCTCATTAAGAGTCCCAGTTATACTGGTGACCTAGAGTATTCAGTCTCAGCCTCCTGATGGACTGCTTGAGAAGGGGTTTTACTGAATATTAACACAAAAAAAGTTTTAAGTGTGTCAGCTTTAATATATTAATTTCTGATAATTTTGTTTATCTCAAACAACGCACAACTAAAGTTATTATTGAGGCTTGATTGTTTTCTTAACTAGAGAAGCATTTGGCCTCATTGTTTTATGGTCAACATGAGCACAAGTTGTCTGCTTCAGAACTTCAACAATATGAATTGTTGTTGTTTCTTATCCCTTTGTGCGAAGATTACACAAATTCTGAGTCCATCCTCCTTGAGCTGTTTGATGATAAGGAGTGGCCTCTAACAAAGGTCGTGTTTAGTGCATCTAAACAACATGAGTTGCTCAATGGGGTCTGAAACACTTTTTGTCCTTTGGCTTCTTTCTTCCTTTCATTTGCCCCTACATTGTTTCTATACTAATGTCACATGCCCTCAAAGTTCACACCTGCCACATAATGTTCTGGCTTATGTGTGGGAAGTATTTTGCCAAGGTCTGTGCTCTGCAGATAGCCTGGTATGCCGTTGGCTGCTACTACCTGCTCATCAACAAGAGGGACTCTGCCAGGAGGTATCTTAGGTGGGTAGGATCCCTGTGTAAGCCATCAGTGTTTGGTAATGACATTGTACTTGGGTATAAACAGAAGCATGGTCTCCTCATGGTAGACTACTGTTAAAACATGTTTTGTTGGGAAAGCATTCACCTGGGCAGAACCCGGTCAAAACTGGATTATTTGGCTAGTAACAAATGACAACCAATATTTTGTTATAAAGTTATAGCATTCCTTAAAATAGCCATCTCTGAATCTCTTCTAATTTAACCTATCGAGCAGTATAACCGCCATAATATTCATCCAACAATAATTTATCTGGTTTTCAAATTCCAATCAATTTACCTACTTTAGTTCAACAGCAACACCTTTTCCTTGGTGTGTTGAATTAAATAGATTTAAATTTATTGTGAACCCTGTCTAATTGCATCTATCCAGTAGATCTAAGAGTGTTGTGGCTGTTGCAGCAAGGCCACATCACTCGACAAGGTGTTTGGGCCAGCCTGGCTCATGTATGGCCACTCTTTTGCTGTGGAGAATGAGCATGACCAAGCCATGTCGGCTTACTTCAAGGCCTCCCTGCTCATGAAGGGGTAAGTAGGGCTGTAGCGGCAGCGGCAGTGTTACATCCATCAGACTGTGCTGCCAGATGCCACCTGCCCCTGCTCTACATCGGCCTGGAGTATGGCTTGAACAACAACCCCAAGCTGGCCGAGAAGTTCCTCTCCCAGGCACTCAGTCTGGCCCCCAAGGATCCCTTTGTGCTTCACGAGCTGGGGGTGGTCAGCTTCCACAGGTTGGCAGCTTCTCCTCCTGTACAATGTGGTACCTACTAGGCGGGCATGTACTGCCAGCATTTTCTCTGTCCTTCTAGGGCCAGGTCAGATTTTCTATGGTCAAAATGGCATAACCTTTTTGGGAATTCATAGGAAATTTAAATAAAGTTTTTGCATAAGGGTAGGAGTTAATCCTTGTATCTTAGCTCATTTAAATTAATGAGCATTGTTGGGTACATGCACGACAGAAATTGATATTGAGTAAAAATATCAGGGCTTCAGGGAAAAGTATTTTTTCAAAAACCTTTTTAATCTCTTGCTTTCGGGCATGAATGCCCTTCTACAGGAGAAAAGACAGTATCATGATATCATGTTGATATGATGGATTGTAGAAGAGGATGACATCTAAATAAGTAAACTGACTAAGTCTGGTGATGTTGCTACAATGTCCGAGACCTATAAACTCCTGGTTTTTCTTAAAAAGGTGGTAGGATTAGATCAGGTTATGTATATAAGAGTACTTTTGTGGTATTATACAGAGTTTTTCTGAATACTTGGTTTTGTTACCCTGTTTCTAGTTCCTAAATTAAAATGTTTATTCTAATGTATAGACAGTAATAGATATATAATGGTGGGTGTCCAGCGGGGACTATCTCGCTGCCAGGAGACTGTTCCTCCAGGCCCTGGACCACGTCAGTGCCACCTGCCCTGGCTACAGTCAGCTGCCTGAGAAGTGGGAGCCTCTCCTCAACAACCTCGGACACACAGAGCGGAAACTAAAGTGAGACTTTATGTAGTTGCTCATTTCACTTTGGTGTTCTATCCCTACTTTAGGACAGCTAGAAACTTGTCTGCCAAGGAAAAGGCCACCTTTCCATAAAAATGACACAAAAACTATGAGCTATCTTTTGACTATCTCTTCAATCCAACAGATTCAGTTCAGTAATAAAGCGACATTACCAGCTTTGGCAATTCCAAAATGCCCACCTGGAGACTAAGATTTGAGGCTATGGCCCCAATCCAGGGTGGACTTTGATTTCATGAGATTCACAAAGAATTATTTATAAATCCTTAGAATTTGGCAAAGAGGTGTTTTTCTGATAAAGGCCAATCCTATGGTCAAAATAGAGATGGAAATTTGGCTGATGTTGATCTAAAAAAAGAATGCACCTCTCCATTTAAAATAGACACAAAAACTATGAAGGCCATAGTCTCCAGGTAAATGTTCTAATTTGCCAAAGATGGTGTTGTGACTTTTTACTTTATTGACTCAGTCTTGCAGAGGTAATCAATAGACGGTGCATAGTTTCTGCATCTACTTTCAGATGGGAGATGCCATGGTGTAGATTAAGGAACTTCTCTGAATTACCTTAATCCCCTTTTCATTTTTGAAGAAATATTTTTTTTAAATTATCCCTAGTACATATGACATACAGGCCATGATAATCATGGAGGGTAGAAGTTGGCGACTACTTTTACTGTAAGTGCGCACTTGTCTATACATGTGAAGAGCGTAGTTCGACTTTTGCACTTACAAGTGTGCCAGAACCCTGTTTGGTACTTGCACTCACTGGATCTTTGCAAGAATTGGGGGCCATTGAAGCATTTTTTTAATAAGAAAAAAGTGCCCAACGCGCACTGTACACACAGGATTCGATCCTGTGTCTTAACAGGTGAAAACCAATGGTTTAGACCACTCGTCCACTGACCTCCTTGGAAATAATTTGATATAATCAAAGCTTTACATATTTTTTTTTTGCTTATCCCTAGTACATGTAGTACAGGCCATGATAATCATGGTGGGTAGAAGTAGGTGACTGCTTTTACTGTAAGTGCATCACATGTCTATACATGTAAAGATCGCAGTTTGACTTTTGCACCTACATGTGTGTCAGAGCTCTGTTTGGTACTTGCACTCACTGATAGGATTGAAGCCTTCCAAAAAATCAGGGGTAATTGAAGCATTTTTTTAATTAGAAAAAAGTTCCCAACACACACAGGATTCAATCCTGTGTCTTAGCGGTTGAAAACCAATGGTTTAGACCACTCGTCCACCGACCCCCTTGGAAATAAAATAATTAAATGCAAGCAAAGCTTTACATCTTTAATTATGTGAAAAATAATATAAAAAATAAAAAGGTCAGGTGTCAAGATATGCCTTCTTTATTTTTAATCTTTCAATTATGTAATGTGAAGTACACATTGTATATATGCTTGATTTATTATGAAACATTTGTGGTATTAATGATGCTTGTTTTGATCAGTTAAATGATTTAAATTTGATGGTTCATATGTTTATTGGATTGATAAGGTACAATTTGGATTATTTATTTGGTCTTGTTGCCTTATGTGTGCTTGTAGAATAGATTATTTAATTGCTGATTGTGTGGTTTAATTTTTTTATTATTGAAGCTTATTGGCAAATTTAAGATTCATTTTGCACTCGCAGTGTTGAATCTGCAATGTATGTGCCGGGTGGGGCTGAGTGTTTGCCTCGGGAGAAAAATGCACAAAACTCGGGATATTTATGATTTTTTTAAAAAATAATTATGATTGATTTAAGAAGGCTTTTTATTTAATATATATACATACACACACATGTATGTATATAGACAAATTGAGTGACTATCAATTAAATGGACCAATTGCCAACAAATGATTGCTGGCCATGTGTGGTGATGACAACAAAAAACCAGATTATAGAACAAAAAGAATTTTAAAGACCAATATGTTATTGAGTCCTCTGGATCAAGAGTTGTATAGATAAAAGGCACAAAAATTCAAAAGTAACAGGTATACAAAGATAGTGTATATAAGGTATTAGCCATTGTGGCAGGAACTATGAGAAGGCCCTGGAGTACCACAAACTGTCGCTAGTGCTGAGTCCTCTGAACCCAGCCACCCTCTCTGCCATTGGCTATGTCTACACCCTACAGAAGCAATGGAGCAAGGCAGTTGACACCTTCCACAAGGTTTGTAGCACATCTCAGTGTGGGGAGTCTGCTGCTCACACTCTGCTCCAGGCTCTGGGCATCCAGAAGGATGATGCCTTCTCCACCACAATGCTGGGCCATGCCATCGAGAACCTCATTGCTGTGGACTTCCCTTGTACCAAAGATGGTAGGTATTACCACTTATTAAATGGCACAATCTGTGCATTTACAGATAGAAATCAAAAGGATACAAGTCTAGATAGGTCAATGTTGTGTGAGGTTCCTAAGGTAGCATTGCTGTCATTCACACATTAGACAACTTCAGTAGGATAACAAAGAGAAACTTCCAATGGTCATCAAAATTCAACATAATTCTATGTGTGCAGCAATACCTCTATTAGAAACCACCTAAAATACATGGATAAATCTGATCTCTCCTGAAGGTTAGATTAGATTAAATTATATGAGCACAAGTTATTTTAATTTTACAAAGCTGGAAGATTATAGGAGGTTTTAGGATCTATTGCATCGGACACTAGAATACTTGCACTCTTCTATTGCTACTAAAGACATGATAAAGCAGCACTTAAATCCTGTTAAGGGCAGCAGTCACTCACCAAAACATCAGAAAAATATTAATATGATATTTGGCTGATAAGAAAAGTAATTTTTTTATGACCTATTGGAATTTGGTTTCAGTTTGAAGGCCATTAGGTAGTCTCAATACATTAGCTATAGTCAAACCTCACTATAACATCACTTAGAACAAATAGTTCATATTATAGCTACAACAGAATTACCTTAGAATTATGATTTTATAATTAAATTGCTGCTATAAAAAAAAAGGCTATTATAATGAGGTTACACTGTAATGGTTGAAGTCAGCTATTATATCGCTTGTGTTCTGCTGGGTTAGGGTAAATATGGAAGTGAACTTGTTTTAAAATTTTAAATTTTGATGTACAATTTTAAATTTTGATGTTGTGTGTGTGTGTGTACAATTATAAATTTTGATTAGTTGTCATGGGAATAAATACCTAACCTACTTATTCAATAATGGTATTAACTTGATGTTGTTAGTGTCCATCAAGTTGAGGTCCACTTTTGGTTACTATATGAGCACAAGTTATTGTCTGTGTGCAGAATACAAAATAGATTATTATACGACTACAGACACATATTCTCTAATTTGATCTGTTAGTGTCCATCAAGTCGACTTTTGGTGACTATATGGACACATATTCTCTGATTTGATCTGTTAGTGTCCATCAGGTCGACTTTTGGTGACTATATGGACACATATTCTCTAATTTGATCTTTCAGTGTCCATCAAGTCGACTTTTGGTGACTATATGAACAAATATTCTCTAATTTGATCTGTTAGTGTCCATCACTCGCAGTCACATAATGACCTTCCTGTAGTTTTCTTGACCCCTCCTAGCCAGCCCATTGCAGGTCTTCCTCTTTTCCTTCATTTTTTCCAACATCAACATCTTTTCTAACTCATTTTCTCTCATTATGTGCCTGAAATAGATCAGCCTTTTATAGGGTATTTGAGATTCTACGGATCTACCGAGATTAATTTCATTTAAAACTTAAATATTTGTCCATGGCACTCTGAGTAGCTTTCTTCATGTTGACTTCTCAAAAGCTTCAATTATTTTTCTTTTCTGAGAGTCTAACTCTCACATCCATAAGGGACCAAAGAAAATATTAACACCTCGACAACTTCTTGTCTTGAAAGAAATGTCTTTATTTTTCAAAAAATTTACTTGATACTATTATATATTTGAGACTAATTAGGTCATTTTATTCTATATAAAAGAAAAGTAAGTTCAGTAGAGATTTGTGATTTTCCTCATGTAGAACTAACTTAATTTTACAGCCCTAACATCTTACAACCCAAGATCTCATTCCAATATTTAGCCATGACCAACAGTTCACATTTTCATGATGTATTAGTGCGCCATCTGTTATAGGAATTTTAAAACTTCTTTTTGATGCATATGGTTATTTTCAAAATAAAATAGTTTACTACTGCCCTTACTGCAATTCTAAATTAATGGGAGGGCCTAGCTTATCAGTGGTGAACCTTTCCAGCAGTTTCGCCAGTTTAATCTACCATACCACTGTAATATTATTGCATTGGGCTGTTTTGCTTTTATATTGATACTGAAGATTACTTCCTGAATTTTTACAGAATTTTATTTCACCATATATTTTTAAAAGCTTTTATTTAACTTGCTTTCCTGTCTGTCTGTCCACAAATCTTGCAATCTATTTTTAATATACTTTTAGAGTGCGTAGGAATCTGAAATTTTGTATACTTTTCAGAACCCAATGACCATGCAAGTTGACAAATTTTCAGACTTCTTGGTTGTTAGGGTGGCCGGATATGGACAAATTTCCAAATTGCCTTTCAAATTTTAAAATTTAATTTTTATATATTTCCAGATCACATAGAAGTATGAAATTTTTAGCACCCACTCAGTGCAATGAACAATGCAAGTGTACAAATTTTCAGACTTCTGAGTGGTCGGAATGGCCAGGAATGAACAAATTTCTATATTTCTTTTTAGCACCCCTTACAAAGAATTGACCAATCTGCCGCGAGCAGATTCCCTCTATTTAAGGTCTAATCCCCAGTGAACTTTGATTCTAAGTTTTGTAAATTAATGACTAAAAACTAACTAAATAATTAATGAGTAAAAATACATTTAAAAAAAAAAGCTTTCATTTAAATGCACTAAAAAGGAAAAAAATAAAATTTTCTATCTTCTATCATTGAGCAATTAGATGTATCTGAGTGAAAATAAAAGTGGCGGGAGACGATAATATTTAGAAAAGAGGTAAAAATATAGCAAACACTTATAAAAATCGCTAATCAGTTGCTACATATTAAATCACATTAGGTTCGAAATTCATGATGATCATCCCCAGCCGCTTTTATTTTCACACATATACATCTAATTGCTCAATGATAGAAGATAGAAAATTTTATTTTTTTCCTTTTTAGTGCATTTAAATGAAAGCTTTTTTTTTTTAAATGTATTTTTACTCATTAATTATTTAGTTAGTTTTTAGTCATTAATTTACAAAACTTAGAATCAAAGTTCACTGGGGATTAGACCTTAAATAGAGGGAATCTGCTCGCGGCAGATTGGTCAATTCTTTGTAAGGGGTGCTAAAAGAAATATAGAAATTTGTTCATTCCTGGCCATTCCGACCACTCGCCGCTTTTATTTTCACACATATACATCTAATTGCTCAATGACAGAAGATGAAATATTTTATTTTTCCTTTTTAGTGAATTTAAATAAAATAATTTTTTTTAAATGTATTTTTACTTATTATTTCTAGTGTTTCTTTAAAAATATATTAGTCTTTAGTTTAGAACTACAAGGTAACAAGACAAAAAGGTAAGATGAATTAATATTATGTGATGTTTTGGTAACAGTGTTGTTGCCATTATCAGACAAAAGACTAAATGAACGATTCATTTAGTCACACGCAACAATTATGTTACCGAAACGTCACCCAACATTCATTTATTTGGATTTGGTCTTATCAAATTGTGTCTTATCAGTCTTTATTAAAAAAAAAAAAAGACATTCCTCTTAATCATTCACCTCCTAGCAACCTTGCCCTTAATAACCCCAGTTAATACATCCTGTTGTTTGTAGTGAGTAGCTCTGACTCTTGGCTAAAGAGTCAATATTTCCCTGAGCTTATGACTAGAATACTGCTATTATGATAAAGGGTGAATTATTGATGCATCCCAGATTTGGGAATCAGCTGCACAGCTTAAATTTATCATCCTACTGTGTATATATATGGAGAAGTTAGGGCATGTGTGGTGCAGATCCAATGGAATGGTTAGAGAACCAAGGTGAGAACTCTCTTACTGTATGGAGGTTGCTCCCATTGTCTTTGTGGCTCTATCTTGCTGGGTCATCACTTACCTTACCATTTGTGCCACTTGAAATATTTGCATTTTGCTTATTTCTTAAATTCTCTCTACCTTTTCATTTACATTTTATAATTGTGCCATTTAATTTTTTTTTTCAAATTTATTATCATACACGTGATTCAGGTCATGATATACATGGTGGGTAGAAGTTGGTACTGCTTTTACTATAAGTGCACCATATGTCTACACAGTTTGACTTTTGCAAGAATCAGGGGCCATTGGAGCATCTTTTTTTTTTTAATTAGAGAAAAGTTCCCAATGTGTGGAATTTGATCCCAGGTCGTAGTGGCCAAAAGACAACAGTTTAAACCACTCGTCCACCGAACCCCCCATTTTTAATGTGTCATGGTTTTTTTTGTCTGTTTTCAGCCATTAAATTTGATTTCTTTACAATTGTCTAAAATTATTTATTTTGACCTGAATATGTGTAGCAACAGAATATCTTTCCACACTTGAAAAGTTGGGAAATATTTGGTGAAGTGTGATGAAATTTACAGACTAAATCTTACTGTTGTGTCAGCACCTAGGTGTCATTCGTGTACAAAGACTACACATGTGTGTTTGTAAAAGGATGCAGGTATAACTATGGCTCTATTAGAGTGGCACACCATGGAAGGAATACAATAAGTGGACTTTCTCCAAACCTCAGAAGATTCCTGATCACCGTAAATGTCACTTGTGAAGCCTCCCACTCCACACAAACAGCCCACATCAGGCTTGGACAACACTGACTTGTAGGCTGATCTGTTGCTGCTGTAGACTGATACACCCATTCTGGTGTTCATTTTTCACTGAGTAGTGCACTCCGTACAGTCCAGTCGTCAACACGGCCTGACATACTCAGGACATCTTTGTGATCAGGCCAACAGCTGCTATCCACTGGGATTTTCGCATCCAGGACACTCCAGCGCCTTCTTGAGAGAGCCTCGCTGTTGAACTGCTGTCACCAGACTGTTGTTTTCCTCCTTTAACCCCACCTTCTCTTCCCCTGGAGGTGTCCGCCTCCTCAGCCCTTTTTTTTGTTCTGCCCCTGGCAACACTTCCTCGTTTATCCCTTTCTGGGCAAATACATGTTCTACTCTCAATCTTCTAAACTCGTCACCATGTTGATTCTTTTTTTCTGGCATCACTGCAACAATATTAGGAAACACATTTTGTTCATCCCTTGTATTGGATAAAGTCTAGAGAAGCACAATTAATTATGTGGCAAAAAGACCCCAAACCATAGATGAATAAGTTTCTAGGTAGAAAAAATGTTTACTTGACAGATTAATTCACATATAAAAAATGTAAATAGCTTCAGTAATACTTTAGCATATTTACTAAACCTTTTTATACAGGTGATTCTCGATTAAGACCAGTCTAAGGAACCAGAAATGTTTTCTTGAAACCTATTTGTTCTTATTTCAGATAGTTTTCATACTAGAATTATATTTATGACCAGAAAGCGCCTGGGTCTTAAAAACAGTAGTCTTAAATAGAGATTGGACTGTAGTTGGAAGTCATGGAAGTTCTTATTTGTTTTGTGTGAACCCTCAGTACCACTCCCACGAGATCTTCTGATTGGCCTTCTTTGTTAATTCCCAAACTGGGCTGTATGGTCTGCTACATCTTGTAAAGTCTTCTGCAAATGGCAAAAAAACTCACTACTTTTTTGTGTAGGAAAGGAATATGTTGCAGATCCACTGCCTTTTTTTGTGTGTGTTTTAATTCTCATTTTATTTTGGAGATATTGAGAGGGAGGCCTTCAAAATGTAAGAAAGCCGTGGAAGAAGATGCCCCCCAGGCGGCGCGAGCGACGGCGGTGGCGATGTCACGCCCATGATGCAACTTCCGCCCTCCCTCGCCCCCCTCTTCTCTTTGTTCTAAAGTTGTTGTGGACATCGCGTGCTCGCGTTTTGAGACCCAAAACTCTATCTCTCTCTTTTGAAATAATTCTTTACCTATAATTTTTGAATTAATTACAAATAAATTTTCATTCTTCCCAACAATCATTGAGTTGCAATAGTTTTACTTTATTCTATGCTGGTTACGCCGTCCAGTGATTCGAATTCTTTGTTCAAAGCTCGACATTTTTTGGCGTCCGCGACAGGATGGTGCATACAGCATATTTTGTAATTCAAAATGAATCGCCTCAGGAAAGGAAGGCCAGTTCGTGGCCAAATCACAAAGCTCATCAACAGTGTTGAAACAGCCCTGAAGAAGCCTGTAGAAGAACTGGACAAGACAGACTTGAGGGGTCTCAGCACTACAGCTTGAAGATTTATGTCGAGATCTTCATGAATGGGAAAGTAACCGAGGCCATGTTGGATGAAGAAGTGACTGAAGCAGAACAGGACAAAGAATATGATGAACGTCTGAAGTACGACAGACTAATCAAAAGGATGAGAGAAGAGTTAGAGAAAGTACTGAATCTGAAGAAAGGTGTGTCGCCCCAGCCTGATGAAACCTCTTCGGATACGAGCAACAGTACAACCCGGAGAAGGGTTCTGCTTCCCAAGAGAAAACTCCCAGAGTTTGGAGGTGATGTACGGGAATGGATCACCTTCTGGTCAAGGTTTGAAGACATCCACAACGATGAGGATCTCTCAGACTCAGATAAGTACCAATATCTAGTAGACTGCATGTTGGAAAATTCCAAAGCTCAGCAACTAGTTCTAAGTTATCCTGTCTCAGGAAAGAATTATGCTTCGGTTATCAAAGATCTTAAAGAAAGATTTGGGCGAGATATATAACATGCTAATAAAGGTCTATGTTCGAGATCTATTGTGGTTGGTCATCCGAAGTGCACAAGAGAGAAAGGTCAACTTTAAAGATCTTGTGACAAAGTTGAACTCTCTCAAATTAGGCATTTAAGTATGCTTGGTGTAACTACGGACAAATGTGCCGATATATTGTATCCGGTAGTTGAATCATGTCTACCGGAGGATGTCCTCATCTCATGGCAGCGAAGCAGCGAACCGGAAGACCTAGAAAGCTTGATGAAATTTCTTCGTCGTGAGGTCAATCAGACTAAGGATAGAGAAATGGCCTACAATAAGCATTCAGATTCCTTAGCTCAGCCTACACCAGGGAAGATAGAAACGAAGAAAAGAAGTTTCAATACAAGGCGTGAAATTGCTACAACCTCTGGATTTATGCATTCCGACATCTCACCAACACTGCATGAGAAATTTAAATGCATTTTCTGCGACAATGGTCATCCAAGTCAAGACTGTCGAAAAGGAATGAAAATGGGCATGGACCAGAAAATCAAGAGCTACAAGAGATGTTTTAAATGTCTGCTTCCAGGCCACAGAAGCAGGCAATGTAAAAAGAAAGTGTGCTTTGATTTCTGCAAGAGGGATGGGAATTATGCCATCATGTGTAGAGGTGCAGATCATGCTGAAACTGAAAGAAAGAGTCCACAACGACCACAGAATTCAATGCCAACTCCAGGTTCGAGTGATGTAGCTACGGTGAACGAGATGTCCAACTGTGTAAGCACCAAAGCATGCCTTGAAACATTATTAGTGAAAGTTTGGGGTCCTAAAGGTAGCAAAGTGGTACGGGCAGTAATTGATAGTGGATCATCCCAATCGTACATTTTGGAACACATTGTAAAGGATTTGGGTGTTCCTATAATGGGAGAAGAAGAGCTTGATCATGAAATATTTGGTGGGATCAGGTATACTGATCGACATCGGATCTACTGCCTGACTCTATCGAGTATTGAGAACGATAGATGCATTTCATGTCCGGCATCAGCCACTAATCTAATAGCCAGATGTATAAGAAAGCCTGCATTTGGTTCATGGGCCTGCGAACTTGCGTCAAAGAAGATACAGCTCTCAGCATTTAAAGCCGAAAGCGATGTGGTAGAGCTTCTCCTCGGTGCAGACATTAACCCAAAAATAGCTACAGCCAATATGATAAGATTATCGGATGATCTTATTGCTCGAGAAACATTGTTAGGTTGGGTAGTTCAAGGCAAAACGGAAGGAAAATTCCCAGATAAAAATCCTAACCATGTTCATAACAGTATGCTGATCACATCTTTAATGACACAAGAAATAAAGGTTTCCGATTTATGGTCTCTGGAAAATATTGGAGTCATGGATGACGGGCAAGCAGAGTCAAAGAAAGAGACAGATCAGGCTGTTATGGATAAGTTTCGGACTGAAACAAAGCGATTGGAATCTGGTAGATACGAGGTGCACCTTCCATGGATAGAACCAGCCCAGAAGCTGAAAGAAAATAAAAGCCATGCCAAGAAAATACTCTGGAAGATGACAGAGGATCTAAAGAAAAGAGGCTTTTATCACCATTACAACAAGATATTTCAAGAATGGGAGGAAAATGGGATCATCGAAAGAATTCAGTCAGATCAAGATGATGAATTAGAATACTTTCTACCACATCGAGCAGTAGTGAAATCTGGTAGCAGCACGACACCAGTACGACCGGTTTTTGATGCTTCCTGTAAGACAAGGGGTGGATGGTCTCTGAATGACTGTTTGGCAAAGGGACCCAACTTATTGGAGCTCATTCCAGATATCATGCTAAGATTTCGGCTCAATAAAATCGGCATAGTAGCAGACATAGAAAAGGCCTTCCTCCAAATATCAGTGGCAAAAGAAGACAGACAATTTTTGAGATTTCTATGGTGGTAGGACAGGCAAGCAAGATAATCTTCCGATTTATCAACACAAGAGAGTGGTGTTCGGAGTAACATTGAGTCCTTTCCTCCTAGCTGCTACATTAAACTCACATTTGGAGCAATATGAAAATGAAAGAGAAGTAATCCCATTGCTAAAATGTATGTACATGGACAACTGCGTCAATAGTGTTACTTCATTAGAAGAAGCGCAAGTATTTCAACAGCAGTCTATAGACCTGCTCAGCCCAGCAGGATTCAATCTAAGAGAGTGGCAGATGGGAGGCCCCGGCATAGTTAACAGAGAGACTATTTCTGTGCTAGGTATGAAATGGGACACAGCTGATGACACTTTGACAATTTCGGATAAGCTAATGATGACTCCAACCTACAAGTCATTGGATCAAGAGAATGATGCCGAAATAGAAAATCAGACTCATAAATTGACCAAGAGGATTATGTTATCGGAGGCCCATGCGGTGTTTGACCCTCTGGATTGTTTTCCTCCATTCACCATAGTGCCGAAGATCATCCTACAACAATGTTGGAAGTCTGAGTTGGAATGGGATCAGCCGGTCCCAGAGGACATGCGAAGAAGTTTGTGGAATGGCAGAGTCAAATTCCCGAATTGTTGTCTGTAAGGATTCCAAGGTGGGTGATGAGAGATGGGTTTGAACAGGCATCACTGCATGTGTTCTATGATGCGAGTCAAGATGCCTATGCAACCTGCATTTACTTAAGAACAGTGAAAAATAAAGAAGTAAATGTACAACTCGTCGCATCAAAGGCAAGAGTAGCACCCAAAAAGAAACTTACTATTCCGAGATTAGAATTAATGTCATGCCTCATTGGATCCAGATTGACTAAGCAAGTCATGAAGATTATATCGGAATCGATTGCAATACCAGAGACAAATATTTGGTTTTGGACGGACTCCTCAACTGCACTTCGTTGGATCCAAAATGAGAAACCGTGGGCAACATTTGTCAGAAACAGAGTCACTGAAATCTGTTCTATTTCGAAGAAAGAAAATTGGCATTATGTGTCAGGGGCAAACAATCCAGCTGACCTTCCATCATGTGGAAGCAGTGTAAAGAAATTGATAGAGCATAAATGGTGGGAGGGACCCTCTTTTCTCTGGAGTGAAGAAGCAAGCTGGAATCAATTTGATCCGATTTTTGATGAAGAAGAAATCAATAAGGAATTGAAGAAGACGGTAAACATTGCGGTCAACAGCACGAAAGATAATTTCATGGACAAACTTGAGAGGTATGGAGATTATCATCGTATAGTACGGATTGTCGCTTATTTACTGCATTTTAAAAGGAAGACTATCTCAGATGAATCGCGACCCGGACAACATGATAAGATGTCAAAAGAAATCTCTGTTGAAGAATTTGAAGAAGCTGGAAAGGTAGTATTACGGCATATCCAACTAATAAGTTTTTGGGAGAGATGACAAGCGAATAAACAAGCTCAATGCTTTTACAGATGAATATGGACTATATCGAATCAAGAGTCAACTGTATTTTGGAGAAGACGACTATGATACAAGATGCCCAATAGTTCTTCCGGGTGAAAACCAAGTAGTCAAGCTTTTGATTCGAAAGGAGCACGAGATGATGTCCCATGCTGGGATTCAAACTCAACAACTGGTGAGACGCCGTTTTTGGATTCTAAAAGGCAAGATAACCATAAGAAGTATCATCTCTGCATGTGCTACGTGTCGTCGTTACAATTCCAAGAGAGTCCAGACTGAGAGCATTCCAATTCCAGCAACCAGGATTGGATCGACACCAGCATTTGGAGTGATCAGTGTGGATCTAGCTGGACCTTTGACTGAGTCCAGTTGAAAGAAAATATGGGTAGTGTTGTACACCTGTGCTGTGTGTAGAGCTGTACATTTGGAGCTCACAAAAACAGTGTCTACTGAAGGATTTCTTGACACTTTTCGAAGATTTGTTGCAAGACGTGGTAGACAGAGCATTGTGTACTCTGACAACAGCCTCAATTTTGTCGGATGCAATAACTTATTCAAGAAAGTTAATTGGAATGATGTCCTACGTTATGCCACCGTACAACGTATTAAGTGGAATTTCAACCCCCCAACAGCAGCATTTTGGGGAGGATGGTGGGAACACCTTGTGGGTCTCATGAAGCAATTGATCCGAAAAGTATTGGGAGACAAAACAGTCTCATATGAAGAACTACAGGACTGTGATATGTAAAGTGGAGTCAGCAATGAATTCGAGACCTATGACCGCGATCAGTGAAGAATCTGGCTTGGTACCTATAACACCTGCTAAATTCATGTGTGACATGCATCATGCTTATTTGTACCTGAAGCGGACATGTCGACTCTAAGTTCCTCAAAGAAAGTCATAAAAAAGTACAAAAAGTTACGTGAGACAATTCAACAAAGATTTAGAAAAGAGTACTCTTAGGGTTTCTGAGACAAAATACTAGAAACAAGACAAAGTCAATTAAAGAAGGCGATGTTGTACTCATGGAGGTCGATAACAAAAAGCGAACAGAATGGCCAATCGGAGTTATTGAGAAGACCTACCCGGGAAAAGATGGCATCGTTAGAGTCGCTATGATAAAAAACTAAACGTGGAAATTTTTTGCGGCCGGTTCAACGATTGTTCTTTCTTGAATCCAGCGAAAACCATTCTAAAGAAGATTTCGGAAAAGGACGTGATCTAGAGAAAGTGAAGAAGATAAATCTTGACACACCAAGTATATCGCAACAGAGCATTCGAGGGAAAGATTCACCTGTTATCACAAGATAAGGAAGAATTGTCAAGCCGCCTGACAGCTATTGATCATAGTGAATCCTGAAGAATAATTACTCCATAATTATTGGTTGGAGTATGTTGCAGATCCACTGCCTTTTTTTGTGTGTGTTTCAATTCTCATTTTATTTTGGAGATATTGAGAGGGAGGCCTTCAAAATGTAAGAAAGCCGTGGAAGAAGATGCCCCCCACGCGGCGCGAGCGGCGGCGGTGATGTCACGCCCATGATGCAACTTCCGCCCTACCTCGCCCCCCATTCTCTTTGTTCTCAAGTTGTTGTCGACACGTACTCACGTCTTGAGATCCAAAACTATCTCTTTCTTTTGAAATAATTCTTTACCTATAATTTTTGTGGTTAATTACAAATAAATTTTCATTCTTCCCAACAATCATTGAGTTGCAATAGTTTTACTTTATTCTATGCTGGTTACGCCGTCCAGTGATTCGAATTCTTTGTTTAAAGCTCAACAGAATAAACAAAATTTGTGATTCCCCCTTCCTTCATAACCTTTGATCATCTTGATCTACAGCCACAGTCAAATTGACCGGCGCTTCAGAATTTTCTTTAGGCCAAACACAGTGTATGACCCTAAGGGAGAGGGAGGATCTCAAGTTCTTCTAGAATATTTTGACCACAATGTCCTCAACATTCTAGAATAGTTCTCATTGATTCTTCCTCCTTTGGTTTCCCCATGAGCCAACTTTTTGCTTTGTTCAAATTTTCTCCTTTATAGTAGTGGTTTCTACATAATGAGGATTTGTGAACTCTGCCCCCAAATCAAATTATTTTGGGATCTACCAGCACAGATAAGGAGACATCACCAAGACCTCCCACTTGTGATCCAAATACTACTTTTATAAAGTCTGACAGTTCCTTCTACGCATGGCCTATAAAGTGAGTGGAATATAATAAAATCCATTTTACACCTATTTTTATAGGACAAATTTCTACAATTACACTGAAAAATTTTGGGAGTCTAATTATTGATATAAAAATGTTCAGAAATATTAGAAGTGCTTGACTCATCGGTTGTGAACTCACTATTTTTATATAGCACCTGTGGGACTTGATGTGAATGTTTTACTGGATATAAAAGACTAGTTTAACTATCCTGATAGTTCTTTAGACCCGAGTCTTTTTATATTCGCAATTTGTTTGTATCCCAAAGGTAAACAATGCTGTTACCAAAACGTCACACACTAATTATTTATTTGGATTTGGTCTTATTGCCTTGTGTTTATAATTATAAATCAAATTGTGCCTTATCAGTATCCTAGAGGTGTTTGAACATTTGATAGCAACAAGCTGGAGAGTGTTGTATAAAAATACTCCTGTTGAAGGGCTGAGTAGTCCGAAAGCTTGAAAATAAAAGTTATATAAGAAACTTAGCCCTGGAAGCATTAACTATTTTACCTGAAAATCTCTGGAAAATTAAGTGTATAAGCACCATAAGATGTGGTTGTTTCATCACATAGTTTTCACCCTAGAAAAAAGTTTGTGATTATAGATGTCTTTTCAGATGAGTTTCTGATAAATAAATTCTGTGTTATTTCCCATTTATAAAGAGCTCCAGCCTCAAGTGTCCAAAACCCACCTTGTGTGGCAGAATCAGGTTTAAAGGAGTCACTGGGCCCAGATACCTCCCAGCACAGCAGGCATCCCACCACAGAAGGAGGAGACGACATGGACATGGACCTCACCTCTAACACCACTATGTAAAACATTTAAAAACTTTTTGTTTATTTATAAAAGTTTGTCATTCTTTCCCCTTAGTAGATATACACATCTCTTCTATAGTCAGCATTTCAATGTAAAAATAATATTGTTTATATATGCTCTTAGAAATGTTTTTATTGGTGTTGTATGTTCCATGGGGTTTCTCACTCTCCACTTTAAAAATAAACTAACTTGTATATACAAGAGATGAGTGGCTGTCTCTTTTAAGAAGTGGGTAATTCCACCACCACAGGCTGGCAGTCCTCTGGCTCGCTCTCAAAGTCCCAGCCCTGACTCCTGGATAGGCTGGCTTGGAAACGTGAAGCCCTCTGTCGCAGGCTAGCTGGTACATCCGGGTGTTCCCTGAGGGAGGTGAAGAGGTTGGATAGGAGGTCGACCAGAAGTTGTCCTTGGGGATACAATGTCAACCAGAAAGTCTTTGGGCAGCTCCCTCAGCTGGAAGTGGAGCACAGAGATGAGGGCGGAGTAGGAGAGGAGCTAGACGGCCTAGGGCCTGGTCGCAGCGGCCCAGGACCTGCAGCAGGGACCGCCATTGCTGGAAGCCTGCCCACACCTGGCCCAGCAGGAAGGACACAAAAGCCACCTGGAGCTCCCCCATCAGTCCCTCCCAGCCCCCCGGGATCTGGGGCAGCAGCACCTGCTCCAAGACATGGCTGGAGTCCAGGTGGTGGTGGCTCCTCTCCTGTGGGGTGGAGCCCTCAGGATGCCTGCACACAGATGACTGTCACTCTAACAACTAACCTACTGGCCCACCTACCAGTGGGAAGGGATGGGGGTGAAACGCAGCTCTGTGCCCGGTAGAGCTTCCATGGATGGCAGCATGTGCTCCTCCCGCTGGACTCCACCTGCAGGGACCTGGTTCTGTTCTGATGCAACCAGGTGTGGAGCACTTCGAATCATCCCATCTTCTGGTTGCACATTCTGGGCCACCTCAGCTATGCAGACCCGGTGTAAATTCATCAGACTTCCTCAGGTAGTCAGCCTACTCACCAGAGACATAGGAGGTGAGGGCCTGCCACTGCCTCCAGGTGCCATACTCATACGGCCCCAAGAACCTGTCCAAGTCTCCCAGGAGGTTGGCCCGGAGTCTCTCCACCTCCTGCTCTGACACAGGGCTGGAGCTGATGGCTGCAACATTTGGTTTATATATTAGACATCTACATTTCACAAACTATATGATCTGGAGAATAACTTGGAGAGAAGGGAAGTTCACCAATTCATCTAATTTGAAAATTTTATTTAACTTGCTCCCATGTCTGTCTGTCCACAAATCTGGTAATAAAATATTTATATACTTCCAGACCATTTAGAATTTTGAAATTATGTACACTTGTCCAAACCTGATGGCAAAACAAGTTGATAAATTTCAGACTTCTGGGCTGTCAGAGTGGTCGGGAATGGACTAAATTCCAAATTTTTTTTTTATTTTGTAATTTAATTTTAACAAGACCAAATTCAAATAAATAAATAGGCTGTGACCTTTCAGTGTTTTGATATCAGAAAAAAAAAAAGATGGAACAAATCTATTGTATTGTTGTACAAGTAGCCGACCGATGGTACACGTGACAATTAAAAATTATTTTAACTTTATTTTTTAATTAATTATTCTTATCAGAGAAACGACACCACAGAGATGACAAGGATAAATTGTATTTGACCCTTGACCACTGTTTTATTTTTTATATTATTAAATACAATGTGCGAGCATTAAATTAATCTTCATCTTATTTAGATTTCGACCTGGCCATTTAGAATGTCCAGCTACAGCTCTAACCCCTCCTACAACCGGGCCGGCGAGACCTCAAACATCATTACCTTCCTGGACTGGACCACGAGCCCAGCACTGCACCAAATAAACCAATAAACCCTGCCTTTGTTTCATCAGAATTTTGTATTTCTTGGAAATGAATGATCACCCTATGTATTTACAGTGTCATAACATCACTGGGAGCAAGCTAGAGAGCACACCTCTCTACCAACAAGTGGGAAAATTTGCAATTTTTTCTACCCATTAGCTGGTCACCTAAAGAACACAACAAGCTCTACAACTAGGTGTCTCTTAAAAAAGAGATTCTACTGTAACCATGGTTGAAACAATTAGGTATTGAAATTTTGGACATCATAATTATGATGTTATAACAAATTTCCACTTATAAATATATAGGGCCTTCTTTTATAGATATTTTAATAGAATAAGCTTTTGTCTTAAAAATAAAAATTAGTATTGATTTTGTTTCAATATCTTATCATAAAATAAATTACTTTCATAAACAACAATACCAACAAAAAAGGTGACTTATTTTTGGTCAAAATAGGTGGCCACAAGAAAGTGCTGCCACTTAGAGGATTATGCAGCATAGAAACAAAGTATTAAGACCATATCCATGTGGACTTGTTACCTTAGGTTTCTAATCTATAATCCAAATTGTGTACCCTATCGTGTCTAAGCTGCTTCAATTCCACAAGATCTTTTACGAGGTTTTTATAAAATCTGATATTTCCACTAATGAGTTTTTTTAATTGGCTGTGAGGCTATTTAAAGGTATAAATTCGGTCAAAATATGATATGATTGGGGTTAAAAATGGCCTATACTAACTACAGAGATACAAATTAATTTTGTCCAAGTCTTGAAATCCAAATTTTTGGCAATATTGATGAAAGTAACAAAATTTGTGCCTCTACAGCAATGAGAAAAAAATATTGGAAGTCACCAATGATTAATCCTTCCAGCGGTTACAAAAACCCCATACACTTAGTACAGTTATGAAAAAAGACATCTCCTTATCGTGCAACTGAAAGTTGCTGATGGCTTGCGCCATCTATCGGAATAAATATCAACTATTCTCGTTGATTTTTAATTATTCCAGAATTGGCCAAATACCCATTCTTGATTAATCAAGAAAAGCTAACCACGGATGCGTTTCGGGCATGGCCCCCATCAGCGTGGTGCAAGCTGTACCTCAACGACCAAAAAACTGGTCATTCAAGGCATCCTGAAAAATCATGAAACGGGTAGTTAAGGCCAGAATTGCGTGAGACTGCGACACAATGTGAAAAAATAGTACAAATGTGATATTGTACTGGGATAAGGTGCATAATTATGAAAAAAGGCATCTCCTTATCGGTGAACTGAAAGTTGCTGATGGCTTACGCCATCTATCGGAATAAATATCAACTATTCTCGTTGATTTTCAATTATTCTAGAATTGGCCAAATACCCATTCTTGATTAATCAAGAAAAGCTAACCACGGCGCAAGCCATCAGCAACTTTCAGTATCCCAGTACAATATCACATTTGTACTATTTTTTCACTTAGTACAGTAACATCTCCATGATGTGATTGTCCCAGATCTCCTGTGAAGAAACTTCCAGAACCCCTTCTTATACATTGACATCCTCGTAGATGCGCGCTGATTGGTTGTTGGGGCCAATGGCTTCAGCCTATAACTAACTAGCTTGATAGTTTCCCCAATTTTTTTACTTTAATTTTTACCTATAAAGTCCTCTCCCAGCAATCGAAACAAATTCCTCGATGTAGTTCCGACCATTTTGAAACATTGAAAAAGAATTCCAACTTTAGTTAAGAATGTTGTTTTTAACTACTCAAGCTTACGAAAAGAAAATTAATATTTCCACTCATCCACTGCCCTTTATTTGCAAACATTTCTTCAGGTGTTGGCAAATAGTTTTTGTGAAATGCCGCATATATATCCTTTTTGATCTGTACCTTCTGTAATTCAAAACTAAAAAATGAAATCACTCACTATATTTTTGATTGCTCTGCTCTGAAAGAAGAACCCTTATGCTCAAAACTGGGCAACTCTGTGCTTCACTTCCATCAATAATTGACAATATGACCCAGAATAAGTATATTGCTACGGCGTTTTATGACCCACAAGTCCATATCTCAGAAGAAGGCCAAGTGACACTCACTCCTCACTTTCTTACTGCTACTCTTTTTGTGTTGTTTTTCTTGCTTACCTCTTTCTCTTTCTTGTTTTTTTTCTTTTTCTTCTGTCTATATCGTTGTTTCCTTTGTCTCACTACTTTGTTCTTATGCATACCTCTGGTGAATCCTGTATAGGGTCAGCGACCCTAAATAAAGGCATTTTATTTTAATATTAATTCAAGGGATTATTTTATCGAATTGTGAACTCAAGTTAAAGGGTTTTTGTTGTTGTTGTTGTATATATATATCCTTTTGATATTTTCTCAACTTTATAAATATGCCCTTAGAAGGACAATAAATGTCTGAAAGCTTGCTAGAAACATATTGCTAATACTTTTATTTAATATTTTTCTAAAGATTCCTTTTGACTTGGCCTGCCATGAAAGTGCCTGATAAGAATCTATCTCCAGGAAAAACCAGGTTTGGTTAAGTTTTAGGTGGTCTCTCGACTGTATAATTATTTTGGAAAGATTACCTTCATTTGCTGGGTCCCATTTTTTTACCACGAGCTCCCTCTCAGAGAAGTAGTGGAAGAAGCCGCTGCGTGGTGCAGTGCTGCCTCCAGAGCTCACTGCTCCATAGTAGATGAAGTGGAAGCCCGGGGAATCATCTTGATGCCACGGAACCTCTCCCCGATATAATAGACGTTCATGTCAATGCCAAACTCAGTGCCGGGGGGCACTCCCAGGAACACCAGAGTTCCTGCTACTTTGGCTAACTCTGTGGCTGCTTCTGGACCACACACAGCCTTTGGTTGCTATATCCCCAGCTTATATTTAACCACAATACATAAACTACCAGCCTGATGTGACATATACCCACTATGAAACTTAATCATAGATAGTTGTTTAGCTACTGTAGTTTATCTTATAAAAGGCTATCTTGCCACAGAGTGAGTGACCAAAGTATCCAACTGATAAACGTGCCCAGTGGCACCGACAACACTTGCATACTTTGTTCACCTACTTTGTGACAAAATAGCCTGCTATGGGATAACAACTATCTAGGATTCACATTGGGGGATACGTCACAACACCAGCATATACTTATCTACACACACACACACACAGTAAAACAGCAACACAATATATACAACCAAAATACATTAACTACCAGACTATATTCAACTATAGTAAATTAACACCAGTATATATTTAACTACAGTAATAAACAACACAGCACCAGAAAATATATAAATTTAACTACGATAAATCAGGGATAGCAAATTTTTAGCTAAAGTATACCAAGGACCAGCAAATTTTCAACTACAGTAAACACCAGCATACTTGTATATTTAACTACAATATATCAAAGACCAGCCTATATTTAACTACAATATATCCAAGACCAGCCTATATTTAACTACAAGATATCCAAGACCAGCCTATATTTAACTACATTAAATCAACACCAGCATATATTTAGCTACACTACATCAACCATTATAAACCACAATGTTTCAACCAAGCATATAATAATCCTCAATCACTTCTGATATGTCAGTGACTGCTATCTAGATAGTGCAGCACTTTCTAGATTGGTGAAATTTGACATCAACTCGGGCATAAGTAGAACAGAGTATTCCACCCATGAACACCAGTTATTATGTTGAGAACCCCAGTTATTTCTTATGGGTTATTGAATAGTGTAGCCCAACTTGCTAGGAAGTGTTGTCTGAAGTATCCAAGTTATAGACCCAAATTTTTGTCAGATGTTGGAAGCACAATCTACCTTTTTTCTTTAATTTTAGGTTATTTTTTACATAACAACAAACAACAACAACAAAAGCCTTTATTAAGGGCATTCCGCCCCATATAGGATTCGCCATATTTACACATCAACAAGAGGAGAGGGAAGAGGAAACATTTACATCAAAAAAAGTTTGTCTCACATTCAGTTACCTATTTACAGATAGGTCATCCTCCAGTATCCTTTGCACTGCATTCTTTCTTATGCGCCCAGCTTCTGTGCAGAACTTAACGTATTTAACAATCAGTAATTCATCATCCAGAGCTGAAGAGAGAAGTTGACATATGTGTTGGTATCTAAATTGACCAAAGTTAGGGCTTGGGAAAATTTCAGTACGTTTTTCTGTTAAGAGAGGGCATTGGAAGAAATAGTGAACCAAATTATCATCCATGAGATCCTTACAAAGTAAACAGTTCCGGCCATTTTCTTTCCAGAAGTCTTTTCTTTCTTCCCTGGAGATTTGCCATAAAACTCTATGTTGTGAAACTAGTCTTTTGTTGGGAAGCGGGATATTTAATCGTAGGTACTCCTCTGTCATGAATGATTCACTCAAAAATTTGTAGTAAGCAAAGTGGGTTGAATCAATGATTTTCATCTGATCGTTTTGAATTAGTTAGTCTGTGGCGGTTCTAATTATGCCTGGCAGTTCTTTCTGTATGACTAAGTAGTCTTCGCAGCCCTTAAGAAAGGAATATCCCTTAGAGTCTATTATTTTTTATTAAATTTTGAGTAAAACTGTTTTCTATTTCCTTTTTTGCGGTAACTTTCCAGAGATAGTTTAAGCAAGCATGTGGTAATCTGCTCGTCTCCATTTTAAGATCCTGACCCAAAACTTTAATGTGAGTTCTACAGCATTAAGTTCAGTTGATATTCTTCCACATTCTCTTCTGAGGATATATCCTGGTGTGAAGCTTGGTAAGTCTAAGAGACGGCGAAGAAATGCATATTGGGTATTATTGACTGTCTTCAGCTGGTTAATTGTCAACCATTGGTTTTCTTTTTTCGATTTTAATTTTATTATGTTTCAGATTAAAGCCCTTAAGTTGACTTTCTTTAATGGTATGAGTCTTGCTATGTGAAATATGAGGAGTTCCTGTGAGTTGAGTTTTGTTTCTAGATTGTGCATCTTTATTTGCATGCATTTTATTACCTGAATATTTACATCTCTCTATTTACAGAGGTCCGCGGGTGTGCCTCTCGCTATATTGATTCTCCTTTGGCATTCACCACCTGTCCCTCCACTACCATGTAGTTGATGCCGTTTAGGAGAAGTTTATTATCCCTCAACTTCGATCTTATACCATTCTTGTAAAGTTCCTTTCTCCTTTCTATTAAAATTTTTCTCTGCTCTCTAATCTGGGGGCTGTAATCCCTGCTCATAAAAATATTGAGTATTCGAAGTTTGGATGAGGTCTTTAGGAGACTTATTCTGGACTCATGATCAGGAACTTCAATCAGAATAGGCGCCTTTGGTCCCCTGCCCAGACGATGACATTCGGCAATTATCACATCATCAGTAATCTGCATATCTTCCGCCATTAACTTCTTGACCTTTTGTAGCAGCAATTCCCGGCAGTCAGTCTCTGCTGATTCGATGCCATATATTATTAAATTGTTTTCTCGGGCTCGTCTCTCCAAAGCCTCCGCGCGTTCTTCCAGATTCCTTATTTTTAGGGTATTGTGAGAAATTGACCTCGTGTTAGTCGTCAGTGCATCTGTGCACGAAGCTATAGATGTTTCCATTCCAGTCATTCTTCGATCCCAATCCTCCATCTTCTGCTCAATATTGAGCAACCTTGCATCAATTTTCTCTACCAATCTTTTCACTTCAGCCGAAAGGTCAATTATCAGTAGCTTTAAATCGTCCATCGGTGCCTGGTCCGGAGTTGAGTGAGGCAAATTTGTTAATGTGGTCTGTCTTTTCGGCCCTGGATTTAGTTCTATACATCCAATTATCAGTAAGGCCGTGATCACTTTCAGCCAGTAAGTCATCGAACATTCCATCAAAGTTACACCAGTTCTATCCTTGTAATATTTCATCTTATTGAGTTTAGACTTAAAATCGGCGAATTTTACCGTAAGCTCTATTGGCTTTGTTATGCAAATCACCATGTATAAAACAATCGTCAAATATGCAAATTTTGCAATTAATCTCATTTTGTTTTACGTTAACTTTATTTTACTTTTCAATATGATATAAATAGTATTACAGTAAAACCCCGCTAATACGAACCCTGGATATAACGAACCTTCCCTTATAACGAACCCACGCCGATTCCCAATTCCATTCCATTGAAAATACCATCGTTATAACGAACTTTGCGATTTTTAGAATAACGAACTACCCCTATAACGAACCTATTTCGGGCCCCAAAATGATAAAATCTATTAAAAATACTATGCTTATAACGAACTTAGGATTGTAATTTAAAAAAAAAAAGAATTAAAAAACAAAATTTTGAGCATGTTTTAGGCTCGCGGATCGCGATTTCTAAACAATAAATTTAGCGGCATTGTTTGTTTGATTTTTGCACTTTATTTTTGCTATATGTTGTATAAATTTTTACACATTATACTTTTTATTAAATAGAATATCTTTGCATCCATTAAATTTGAAATATAAAAAATGCAAATGGCTTCCAAAATGAAGAAAACAAAGGCATTTTAAAAACAAAAGCATTATTTCTTTTTAAAAAAAAGGCCATTTTCAGAACTTTCAAAGTGAAACAACATAGGCAAAATGTTAAGAACATATTCAAATAAGAGAATATAACTTTTCTATTATAAAAGATAAAATATAAAGTTATTTAAAAATGTTACAAAGAGGAATCAACCTCAACTTTTGCCGCGATCGCGATCGTACGTTTTAGGGCTAAAAAAAAAAAAGTCCAAATAAACGGTCCCGTGATGAAACAAAAAATATTTTTATGCCATTAACTATGGTGATTTTAAAGTCAGCAATGTTTTGCATGGCAGGTTAAAAAAAAAAACGAAATCTAGACCTAGAAGAATATGGGGAAACATGAAATGGAAGAAAAACACTAACTTTATTTGAATGGTGCAATGCTTGGAAGAATGCTTTGAAACAAAAGGTATTAGAGCCATTTTTTCAAGTAAAAATTGCATTATATAATGTGATAATGATGTTTTAAAATCATTTCATATCTTTGAATATATATTTAATAAACTTTGCCTAGGATTTGTCTTGATTTTTAACTTAGACATAGAGGTACATGTATGTTAATCATAAGAAGAACCTATTATCTAATGATTTCTATTATTATTCAGTATTAATATAAGGAAATTAGTCAATTAAGGGAATTAAAATGAAGTGACCACTATTAAGAGGCAGCCTCTTCTTGTGTGTATGGCTATTTTTTAATTATATGGTCTAAAATTTTTGAAAAGTAAAAAAAAAATAGCCAAACCGTGGCTATAGTGAACCGTGGCTATAGTGAACCAAAAGCTCTGTCCCATTGGGGTTCACTATAGAGGGGTTTTACTGTATTTAGAATATCGAATTTAAAAGATCAAAAAGCAAGGAGAAAAATATCTCTAGGTCAAAAAAGAAAGAAAGAAAGTACACTTATCTGGAGCCGTAGCGCGATGCGACCATCCAGCTCTGCCTCCTTGCGGCAAATCATGGTTATTTTTTATTCAATTTCTCCTTTTTTTATTTTAAAAAATATACTTTTAAAATACATTTATTATTAAGGGTTGTATTTAAGAATCATATTTATATTAGGCTTTTAATCTTTATATTATAGGTATTGTGTGACACTTGATTTCATAATGGTGAATTGTAGTAGGAGAAGAATAGTTCTATTTTTAAAGGCTTTTATTTAACTTATTTTCATGCCTTTCTGACCACAAATCTTGTAATCAATTTTTAATATACTCAAATGTTGGGATTTCCCCCCCAGTGTGTATATGTTATTCTTAAAACTTACTACCTCTGCCACAGAGATGGTAAAAAGTTGCTTTGACTGTGGTCTCAATAAGTTCATTTCTAGTGTCTACCATGGCATTACATGCTGACACAATCCAAAAATCCAACCCTACAGAATCACCTGAAGACTTTAACTCTTTCCCCAAAAGTGTCAGCAAGAATTTGTCTCATCAATACAAAGTATTACATTCCATTTTTACCTATGGAAACATATCTCAAAATCTTTTTAAAGAACTGCTTATCCCACCAGATAAGAGATGTGCATACTTCACTCATCTTTCAAGCAAGTCTCAGGCTTTTAGAAAACTATTGGCAAAAATTGCCATCTGACAGGTATCATTTGGATTAGAGATTGGAAACAAAAGACCAAATCCAAATTATTGAAAAGTTTGAGATGATTCAGTAACAGCATGGTTACCAAAATGTGTCAAACATTTCAATAATTTGTATTTGGCTTTGTAACTAACAAACCTTAAAGTAACTAACCTTATAGCATCAGGTAGAGAAAAAGGAAGCAAAAAGTAATAAAGATGACTTTGACCTTGTACTAATTTTTAAGAGCCGATTCACTGTTTTCACTTCAGATTTTATATTTTTATTAAAGTAGAGCATTAGCCTGTTACACACGATTTGGACCACTCAAGCCAAAAAATGTGCCGATGTAAAGAGAATATTCTCACATTGCTAAAATTTACCATTAGAGAATAAGGAGACTAGGCAGCCGATCCCTATAATAAAAGTTCTAAAGGTCTAATGCCCCAAAATACTTCCTGAATACAATTCTAATACAGTAGAACCTCACTTTAGTGGACACCTTCCACAAAGAACAGTTTTCATTTGCATTTTGCACCGAAGAGTTGCTAAATTGTAAAAATGGAAATTTTTACCATTTTTACAATTTAGCAACTCTTCGGTAAGAGGACACCTCTCCCTAAGAGACACTTTGGCTCTGCAATTAGGTGTCCTTTACAGGGAAGTTCTACTGTATATATATTATATACATTATATAATATAAAAATCAAAATATCCCCATTATTGTAACTTTCTAAGAAATAATAAAGTTAAAGGAAGGCTGACGTCCCCAGAGATAACCATGACAACCTAGCACCATACAACTTCACAACAGGGAACAGGAAAGGTCAGCCCTTTGCCCCTGGTAGGGGGAACACACTGGCTAAAAATAGAGCCAAAGATGGTTAAAGACAGTTGGGAGGTAGAGATCAGAGGAGATGCGGCCGTACTGGGCAGTCAGCAATGGCTAGAGCCATGTCAGCAGGCCTTATTCTAGGGACCTAGCCTTCTTGTCACCACTATCTCTGGAGTGTTTATTTCTATATCCATTAATGTTACTACATATATATTTTTAATTATAATCATAATTTAAATAGAATGGATACATAAGGTAACAAGACCAAATCCAAATTTAAAAAATTGTGATATGTTTCAGTAACATTGTTACTGAAAAATCATACAGTTTTTTTTTTTACTTGGACTTGGTCTCATTGCCTTATGTGTTTCTAATCGTTGACATCCAAATGGTATTTAATCAAAATGTAATAATAAAATGAAAATTCTGAGAATCAAACCCACAATCTTATATCTTGTTGCCTAATGCAATAATAGTGCTAATGACTCAACACTGATTGGTTGATTAAGATCATGTGATAGTAGAGACCCAATCAGCAAGCAAATAAACATTATGGGATACATTATTGAAAAAAAAAATTGACCACGCTCTACTACTTTTTTTTTTTTTTGCCGTGTAGAGCTTTCATAAATTGAATGGTGCAAATGAGAGAAATGCATTGTTGTTATAGTAGATTATAAGAAATTTAAATTATTATTGACGCTCATCATAATTTTATAATGGCTCATCAGTGGTGAGCCAGGCCCTCCCATTATTCTATCTTCGCAGTAAGGGCAGTAGAAAATTGATTTATTTTTAAAAGAATCATATGTGTCAAAAATAGTTTAAAATTCTTATAACAGATGGCACACTAATGCATCATATTAATAGTAGATTATATCAATTTTGATATCTTTGACCTTTTTACATAAAAAAAAAAAGAGAATCAAACAGGCCATTACCTGATGACAGGCAAGACACTAAAACTGTTGCTTCTATGTATTATATTTATTTGAGATACAGTCTAATATCCATACCACTAGGGAATGTAGCATTAACAGCTGAGGGTGGTCTCTCATTGAAGATTGATTCAGTAAGTTTATAAAAGTGGTGGCTCATGGAGGTTGTTGATCCTGGGGAGTTTTGGGGTCGGTGGAGGGATGGTCTAAACCAAGCATGTCAAACTCGCAGCCCATGGGCCTCATGCGGCCCACAACAAATAAATTTGCGGCCCACCAGACAATATATTTTAATAAATTTTTTTTTATAAATTAAAAAAAAAAATTAATAAAAATTTGTAGCCTAATTTTTAAAAATTGTAATTATACATAATTTATTTATTAATAACGAACCACTGGTCGCCATACATAAGTCGTAAGTTTTGATAATATTATACCTACATACATAACGTATGTACATCGCCATAAGTATTTTTTGCAGCCCACATAATCTTATTACTTTTTTATTTGGCCCGTGTTAGGATTTGAATTTGACATGCTTGGTCTTACCGTTGGTTTTCGACCGCTATGACCCGGGTTTGATTCCCACATTGAGCACTTTTTTCTGTTAAAAAAAAAAAAAAAGCCTCAATGGCCCCTGATTCTTGCAAAAGTCCAACCCCACCAAGCGAGTGCAAGTAACCAAACGGGGCTCTGGCACATTTGTAAGTGCAAAGTCGAACTGCTTTTCACATGTGTAGACATGTGGTGCACTTACAGTAAAAGCAGTCGCTAACTACCCACCATGATTATCATGACCTGTACCATGTGTACTAGGGATAAGCAAAAAAAAAGGGGGGGTTTTCAGAGTAAAACCTTCCACGAGGGCGACAATAGCGCAAAATGACATTCTTATCTAATTCAACAAACAGCCAGTTGCTGTTGACAACAATTTAGTTTTCATTGTTGATAAATTGGGTGGTCGTGTTGATAACAGAGCAAACTCATTGTTCACCACAACATTATGGCTAGCTAACCTGGCCAAACAACCTAATCTACTTAACATTTATAATATCAGGGGATGGTGGAAGAGTGGTCTAAACCATTGATTGCTGATAGCCACTACCCAGGATTGAATCCCGCTTTGAGGACACTTTTTTTTTCCAAAAAAAAATTATTTCAATGGCCCCTGATTCTTGAAAAAATCCAACCCCACCAGTCAGTGCAAGTAACCAAAAGGAGCTCTGGCACACTTGTAATTGCAAAAGTCAAACTGCTTTCCACCTGTGTAGACGTGGGGAACTTGCAGTAAAAGAATCTGCTAACTGCCCCCCATGATTATCATGGCCTCTGTACCAAGTGAAATAGGAATAAAAATTATTTAACAAAAACATAGTTATAATATTAATAATTTAAATATATAAAAAAAAAAGAGATTGAAATTCATATTTATATACATTTTTTTTTTTTTTGCATATTATACCTAAAAATAAATGGCTAATTCTAATCAATTGAGATTAGCTCTGTTTTACCTAGATGGAGGAATTCCCTATTTCCCATATTAGTAAAAATGAAGGAGTAATCCAAACAGTGATCTAAAAAAATGATAAATGAGGCAAGACCTAAAGGTAAGTTCTACCAAGTAAGAAGAAATCTGCTTTACTACTTTTGAACGAGTATTAAATCAGTTGAAACGAAAAAATAATAATACATGATGATCAATAATAGATTTTAATAACATTTTAAAGTTGAAATTCCCCTTTTCCATGAAAATATTTTACAACATTTTGATGATATAGAATTAACCTGGGTTTTTAAAGCAGGCATATTTCAGTTAACACCGTTTTTCACAAGCATTCAAGTAATATAACATTAAAGGACGAGTTGCCGCTTTAGGCACATGAAGTGTGACAATGTATACTAAATGGCTTTTAGAATTAAAATTTTTAAAACAAAAAGACAAGTAAAAAGAATGAAAATGTGTTTAGAATTTCTATTGTGTTTTATAATGTGTTGAAATATAATAACCTGCGTCCATTTATATAGCACTAATACTTGTTTTTATAATATTTCTGCAACAAAAAAACAAAAAACAATTCTTATATTTTTAGATTCATATTTTGTCTTGTTTGTTTATGTTATGAGTTATGGACTAATTCTTTTCAATTTTTGAAATTCAGGAGTTTGCGTAAGAGTAATAATTTCATAGAAATATATGTTTTTTTCAATTTTTAGATATGTATTCATTTGTGAAATATATTTTTTTAAAATAAAATTATTTGTGGCTCTATTAGCTATTACAAAATGTTAACTTCGTAAAGAACAATCTGAACAATTAAAAAAAATTATTGACCTATGTCAATACAATGACAAATTCACAGCCCACACTAATTAGAATTGATCATGAGTATTTTACAATCATGAAGAAGATGATACTGAAAATAAATTAATATATTCCATATACAATTAATATGTGCATAATTTAGAATTCATGCTTTACATCCAAAAAGTTTTTGCGTGAGTGATGAATTTTTCTCTTACCTCCTTTTTCCTCTTTCCTGCTTACCATAGTATACATATTTTCTTAAGACAAAAGGTGACTGGCCAGGTCACGAAGTCTTGTAATCCATTTATAAAGGATTCCATACTGTATTGATATTTAGAGTCTCTTGAAGTGCACTCATATTAGATTCTTGGTAAAATGGAGATTAAAATTCTTGGCGTGGCTATAAATCTCACGATTTCACCCTCATATTCAATTTTACCTGTTGAGAAGTGAGAGCTCGAAAACTCGCGGTTTTGATAATAAACAGTATTATTACGAGAGGGTTTGATCTATTTATAATACTATTTCTCAAATTTCTTTTATTAAATTGCTGTCAGAGTAATCCATAATATATTGGTGTCCTAGATTTTATGTGAACTGAATTTTATCTTGCTGGTAATGCTCAATGGAAGAATTGTGAGAGACAGAGGTGTAAGTCAAATTGTACAGCTGGCTTAGCTGATTGATCTGATAGGTTATTTCCAGGAATAACGCTGGGACCTTTGACACAGTAGAATTGCACATTGGGTGTTGGATGTGAGTTACAGATTATTTCTGCAGTGAAGTGGGTTCTTTCAGGCCGAGGACTAAGAAGGGTAGAAAGAACAATTGGTAGTCTGAGGAAATTCAGAAGTTTTCATCTAGATAGCTCTAGAGTCGCATGAAGAAAGACTAAGAGTTCTGTTTAGAAGGGTGAATATTCGTGATATCATAGCAGACAGCTGCTCATTACACCACAGAAAAGGCTGTGCCTATTTTATTCATTTGAAATGATATTAACAAGGTCTATTGTATATTCTATAATTGAACACCACAGCCACCTAGAAGTCTTATATATAATAATTTTGCATTTTTGACTATTTCAATCGAGAATACAGAAATTCAGACTTCTATGTGGTCTGAAATTATATTAAAACCGATTAACAAAATTGAAAGGAAGTATAGAAATTAGCCCATTCCCGTCCAACACGGCTACCTTTTTATGGAATGCTAGCTGCTTCTTACACCACAGAAAAAGTTTCAAAATTTCTTCTTATGAAAGGAAACATATTTTATTCTATAATCCATTCCTTTCCACCATGAGCACCTAGAAGTTTGACATTTTTGAAACTTGCATTGTTAGCAGGAATGAGTTGAATAGAAATAGCTTATAAAATGTTGGGTCACATTTCACCAAACAGACCCAACAAATATGTAAACATTCCTTTTACATCCTATGTACATACACGCAGTGTCTCGCCGAAAGTGTTTGGTGTACAGATGGATGTCCCACGGCAATGGCCGACGGTGGTTCAAAGACCAAGCGGGGGGGGGGGGGGAGGAGACGCAGCCCTGGACGTGAATACTAAGATATATCAGGGGAAGGCACAGCCCTGGACGCGATTCCAAGATCTACTGGAGGCGGATGATATCGGCCCCTGATTAAGTAGTCAGAAGCTCGACGAAAACAGAAGCAGGAGTCCAACCACAACATAAGCAGAAAGCTGACGGACAGTGGAGAAGCCACCTCAACAAGAAGAAACGGACATCGAGCATGCGCCTTTGTAAAACCTCCCTTTTAATTCTTGTATATATATGACCTGTGACATCACATCTTGATAGATGGGAACCATTTATTAATATTTTTTTTTGGGATTTCTTAAAGAAGAAATTAGCATATAAGTCTCTCAGAGGGGTAGCATCCTAAAAATTGGATTTTAATTCCATTGTTAATTTAAATTTATCTCTCAATAAGACAGATAAATTCTGAATTTTGGTTAATATTTATTTTAAATTGATCTTTCATAAGTCGAGTAAGAATATTTCTAATTCATAATTTTCTTTAAAAATAAAAATTTAATAAAATATTATTTTATTCCTTAAATTTAACTATAATAATATTATTTTTTCTATTTAATATTTCGAGAATTTAGTATATTCAAGATTTATTATTCTGTGGGAGTTTGGGATTGAGGGCGCTGAAGAAAAGGGATAGGGGGCTAGATTTTTTTTGGGGGGGCTGGACCAAGGACCAGTCAGTATTGACCAAGCTTTCGAAAGGGGCACATCAGATCTCTCATCGGGAGATAGGTATGTAGTCGAGAATTTTTAGGTAAGTTTTAATATAGATTTTTGTTGTAAGGTCTATATAGAAACATGACGAAGTCATGATAGATATAAAGGATTTTTTTTTTGCCTAATCAAGACGTCTTGTCATTTATGGCGAGTTTATATTGAGAGAGGGATTTATCCATGCTTTAATAGATAAATTATATCTTGCCCAAGCAAGATCACCTTTGAAATGAGGCGTTATAGATTTATATTATGTTAAATAAAAACCATAGCAATACAAGATTTAGATAGACCATATAATTTCAGATATATCCTTTTTGTATTTAGGAATTTAGGGTATTAAACCTGTTAAGAATATTGGATTTTCTATATTTTTACCTAATTATGTCATGTCATAGTAAATACAATTTGTTTTATATTTTTTTGCAAAATCCCTTTCTTTGTCGAATAAAGTTGATGCGGTAAATTATATAATGTGTACTAATGTCTATATCAAACCACATATCACACATAAACCTTGGTGCGTATGTTATAGATATTGAGTGTATTATAAGAAGTTCATTGCCTTACCATAAACTGTGAATATGTATACACCTGGATTTTTTTTATGAGTTAGATGAGATCAAGATATAGATGTCTTTACAATCGATGCTCAATTACAAGACACATGTAAATCCGAGTGTATACAATATTTACCGTATATGATGTAATGTAAGAGCGTATCTTACGTCCCAAAAATTTATCTTGGAACAAACTACATATTTTGATTATTAATATGGATCTTTGTGTTCGTCGTACCATATCGAGTGTATATCTGAGTGTAAATTTGGTTATTACACATGTTGATGTAAGCATTTGGCGAGTGTTACATTTGCATGTCTAAGTCAAAAGATGGAATTTAGTCATCTAGATGTAGGAGTGAGTCTTACATTGATACTCAACTATAGGTCACATGTAAATCTGGGCGTGTACTATATTCATCGTATGTATATAAATATATATAGATATATATTCCAAATGTAATGTAAGAGAAATCCTACAAAAATACCATACTTATAAAATTAGAAGCATGTTAAGAAATAAAACATTATTCCTATGTATGAGTCTGGGACAATTAGTTCGAAGCTTTTTATATGCATTTAATTTGAAATTTAAATATACATGATTATATTGGAAACCGATTACTGAATTATAACAAATAAATTAATAAAGATGGAATTTTTGCCGGGCGGATATTGATCTATAAAATCAAGCGTCGCCTTTCCTGTCAAAATAGACCTCAATACTAGACGCCATATATTGACCGACGCTGCAAACTAGCGGCCTCGAACCTGTGACAAAGCCACAACACCACCTTTGGTAAACTGAGAGCGTTCGCCTGGAGACCATTTTTTCAGGCTAATGGCCCTCTTCATCCCAGGGCGGACTTTATTCCATGAGATCCACAAGGGATCTAATGGAATATTCACAATCATCTAAAGAGGTACTTAGCTGGCAAGGATAGTAATTTTTCTGGGAGGATATTGATTTATAAAAGCAAGGGTTATCTCTCCTGTCAATATTAGACACCATCTTTTGATCGTCGCCGCAAACTAGCTACCTCGGGTCAGGGAGAAAGTCCGAAACCATGTTCGCGTGAGAATGCCCTTGGAACTTTAGAAAGATTTTTAACGCCTTGCTGTCCACGCTGTGGACCGAGTGCGTTAGTTTGCGGAGACGGTCAATAGATATCCACAGGTCTAAAATATTTGTATTTATTTTCTATTTTGAAGATTGCATTATCTCTTCTTTTCTCCATCCAAGGCAAATTCATTACACAGAGTCAAAATCAACTTGTATAGATTGATAGAATATCTAGATCAAGCATGTCAAACGCGCGGCCCGCGGGCCTCATGCGGCCCACAACGAATAAATTTGCGGCCCACCAGACAATATATTTTAATAAAAAAATCATGAAGTTGGCGTTTCTGAATTTTACAAATATTTGCCAGCCAGATTTGAAAACACTCGAAAATTAGCATATGAAATTATTTCCATGTTTGGAAGTACTTATCGGTGCGAGCAGTTATTTTCACTTATGAAAGGAAATAAGTCTCCAATCAGTTCGAGAATTACTGACGTTCACCTTGGGTCAGTTTTAAAATTAATCACTGCGAACAAGATTTCCCCCGAAGTAGGAAAGATGGTAGCAGAAAAGAGATGCCAAATATCAGGGAAAAAATATTAACTTTACTTTCTTTTTTCTTATTAGTATTTTTTAAAATTAACCTACATAAATGTTACTATAAAAATTTAATTACTTGTTTTCTTTTTTTGCGGCCCACATAATCTTATTACCTTTTTATTTGGCCCGTGTTAGGATTTGAGTTTGACATGCTTGATCTAGATCATTCAGCAAAACTTATTCCCAATTGTTTAATGAGAAACCAACCCTAGTACAGAGAAGCAAAATCCACTTTTATTCTTATCTATTATCCTCCTTTTGTTTACTTCCTGTTTCAGACTTGCATTTATGTCTACTATGCCAAGAAACAGGTTCTACCATACTCTTTAAAGTTCAATAATGGATCGTCTTTCTATTTCAAACACGCATCTAAAACTCGAATAAATTCAATACAACTATTAAATATCTCAAATAATTTTCCCATTATAAAAATGGCCACCTCACATTATCCTAAATTGAATTCTATTAGTTTCTCATTGCCCTCTTTACCTTCCTATTATACAAATATAGCTCAATTTATCATGTGGGTTCACCCATCTTGCTACTCTTCTTCTGCTTCCACTTTATTCTGTTATATTGGGTTTGTTCTGTTAGTATTTTTGATATTTAAAGCTAACTTAATATGGGTGAGTTACCTCGTTAAATAATTAAACCTATCTCATGACTTCTATTACTTCGCATAAGATTATTCTAATAACATTGCTTGGCGGAGAGGTAACTTTGTGGACATGATATAGAGACCTGATTTGGCCCAACGTTGATAATCATCAAACTTATCTCCCTTCAAATTTATATTAAATAATATATATTTATTTTATTATATTAATTAATATAAATTTAATAAAATTTCACCTTATTGTCGATAGAAGCTCACTTCTCCACGGAAATCTAACTAGGTCTCTCTTTACACTAACCAATCATTCAAGAACAATAGTTCTATCAAGATTCCTCGCCTATGTCACGTTAAAATCAACGTCTAGATTACGAATTATGACTGGTCTCCTCTGATATATTGGGCCGGAATTCTACATCGACTGAATGATACCAGGAACTATAGTCTAGATGTCCCAGGCAATCTGACGTGCTCATTCTCTATATAGCAGTTATGCCTCAACACTTTCTCCCAAATTCTGTCACTTCAGAGCCGAGATTGGACACCTCCTAATCTAAAGGCCTCAAATTCAAGCTGGGTCTAACGTAACAAGTTAGAGCTTGTATACTTTATTGCTTCTTACTAGCACTATATTGCACGTTAATTATCGTCTCAGAGAATCTTCAATATTTAACCATATATTTATAATAAAACTAGCGGACGTACCCGGCTTCGCCCGGGTTTTACCCGAGTAAAAGTTTGTCTAACGAATCTCTCGATAAAGTGAACACTTTTTTCCCGGTCCCTTGAAAAATACTCGATAAGTTGAATGAAATCAATATTAATTGGTTCCCTCGGTAATTGGAAGTTAAAGGAATAGTATCTTGCCTTGGAATTGTATCATTATTCTTGTAAAGGTTTGTTTAACGAATCTCTCGATAAAGTGAAAATTTTTTCCCGGTCCCTTGAAAAATACTCGATAAGTTGAATAAAATCAATATTAATTGGTTCCCTCGGTAATTGGAAGTTAAAGGAATAGTATCTTGCCTTTGAATTGTATCATTATTCTTGTCTCAAATAAATTGCCCTGTCATCCTGAATTTTGTCTTTCCTAATTTTCTACATTACAAAATCATCGTATCATCATGATAATATTTAGAGCAGATTGTTGAATTATAACAGATAAATTAGAATATTTATCTTGATTATTTCTAGGCGAAAAGTTATTTCAAAAATTTTATTTGCTAGAAACCTTCCCAGTACTATACTAAATAACTTCCCAAAGTTTCATGGCGATCCAATGAGTGGTTTGGTCAGGCATAAAGGACAAACAAACAGACACACATACATTCATTTTTATATATATAGATATTAAACTTTTTTTGAGGAGAAAATAACAAAGGAATGAATATTTACCAAAAATGATAATTGCGTATTGTACCGAGGCTTACAATCCTGAAAAAAATGAAATTTAAAAAAATGATCCTATTAATTACCTAACACTATGCTACCTGTAATTTTGACTATTCAGCACACAATATAGAGTTAACTTTCCTATTCAATCATTCCATTTCTCATGCACGCAAAAATAAATCACTGTGGGCATTAATACTAGTGAAAGGTTCTATAGACGCCACAGTACCTTAATAATCATTATTGGATCATGAACTATGGCAACCTAAGGGAAGTAAGGCAAAGTAGAGTTTGAATAACACTCGCTCCAATTCTGAATACAAATCAAACTACTCTGCTTCACTCCTCCGAAAGTGTTGCCATAGCCCATACACTCAGGAAATATAGTGTTTGAACTTGGTTCAACAATTCCCCCAATATTGGCAGTTTAGTAAGAAATACTTACATCAAAAGCAGTACTCCCGCCCTTCCAGTAATAAAACGAAGGCAGTTTATTTCATTATCATAAAATAAATAAAGCTTCCAGGGCTAAGCATCGGTACAATATACAATTCTAATTTTTGGTAAATATTAATCCCTTTTTTATTTTCTCCACAAAAAAATACTATCTTATTATAAGGTTAAATTACAGATTCTTTGAGCTGAGAATTAGCGTGAAATATAGCGCTAATAAGAAACAATAAGGTATACAAGCTCTAACTTAGCACTGGAAGCTTTATTTATTCTATAATATTATAAATAAGGAAAGAGCGGTTATTTATAATAAAAGTTTATTTCATGTAGAGATTGTGGAGTTAAGTAGTAAGTATTGTGGGGAGACTGGTAGAAGTGTGGGGGTGAGAATGAGCACAATAGAAGCATCAGTAACCAAGAACAATAGGTCCCTTATACATTAGAGACACAGGTCAACCACAACAACAACGTTTAATTCTGGACGCTCTTATATAACTAAAACCACCAATCTATCAATAGATGCATTGAACTACCTGTTATTTCTGATAGTCTATTTCCTGTGAATTTGAGTATAATTTGTATAATATAGATTTTTATAAAACGACATTTGAAAATTATCCCGCATGTGTTTTTTTTTAATGGAAAATGGAAATTTATTTTAAGGAGAAATAACGATTATTTCTAACCTTAGGGATGATGAGGTATGAAAGAAGGAATTGTGAAGTGTAATGATAAACGGAAAAATAAAGCGTCCAGGGATGGGAACCGTTTATCATTACTCTTCACAATTCATTCTTTCATACCTCATCATCCCTAAGGTTAGAAATAATCGTTATTTCTCCTTAAAATAAATTTCGATTTTTCATTCAAAAGAAACACATGCGGGATAATTTTCAAATGTCGTTTTACAATCACAAGCCGCATTATATTGTATTATAGATTTAAGGCCAAATTTGCGTAAAAACGCTTAACACATGAAAAAAACAATAGAAAAAATAAAAGATAAGTGGGTCAGGTGTTGATATTAAAAATAAAAAAGGCATCTCCTGACCACGAGCACATGTGCTTTTTAGATGGCAGAGCGCCATCTAGTGGAGCAAAAATTACAGCCTTCTCCACGCTGACGAGCGCCAACAGCGCGAAACGCGTTCGTGGATGGCTTTTCTTGATAAATCAAGAAATTGGGTTGGCCAAATATCACGGAGCAAGCTAAATAAACGTTTAGTTTATTTTTGCTCCACTAGATGGCGCTCTGCCATCTAAAAAGCACATGTGCTCGTGGTCAGGATATGCCTTTTTTATTTTTAATATCAACACCTGACCCACTTATCTTTTATTTTTTTTATTGTTTTTCATATATATATATATATATATATATTGTTTTGAAAATAGAGCAATCCATATTTAATTCATTAGATAATAAAAGGCATATAAAATTTTATTTTATAAAATCCAATATATGCCTTTTATTATCTAATATATATATATATATATATATATATTATAATTATATATATATTTGAATGTAGTCACATCTGTCGATTTTAAAAACTTTATTTTTATTTTATTTGTTTTTCTCTCATTTGGTTTGTGGCAGTTGGAGATATGACAATTTTACAGTCATTTTAGCATACGTATATAGTGATTAATAATTTAATCTTTATTTTTTTAAAATAAACTTTTGAATTACAATCCGATTTCTCATATTTAAATATGTCTATTTATTTTAATATATTTTCTCTCTATATATATATATTTCCAATATCAGTTATGTAAATCGTTCAATTGGTATACACATTGGCTGATATCTAGCAGGAGTTTTTAAAGTTATTTGCCGGACTGTATATATATATATATGTCATAATTTGTACATAACTGGATGCAAACCCGCCCCAATATGTATGCAATGTATGTTTTGAAATATTTTAATAAAGACAAGGCTTAAGAAATCTGGGAGAGAAAGGCCAAGAGAGGAAGCAATCATTAGGAGGTTTTATTATCCAGGAACTCATAAAACTGGGTTCAAGAACCTAGTATTTCCTGGGTCAGGTCAGGACAAGTCCAGAACAAAAGGACAGCAAAGGCCCAATCAGAGCATAGGAACATTAGTTAGGAACCAATGGGAATCGAGCACCCCTGGAAATCCATCCAATGAGAGCCCGGAAGAGCTTTCGTCTTAAATCGGGAACGAAGTATAGTCAGTCAGGAGTGTGACACCATAGAGTCAGGAGATCGCCGCCGTTGAGTCCAGCTTGGAGCCAACCCCATCTTCTCCACCATCAGATAAGTCAATCCTCAGACATGTGAATAGATAGTCAATAGCCAACTCAAACCAATTAGCTTCAACTCCTTTTCTCCCTAGATTGCTAGCCTTTTTCCACAACCAAAATCCTGTGTTTTCTCGTTATTTTCCCCCGTGAGAACACCTTAACACTTCAAACGACTGCGCCCACCACAAACAATCAACTCAAATTCAATTTCAAAAGGTAAATCGCACCGATCCCACAGTGAGTCGACAGGATTCTATAGTGTAATACATCAAAAATTACAGTGGTAAAACCGATACCACACATATATATATATATATTGAAGCGATGCAGCAGAGAAATAGAAGAGAAGACGTGGGGAAGCCAAGAGAGAAGGTATGCCGGGGCTCCCTCAGGGAAGTGTGGATTGACAAATGCCAGAGTAAGGGGTGGCAGACAGCAGAGGAGTCCAGCTGACGCCGCCGCCGGGAAGGGATCAGCCGAGGCCAGCTGGTGCCGCGGTGGAAGGAAGTCGGCCGGCCTGCCGGGAGATTGGTGTGTGCCGACCAGACATGGCAGTCTGGGGAAGAAGTCTGTCTGGTGACAACGGAGCCTGCAGCAAGGAGAACGGCGGTGGTGACAACAGACGCAGCAGGTGGGCACCGAACGTGTGGCCGTATGGACTGACCGGGAAGACGGTAGCGGAGAAGGATCCCTCTAGTGGCGGACATTGAAGGCAAGTTAATCATCTACTGTATAGTTACTTATCTACTCTTTTAAGCTCTTACAATAAATATACCGCACTAAGCTGTATCCTAAAGAATCCACATTGTCTTCTCAGTAAACCTTGAACGCAAACATCGACGGCTGAGAAGCGTCGTAACATTTGGTGTCAGAAGTGGGATACAGCTTAGTTAATTTTAATTGAAGATTTTATTTTGCGCTAATTTAAAAAGGAAAATGGAAAAACTAACCGACCTCGAAATTGAAAAATTCACAAAATTGCTCAGACTAATAAGCCAGAAAGTAGATGAGCTCGGAGAAAACTTGGATACTCGATTGAGCCGACTGGAGCATATTCGGAATGTCAAACGTTCTGCCACACCCATGTCTTGCGAAGTTAAGTTCAATGTACTACCGCCAGAAAATCCTGATGGCTTTTCAAAACCAATCACAGCAACCAATAGCCCACGTATTCAATGTCCGAGGGGACAAAAGACGATCCCAGGTGATGAAGATCCCGACAAGACCATCACAACAAAGATCATCACGTCAGGAGACGTTGTAAGTGAACTGCCAGAATCTACGCTAGAAGATTCTCCCGTGATCCAGAAGTCCGAAGAGTGTCGACAGCAGGAAATGATCCAGACTGGTTGTGTAGCGGAGGAGGGTGAGCTGATCGCCTCCGACAACGGCTGTGGCACGAGTGTTTTGTATAAAATCAAGCGGACGGAAGGAGAATGCCCTCCAGGTGATATACAGAGCGAAAATTCAACCCCTGGGATTCTTTCTGAAATTCTCCATGAGAACAGCAACGATCTTGGCGAGCTGCAGTGCGACAGCGTGGCTGACTTCAGCGACAGTGTCAGACTGTCAGGGACTACAGCGGCGATCCAACTGGACGGGACGGAGGTGGATGCTCCGTGGAATTGCGACAAGGCTAGATGGTCGAAGCACCCTGAAGTTGGAGCCGGCAACCCGACTGAACGGGATAGAGCATTGGACGCTCTGTGGAAGTCCGACGACAATGTCTGTGACGCGGAAGTCGCGCGCAATGTGTCAGCGCCGTCGTCTGCAATGCAAGCTGAAAAGATGTGCCAAGAATGTGTACCATTCATCTTCGGTTCTTCGCCCGACAAGGTGCAGATCAAGCAGCCACCACCAAGGAAAAGTTCTACCGACCTTGAGACTGCCACGGGATCCGACACCTCCAGAAGGTTAAAGAAATTCACAGCCCTGTGCGTGGTCGGCACTAAGGAGCCCAGGTTTGAAGGGTTAGGAAAAAGAGAGCCTCTAGAGCAAGAGAATGGGAAATCTAAAGAAGAAAAGGGAGGCCACGAAATGGACAGCGTGGATCAGGTGGACGAATCCACTGTAAAGATCGGCGATCTACAGCCCCGTCGTGGAAGGAAGCGGCGAAAGCGCAACACAAACGATCACAACCCTTTGTACATTGCGGCTACAGAGTGTTCTCAAGGAGAATTCAAAATATCAGATGGAAGCATCGTAGGCAGTGAAATATGGCCGCCATCTTGTGGAGAACCACCGCCCTGTGCTAGACAGCGAGACCAATCAATGGCGTCGGCACTGGTTGAGAGTGGAAAGAAAGCCCGAGTTGAGATGTGGTTCTGCAAACAAGGGTTGGTGTTAACCCTGCCGTTACGCTTCCGGGAGGCTGACGACCCTCATGTGGCCAGAGACGTCAGGGAGATCAAAGGGCCGCCGATCAGCGCCTCTGGTGCAATCAGCCTTTTCGGGACGAAAAGGATTGAGAAGGGGGCAGTGAAGCGATGCAGCAGAGAAATAGAAGAGAAGACGTGGGGAAGCCAAGAGAGAAGGTATGCCGGGGCTCCCTCAGGGAAGTGTGGATTGACAAATGCCAGAGTAAGGGGTGGCAGACAGCAGAGGAGTCCAGCTGACGCCGCCGCCGGGAAGGGATCAGCCGAGGCCAGCTGATGCCGCGGTGGAAGGAAGTCGGCCGGCCTGCCGGGAGATTGGTGTGTGCCGACCAGACATGGCAGTCTGGGGGAAGAAGTCTGTCTGGTGACAACGGACCCTGCAGCAAGGAGAACGGCGGTGGTGACAACAGACGCAGCAGGTGGGCACCGAACGTGTGGCCGTATGGACTGACCGGGAAGACGGTAGCGGAGAAGGATCCCTCTAGTGGCGGACATTGTAGGCAAGTTAATCATCTACTGTATAGTTACTTATCTACTCTTTTAAGCTCTTACAATAAATATACCGCACTAAGCTGTATCCTAAAGAATCCACATTGTCTTCTCAGTAAACCTTGAACGCAAACATCGACGGCTGAGAAGCGTCGTAACAATATATATATTTATGTGTTTTGAAAATAGAGCAATCCATATTTAATTCATTAGATAATAAAAAGGCATATATTGGATTTAATAAAATATTTATTTTGCCAATATTTCGGCTGGCTGAACGCCAACCTTTATCGAGGCATTACATTTTTGTATACACAAACTCAGCGCCGCATAGTGTTATAATATCACAGTTGAAATCAATTAAAATACAGAGTAGGTGGGAAAAAATTTGTGAATGAAAAAATTATTATAAAAATTGCAATCAAATATGTAAAATATATTAAAATATTAAAGGAAAAAAAATGAGTTCTATCTTTATATTTTAAAAAAATTGTAATAAGTACATAAAAATAATTCAATAATAATTCAATAAGAGATAAATGTAAAAATATATGTATCTATTAAAACATTTGAAATTAAATTTAAAATGATTTAAACAATAAACTGTATGAACTTTTTTAAAACGTTTAACAAAAAAATGTGGGTATTTAAAAAATTCATTTCAAAATTTGAGGAGATCGATTTATATGTAAGTAAAAAAGAAATTATAAAAATGCATTGAAATGGAAGTTAAAACAATTTAGGATGAATAAATGAGAAAAAATAAATTAAAAAGTGGAAACTAAAAAAGTTTAAAGTATTGCATGTAATATGTTATATATTTAATGTATCAATACTTTTGGGTTTTGAAGCGATAAATGTAAAAATATTTTAAACAAGTGGTATGTATTACTTTTACAGGTTATTACTAATGTGTGAAAATATAATTTAAGAAATCGCGGGTATTACAACAAAATTTAAAAATTCATTAAAGCAAAAAAAAATAAATAAAGCAAAGTTATGTAATTTTGAAAAACGGCACCTCTCCCTTTAAAATAGTATAAAATAAGTCAATTTAAAATAAAAATTAACTAATTGAAATTAAAATAATTAGACAAAAATTAAGAAGATCTAAATGGTGTGTAGATGTCTGGTAAATCAATTTTTCTATTTATGCTTTCTGTGTCTTCTGCAGAGGCCCAGCTTTCTAAGAATAATCGGCAGTGTTTTTCTTTAATGTTCTGGTATAAAACAGCTGTATTTTCGAAATCCGGAGTGTGGTTGTTTTTCAGTGCATGATCTACAAGGAGAGACAGTGGGTTGTAATTCCTTAGTCCTGATTTGTGTTGATTTAAACGATCTTTAAGTGGTTTGCTGGTTTCACCTATATAATTAGCTTGGCAATTGTTACAAGGTATTTTGTAAATTACGTTGATTTTGTTTTCCATTTTGTTGATTTGTTTAGTGTCTGGATGGCGTAGGGCCTTTTTTAAATTTAAAGATGATTGATAGGTAGTTATGATGTTGTATCTCTTTAGGACTCTGGCGATGCGTTCAGAGCCGTAGCTGTAGGGGAGGGAGCAGTAAAGTTTTTTTGATTGATCAGGGGTGTTATTTATAAATATTTATTTATATATAATTATTTATAAATAACACCCCTGATCAATCAAAAAAACTTTACTGCTCCCTCCCCTACAGCTACGGCTCTGAACGCATCGCCAGAGTCCTAAAGAGATACAACATCATAACTACCTATCAATCATCTTTAAATTTAAAAAAGGCCCTACGCCATCCAGACACTAAACAAATCAACAAAATGGAAAACAAAATCAACGTAATTTACAAAATACCTTGTAACAATTGCCAAGCTAATTATATAGGTGAAACCAGCAAACCACTTAAAGATCGTTTAAATCAACACAAATCAGGACTAAGGAATTACAACCCACTGTCTCTCCTTGTAGATCATGCACTGAAAAACAACCACACTCCGGATTTCGAAAATACAGCTGTTTTATACCAGAACATTAAAGAAAAACACTGCCGATTATTCTTAGAAAGCTGGGCCTCTGCAGAAGACACAGAAAGCATAAATAGAAAAATTGATTTACCAGACATCTACACATCATTTAGATCTTCTTAATTTTTGTCTAATTATTTTAATTTCAATTAGTTAATTTTTATTTTAAATTGACTTATTTTATACTATTTTAAAGGGAGAGGTGCCGTTTTTCAAAATTACATAACTTTGCTTTATTTATTTTTTTTTGCTTTAATGAATTTTTAAATTTTGTTGTAATACCCGCGATTTCTTAAATTATATTTTCACACATTAGTAATAACCTGTAAAAGTAATACATACCACTTGTTTAAAATATTTTTACATTTATCGCTTCAAAACCCAAAAGTATTGATACATTAAATATATAACATATTACATGCAATACTTTAAACTTTTTTAGTTTCCACTTTTTAATTTATTTTTTCTCATTTATTCATCCTAAATTGTTTTAACTTCCATTTCAATGCATTTTTATAATTTCTTTTTTACTTACATATAAATCGATCTCCTTAAATTTTGAAATGAATTTTTTAAATACCCACATTTTTTTGTTAAACGTTTTAAAAAAGTTCATACAGTTTATTGTTTAAATCATTTTAAATTTAATTTCAAATGTTTTAATAGATACATATATTTTTACATTTATCTCTTATTGAATTATTATTGAATTATTTTTATGTACTTATTACAATTTTTTTTAAATATAAAGATAGAACTCATTTTTTTCCTTTAATATTTTAATATATTTTACATATTTGATTGCAATTTTTATAATAATTTTTTCATTCACAAATTTTTTCCCACCTACTCTGTATTTTAATTGATTTCAACTGTGATATTATAACACTATGCGGCGCTGAGTTTGTGTATACAAAAATGTAATGCCTCGATAAAGGTTGGCGTTCAGCCAGCCGAAATATTGGCAAAATAAATATTTTATTAAATCCAATATATGCCTTTTTATTATCTAATATTTATGTGTGTGATTCTTAGTTCTCTCCTCTTCAATTACTCTGTAAACTGGCGAATCCTTTATAGGACGAGAGGTCCTCAATAAAGGCTTTTGTTGTTTATTTATGTGTGTGTGTGAGTGTGTGAAAATAAAAATAAAAAAAGTCAGGTGTTGGTATTAAAAAACAAAAAAAGGCATATCCTGACCGCGATCACATGAGCTTTTTAGATAGCAGAGCGCCATCTAGTGGAACAAAAATCAACTAAATATTGATATAACTTGTTCACTGATATTTGGCCAACCCATTTTCTCGATAAATAAAAAAAAATCGCGAACGCGTTTCGGGCTGTTGGCCCTCGTCAGCGTGGTGCAGGCTGTACCTCTTCGACCAAATATTTGGTCCTAGAGGTTCCCTGAGAAATCGAGAAATGGGTATTTAATGCCAAACTTCCTTAAATACGCTGAGCATGTGAAAAAAAATAATAGAAAATAAAAAAAGGTCAGGTGTGTTGGTATCAAAAAGCTCATGAGAGCGCGGTCAGAATGTGCCTTTTTTTTTCAAAACTTCTGAAGGTGTCAGGCAGCGTGAGAGTCTCAATTTTATCACAACTATTTTCCGGCAGGGACTGTTGGTTTTCACCTTGTCTGACGAAATAGGAATGGTGCTAATGAGTACAAATTCCTAACTCAACAATGCGTGCATTTTCTGCGTCACAGATAGTGCCGTCGGACTTCCACAGAGTGTCCAATGCCAGGTCCCACTTAGTCGGGTCACCGGCTCCAACTTCGATGTGCTTCGATCATCCAGTCTCATCGAACTTCCACAGAGCGCCCAGCATGTCCTGTCTAGTTGGATCGCCGCTGTAGTCCCTGACAGTCTGGCACCACATTTCAGCTCGCTAATATAACTGATGTCGTCACATAGTATTTCAGAAGGGATCCATTTGGCGATGAATTGGGGATGAAATTTCAGCACAGCACATCATCTGAAAGGCATTCGCCCTCCATCCGCTTAAATTGATTCAAAGCACTCGTGCTACAGCCGTTTTCTGGTCGATCAGTTTATACATCTCGATACATCACTGGTCTGGATCATTTATTAATCCATTTTATGATTTTTAGTGTGACCTACCACTTATTTTGACACATCATCGATAGAGAGTTCTCCATATCGTATCTTTTCAGATAAATCTCGCCAGAATTTCCAGCCGTCGGTCGATATTCTTTTTCTGAAGTATAAATTGTTGATTGAGTTTTATAAATAATAATCAATTCGATTCCGATATTTCCCGGTTAAAGTCTTTCATTGCTGAGAGGCAAACTTGAAATAGATCTGTTTGTTCCGCCGCCATTTTCTGGTTTCACTGACAAGAAAGGTCCTTGAATACTTTCTTTATTTCTTTAATTTCAGAACGGTTAGAGTTCTTTTCATTTTTATTAGTTAAGATCAAAATTCCTAAGTTGCACCACAATTTTGACACCAAATAGCTGCGCCAAACGCCGATTCCACTTGTTTTTTGTCTGATCAGGAGGGTACAAAGACGACACGTGAGTTCGTGGATAGATTCAGCTAAGATAGAGGGATTTATTGGAGTGGTATGAACTGGAATAAATAAAATATAAGGGACTTGCCTCCAACTTCTGCCATTAGAAATATTTTTAAAGCCGTGGATGTCACTCTTGCGAAGCGTCTCACTCCACACACAGTCCACATCTGGTCCAGGTAACACCGACTTGTAGACTGATACGCTGCTGACCGACACTCTCGTTCAAGTGTCTACTTCTCACAGAGCAATCCGCTCCGTACAGTCAAGTCAAACTTCAGGGCACCTCCGCGGTCAGGAAAACAGTTGCTATCCACCAGACTGTATTCGGCGCCTTCTTTTGCCGAGACTCCTCGCTGGCGACTCCCCCCCACTAGACTGCCATTATCCCCCTACCTAAGCCCCCTTCCCTTCTTAGACGATTCATTTTTTCATATATACGATGACGATGATATTTTAATGAAATTTTAACACTACTGATAAGATACATTTATTAAAACAATATTCGTTAGACAGTCTTTCACTTGGGTAAAAACCGGGCGAACCCTAGTATATTCACAAGCATTAAATATTTAATCAACATGTTGACATAATTATACAGAAATAAATCGCCACTATGCATTTTTTAATTACGGAAAATATTTTAGTGAGTTAGAATACTGCAGCAGACAATTATATTGATTTGCAGTCATCACACATTTTTTTTATCTTTTCATAAATAACAATTCTTTTGAATAAAATTATTTTTATCATTGTTCGAGAGCGCTAATTGTTACCATGGGAAGAAGGTCTGTGTTGTTATTACATCCAGAACGTTGGTTGTTTTTGTGATGATTGTTGCCATTGTGGGCACGCGACTTCCTGACTTTTTGCGTCGCAGCTAACTAAGCTTGACAGACGAACACAATGGCCTACCTGTCTATCTCTAGTTTTAGTTAACAACTTCCAAAATTAGACCACTCTCTCTATTGCAAAGCTCACAGCTCAGAAGATCTAAAACAATTTTGAAGACATGCTCTATTTTTAACAAATTCTTTCTGGTAAGCGAAAAGACAAAGGATAAAAATACCCAGACATATTATTTTGTGACATTTTTATTTGTTCTTTTTAGAATATAATACAAACAGGTTTTATACAAACGGATTTAGAATTACAATGAGTCTCGATCCTATAATTCTTAGGAAAGTTAAAATAAGTTTAAATTTTAAATAATAATTATATTAGTATCATTATCTGTTGACTTTGCTTAGAATTATTAATGAAACTGATTCCAATAATTATTAATTAAACATTATATTTATTGATTTATAAGAGAGAGAACAAAATATAAAAGGGAAACTAATATTGAACAAAGGAACTTTTTCTGTTTCGGTTAGCGGCTATTTACCTGTGAGTTTACACACACTCTGTGGTAACAATTAATTAATATATATACAACACACACTATCCTGTGTGTTAGCCCTAATCAGCAAGTCCAAGGCTATCTGCACATATCCGTAGTTTGTCCTTAGGGAGACTCTTCGTTAGTATATCCGCCTCCATGTCTTCACTTTTAGCGTATTCCAGCTTGATTCCATTTTGAATTTCCACTTTCACAAAATAATACTTTCGGTTTATGTGCTTTGTTCGTGAAGTAATTTTGTCAGATTGTATCCAGTTTATTGCAGCCTGGCTATCACTTTTCAAGGTAATTGGGAAGGTTAAATTTTCACAAAGTTCTTCTAGTAATACTTCTGTAATTCCTTCACATATTGAAATAAGTTCTACTTCACATGTAGACAAGGCTACTAAATTTTGCTTTTTACTTTTGCCAAGTTTGACTGTATAGCCTGAATAGGATTTTGCGTCTCGGGTTGTGCACCATCTCGCATCAGTACTTATTGTGATATTGTCGTCTTTTGACTTATATGCCAACACTTTATTTCTTGTTCCCTTCAGAAATCTATAGATCCTTTTAACTCCAGTTAAGTGTATATCTCTTGGATCATTACTATACTGAGATAAATTGCTGACGTTGAAGGATATGTCCGGTCGAGTACCCGTAGAAAGGTACATAAGTGATCCAATCATTTCCTGGTATACAGTTTTATCTACTGGCTTAGAGTCCAAATACTCATCCAAATTTTGATTTTGATACCCAGGTGTCTGCACGCTGTTGAATTCTTCCAGCCCAAATCTATGAAGAATTGAAGCAATATAATGAGTCTGAGATAGATAAAATCCATCTACTGCCTTTTTTATTCCAATTCCAATAAATGGTTCGCTATCTTTCTTTTATGTTAGATCAACATATTTTATATTTCTGAGACTAGGTTATCATTGATTTTCCTACTGGTTCTAATAATGATAAGATCATCTACATATAGACCCAGTATTGCATACTCTTCTCCTCTCTGGAGTTTATAGACACATGGATCACATTTGGTTCTAATCATTCTCAACTGGTATAAAATTTCATTGATCCTTTTGTTCCAACATTTTCCTGATTGTGGTAGACCATACAGGCTTTTTTTCTAATTTACACACTTTGTTTTCTTCTCCTTTTTGCACAAAACCATCTGGTTGTCTCATGTATACTGTCTCTTCTAACTCACCATAGAGATAAGCTGTCTTCACATCATAAGTCTTTATGATTAAATTCTGTTGTGTTGCAATAGCTACTATTGTTCGCAAGCTTTCCTTTTTGAGTACAGGTGGAAAAGATTCCTTATAGTCCACACCATATCTTTGATTGCATCCAACAGCAACCAGTCTGGCCTTTCTTTTATATATGCTGTCATTTGTTGTTTTCTTCGTACTGTAGACCCATTTACTATTGATGACTTTCATACCATTTTCCCTTGGTACTAGTGTCCATACTTTATGTTTCTCTATCTCACTGAGCTCTTTTCCATTGCTTTTTGCCATTCATTTCTTTCTCCACTATCCATTGCTTCTTTAAAATTCTCCAGAATATAATGATCTATTTCCATAATTAAGTTTGCATCATTCCTATCCTTCATTCTTTGTGAGCGTCGAACTCCTTCTTTGATCAATTTACTTTCTTGTTCATTAAGTCTTGCTTTGTGCCGTTCTTCTAAGATCCTCTTTGTTTCTCTTTTCTTTCTTCCACCCTTTACGCATATTTCCTCTATCGGTTCAGTTTGTGATGAGTCATTTTCAGTGTCACCACCTGGTTTTATTGAAGTATCCTCCTGAGACTTCATTTTACTCTCTGTGACAGGATTGTCTTCTTTCAAGATGAGAAAGTTTTCAGCAACTATTTCTTCATAATTTCCTTTAGAGGTCAAATTATCACAATTAGTATCTTCCTGAATATCATTTGCATAATCAATTCCTCTCTTCACTAAATTTTACTGATCTGACTTCATGAATTCTCTTTGTCATTATATCATATATTCTGTAAGCTTTTCTTTTAATGGAATAACCAATAAATATTCCCTTTCTACCATTTGGTGAAAACTTGTTTCTTATTCTTTTGCCTTCAAGCCAATGTGTCAAACATCCAAATATTCGAATGTATTTGACCGATGGTTTCCTCCCATTCCATCTCTGCATAGGTGTTTGGTGCTTGATAGACCTGTGGGGGGTACAATTCTTAATGTATGCAGCTGTAGCAATTGCCTCTACCCAAAACTTCATGGGTAATTTTGAGTCAATTAGTAAGGTTCTCGCTGTATCTATAGAGTCCTATTCACTCTCTCTGCGACTCCATTACTTTGTGGTGAGTATGTAGTGGTAAGTGGGTGATGGATCCCACTTCTCTTGAAAAGTCCTTCAAATCTAGATTTACAAAATTCAGTTCCATTGTCCGTTCTTACATCTTTTATTCTAAGACTTAATTCGTTTTCAGCTCTTGCTTTAAATTCTTCAAATCTTTCAAAGGTCTCATCTTTAGATCTCAGGAAATATACAAAGATTCTTCTACTGTAATCATCTACTATAACAAGGAAATACTTAGATCCTCCTTAAGATTGACATGGCATTGGTCCACATAAATCCATATGAATCAACTGCAGGGGCTTAACTGTATAATTTTCTGTAATATTATATGGCTTCTGCACCAGTTTTCCCATTATGCATGCTTCGCACTCTGGTAACCTTTCGAATTTTAGATCCAATCCTCTTACAATATGTCCTTGAATCATTTTTTTCATGTATTCTTCATTTATATGGTTTAATCTCTTATGCCATAAACTTATATTGCTATTTTTATTTGATAAATGTGTATTTAAAACCATGACATTTTCATTTTTTGCTATTGGTACATTTCTTTGTTTTGTTTCCATCATAAACATTCTATCTTTAATATATGCTTCAGCAACTAAATCATTCCCTTCATTATAAATTTTTGCTCCATCCTTATTGAAAATAACTGAATTTCCCTTGTTGACTAATTCGTATACTGACAAGAAATTATTCCTTAAACTTGGTACATGTAAGATATCTTTGATGCGAATATTTTCTTGGCCTTCACTTGTGCATGTAGTAAGTCTCATATCTCCTTTGGCTTTGGCTTGGGTAGTTTTGCCCTTTTCAGCTAGGTTGATTTCACTTTCATAATCTACCACATTTTCCATCAAAGTTAGGTTTGGGGTTAAATGTGCGGTGCATCCTGAATCTATACACCATATTTGTCTATCATTTCTCTCATCTGGTGAATCTTCAAATTCTTTCACATATGTTTCAAATGCTTGCTCATTAATTCCACTTTTCATAGTATCCACTAGGTTATTTGAATGTTCCCTACTGTATTTGTGATTTCTATCACCAGGAGTCCATTTCTTTTGGTATCCTTGTTTCTGTTTATCTCGAAACCAGCAATCATTAGCTAGATGTCCCTTTTTATTACAAACAAAACATCTTTTTGGCTGAAATTGTTGGACTTTTCTATTTTTAATTCTGTATGCTTGTTCATGCCCATTCTCAACTGATTGATTTAATCTCATATTTCTTCTTGACTCCTCTTCTCTTAGAGTTTGTTGAATCTCTTCAATTGTTGCCTCTCTCTTTGATCGTAAGACAATAGCAATATTTTCATACCTTGGATGTATGCCTCTGACAATATGAAATGAAAGTTCTCTTGAGGGAAATTGATGCCCTAATGATGAACTTCTAGCAGCAATATTTTTTGCCCTTGTTATATATTCATCTACAGTTTCATTATCTTTCATTCTAATGTTCTTTAATTCTAAGCCTTTATCAATAATTTTATCTTCCAAATTGCCTGTGTATGTTTTTCTCAGTGAGTCCCATACTTTCTTAGCATTTGTTTCTCCTATGAACATTCCAGCTTGTTCATTTGTCAACGTAGTGATGATTATCCCAAAAGCTTCATCATTTTTATCACTCCAAATCTCCCAAGAACTTTTGTCTTCCATATCAGGTTCTGGATCTGAAATTACACATTTAAATAATTTTCTTCCTCTCAGAACTGCGCCGATTTTAAACGCCCATATTTGATAATTATTTCCTGTTAATGGTTCAATTTTTGTGTGGGATAAAACATTATATTCAGCCATTTTCGTCTTTTGAGCTAATATAAACAAACCAATATATAATTTAAAACAAATATATATTTTAAATTTATTTAAATATTGGGTAGCTTTTAAACATGCAATATATAGATATAATTTAACTTAATCTATATAAATACCTTTAATCTTCTTATAAGTGCTTCAGTTTACCGATCAGAATAAACTTCTTGCTTAATCTTCAGATTAAATATTTTCGTTTTTGAGCTTTATATCAATAAACGACCATCTGCTACCAATTGTTGACTTTGCTTAGTATTATTAATGAAACTGATTCCAATAATTATTAATTAAACATTATATTTATTGATTTACAAGAGAGAGATATAACATAAAAGGGAAACTTATGTTGAAACAAAGGAACTCTTTCATCTTGTTTTCTAGCGCCTATTTACCCGTGAGCTTACACACACTCTGTGGTAACAAATAATTAAAATATGTACAACAATTCAACATGGAAAGATACACAGAATGCGACTTAGAAAGATTCATAAATATTATTTACATATATAGAGATATTCTTTGAATTTTATTTACAGTTACATCATTAAATTTAAAAATATATACATATATACACACATATACACGCATACACCTATATATTGTTTACAACCACAAGATACGTCCAATATTTCCTTGAGATCGTTACATCAAAGACCATTTTTCTTAATGAAATACAAAATATATTTACAAAGGAAATTAAATTTTATATATGTGTCCTTACTTGAAATTAAATCACTAGGGTCTAAAGCTATTAAACCGTTGTTGACTCTGTAATCTTGAAAGACAGGGCACTCTAGCAAGAGATGTATTGAAGTTTGTTCCCCCAATCCACAGAAACATGTCGAATCTTGCACAGCCTGAATTTTCTTAAGAAAAAACCTGAAATTTCCATGATCTGTGATAAATTGTGAATTATAATAGTTTTTTCAAAATATTTCGGAATATCATAAGGAAAGAAAATTTGAAATGTTTGATTAGTATTCTTTTTAAGTAAATTAATCCTTGATATAATGAAATCTTTTAGTATACCTGGAATATACAAATCATAAAATTGTTTATCTTCTGTTGATAAATTATTCAACTCATTAACCTATAATTCTAGATTCCATATAATCAGTGATCAAAGGAATATTGGCTAAGGTGTGAACACAGTTATAACTGGTTGTTTTATATGTTTGGGTACACACCATAGCAGAATTTGATATTGCATTGAGTTCAGTTTGTACATATATCTTTTGCTAATAAATTCAAACCATATTTCTGTTCCGTAAGTTAACGTTGGTCTTATTATAGATTTATAAAGTGTAAGCCTTTTTTGGGTGCTAAGACCCCAAGATTTTCCACATATTGAAAAAAGTAGATTTTTCAATCTTTGGGTTTTGTTTAGTATATTGTTAAGGTGAGAGCCAAAATTCAATTAGTTTTTCCTTCAATGATTCGCAATCGTAATTCCAAGAATTTTAATTTCTTCTACGGGCACAATAATATTGTCTCTAAAATTAATTGAAATTTTGTCTTTATTGTGCAAGTGTAAAATACTAGTTTTATCAAGATTGATATTTAGCTTATTATCATTACACCATTGATCTATCTTTTCCAAATTAAACTCAATCGACTTTTTTAGATTTGTTAACCCATTATTCCAACATATAATTGTTACATCATCAGCATAGCAAATTATTTCAGAGTTTGGTGATTGCAAATTAGTTAGCAGATCATTTAAATATATCAGCCATAACAACGGAGACAATGGTCCCCCCCACCCTGAGGACAGCCCTTTGTTAATATCTTTGAAACTTTCATATTATTATACTTGAAAATCGTTTTTCTATTTTTCAAAAAAGAACGTAAAATTTTGATCAATTCAACTGGTAAATTGTCTTCGTCTAATTTTTTAAACAAGGCTGGCCACCATGTATTATCAAACGCTCCTTGTATATCAATTGCAATCAGCGTAACTAGTTGTTTCTGTCTATGTTCCATTATGATCTTTGTGATTTCTTTCAAACAGGTTGTTGTTGACTTATTCTTCAAGAAACCATGTTGTCTGGGGCTAAGGAGATAATTTTTTTTCATAGTATTCGTATATTTTATTTTTCAAAAATTTTTCAAATATTTTTGATAAGTTAGAAATTAATGAAATAGGTCGATAACTCTTTACTAATTCTAAATTCGTTCTGTGAGGTTTTGGAATTATCCTGAGAGCTGCCTCTTTCCATCTATCTGGATAATATCCGAAGTGAATGCATTTATTGAATAAATCGCATAATAATGGTAAAATTTTTGGAAGGGCACTTTTGATCATGTTATTACTTATACTGTCAACCCCAGGGGCTTTTTTAATGTCTATGTTAGATATTAGGTTCATTATTTCCCCTTCCTCAACAAAGACCTTATTTTCTTGTTAATCATTTTAAGTTTGTAATTTCTAATTAGTTGATGGTAAGAATCATCCGTATCGAAATTATCATCTGATACCAACTCATTTAACAAATTGCTCATTGATCGTTCTTTTAGGTGTTCTGGGGCATTGTCAATTAAGGGTATTCCCCTTTGTTTATCTGGTGTTCTTAATTTATTAAAAAAATTATATGCGTTACCAAATGGATTGTTTGTATAATTTTCTTCTATAAGATATCGCCAGTTAATTTTCTTTGCTTTATCAATTGTATTAGTGTATCGATTCCTATTCAACTTGAATGTGTTATAACTGATTGCTCCGTGGCGATAATATAGGTTTCTTATGTAGTGAAAATGATTTTTCATTTTTTTCAATTCATTATTCCACCAGTTATTACTAGAATAATATTTAGAGTTGGAGGATATAACTTCCACAAAGATTTAAAGGCAGCTTCTGTTAAAAGGTTTGTAAGTCCATTTACTATGATATCAATATCTAAATCTGAATTAACTCTTTCCACTTTATTTTTAAGTCTTATTATTTTTGTTAAAGATATATTATGAGAAAATCGAGACCAATCAGCATCTTTTTCTTTGAATTTCCATGTGGATTTTTGATTATTGAATGAGTATTCGTTTTTTTTTATTTCGAATTTTATAGCAACATGGTCCGAAATATTTGTTAGTTCTGAAGTTTGCCAGTTATTTATTAAGCTTAATGATTGTTTATTGGAAATAGTAAGATCGATTATACTAGTTTCGCGACAGGTAGGCGTTTTCATGTTATGTATATAGAGATCGTTTTCATCTATAATTGGTCTTAATTTAAATCCATTAGAGTTAGTTACTTTGTCGAACCATAATGGGTGACGAGAATTAAAGTCGCCACAGAGTACTTACTGGTTGGCTTTTATAGGTTTCAAGTAATCTGCTCATAAAATTCAGATGATAATTGTTTAGTGAATTAGGATGAATATAGAAATTTGAGATAATTATGTTTTCTTTAAAAGTAGATAAAGCCATTGTTGTACAAAGAGAATCAGTGAAATTTTCTACCATGGAGCATTTTAGCTTTTTATTTAATACAATAATAGACGTGTATTTTTCTTCTATCCTATATGAAACACACTATCTGAGAATCCACATAGTACATGATCTTGTTGTGTAAAACATAAGGTTCTTGAATCAGTAGCATATCGGTTGGGTTAACTGTAATATAACCTTGTAATTCATTTATTGTGCCCTAATACTCTTTCTAACATTTTTTTGAATACATTTTAAGTTTTCATTCATTGTTGTTTACATTGGTAAGACATATTATTAAATTATATATTTGACAAAACCGATTCCTCGATAATAGGCGTATACTGCGTTCTTTGTATGACTCTGTCCAGTTGTATCTTATATAATGGACACTCGTTGGAATTTGATCTATGATTTAATGAATGGTTTCTGAATAAACTTCTTGCTTAATCTTCAGATTGAATATTTTCGCTTTTGAGCTTTATATCAAACAACCACGCTCTGCTACCAATTGTTGACTTTGCTTAGAATTTTTAATGAAACTGATTCCAATAACTATTTATTAAACAGTATATTTATTTATTTACAAAAGAGAGAACAAAATATAAAAGGGAAACTAATATTAAACAAACGGACTTTTTTTCTTTCGGTTAGCGCCTATTTACATGTGAGCTTACACACACTCTGTGGTAACAATTAATTAATATATATACAACATTATCATTTACAATTTTTAAAAGGAAATCCTAATTATATTAATGGCTATATGTGTTAGTGGTTTTATAGGTATATGGGTTTAGTATCTTCAGAGGAATTAGTTAAACATTTTAAAATTGGATACTCAGTGGTGTATTATGTATAAATCAGGTAATTTTATATATTTTTTACACTTTGATGACAACATTTTCTATTTTAATAATAACAACTATTGCACTTTATTAACAAAATTTTCACCTGTTTAATCGATATTTTTTACTTAATAAAAATTGAAACAATGAACTATAGATATATTTTAGTTTTAGAAATGAATACTTTTATATAATATTGAATTCTGTTACGCAAACTTTGACTTTAATCATCATCGATGCTACGTCACTACTATTACGTAACTTCCAACTTCTACCTTCAAACTTGCTGTTATGTTTATCGCTAACTTGTTTTAACAATATATGTATTGGAACAAGTCGTTCCTTAAATAAATATATATTTGTTTATATCTAAAGGGATGTCCTCGTAACTACAAACTACGTGAGTACAAAAACAACCTAGAAATCCTTAAGAAAGAAACATCGTATTTTGCTAAGCCTATATCAATTTGGTAGCAGAGCGTGGTTTGGGCGCGCGAATTGGACTAACCGCCAATTGATCCATTTAAATCAAAAATAAATTAAATAATTGGACTAACCGCCAATTTAGAAAGAAAAAGTTGAATGAAAAATGGATACACATAACTTAGCAAAAATCGAACAGTTAACAGAAAACAACTATACAACGTGGTCCATGAAAATGGAAGCAATTCTAGATTCAAAAGATCTCTTCGAGGACGTAATTGTTAATGACGAGCCAGACTTTACAAATAATAAACTAGAATATGATATTTGGAAGAAAAAGAATCGGGAAGCATACAGCCTAATAATATTGTCACTTTCGGATGACTTAACAATCATCTTTCGAGGCGATAAAAGGGCCAAAAGAATTTGGTACGACATAAAGAAAAGGTTTGAAGGATCTCTAGAAAATAAAAGGATAGACCTAATGTTGGATCTAGCCAGACTAAAATTGAACCCAAATGAAAATGTTAACATGTATATTGTACGAGCACAGAAACTGGCACAAGAGATCACCCAGCTAGGAAAGACAGTAACAGAAAGAGAGCTTGAACGATACATTGTTGAAGGACTCACACCTAACTTTGACACGATCACAGCAGCACTGTCAATAAACAGAGAAATCTCCTTACCAGACTTGAGACAGACTCTACTGGATTTTGAGAAGAAAAGACAGGACAGAAGCAAAAATCTTGAAAATGCTTTCAGATCATCAGGCAACCAATTCAAAGAAAAGTCATGCTACATTTGCAAAAGAAAAGGACATTTCAAGAAAGACTGTTGGTTCAACACTAACAACAAAGGAAATCAAAATAATACAACAAACAAAAATAACATGGCCAGTACAAGGAACTACCATAAAGGACCAAAACAAAACAAAGACACAGCCAGATCAGCAATCAAAGAACGAACGGAGGAACCATCCCAACGAAGAGACTCCACTTCAGAATACGCACTACATGCAAGCACAAGGGAGGAACGCCCGACAACTCAGGACGTGTGGATAATTGATTCTGCGTGCACAAGCCACATGACTTCCCATGGTGAATGGATCGAGCACAAGACGGAGGAGAGAAGAAGCATACAAGTGGCGGAAGAAGGGAGACACATCGAATCTGCCTCATCAGGATTAATCCAAGCTACTGTACAAGGTAAGGACAAACTTAACAACGCTGTAACCCTGCATAATGTCCTCCATGTACCACACCTGAAAGGAAATCTAATGTCCATTCCAAGCGTGATAAGAAGAGGGAACTCTGTTCTTTTGAATTCTGAAGGAGCATACATATACTCTTCTGATGACAAGCTAATAGGAACAGGCAACTTTGATGGTAACATGTACACATTGAACCTATCACGTTTATCTGAAGCAACTCATGTTCCAAATGAACATTGCTTGATTTCAAAGGACAATTCTAGGACCGCATGGCAAAGAAGGTTAGGACATCCTAGTGACAACAAATTAGACCTGATTTTGAAGAACAATCTTCTAAAAGGCTTGAACTCTATAAATGGTACCCTTGATCAATGTGATGCTTGCTCCTTGGGAAAAATGACCAAAGTACCCTATGTTCACACAGATAGCAATCAGGAAAGCTACCCCTTTGAAGCCATTTATGTCGATCTCTTTGGTCCAATGAGAATAAACTCCTTGGGCGGAAGTAAATATTTCTTGACCATCGTAGATGGATTTTCTAGGAGAATATTTGTAGAATTTCTCAAAGATAAACTCTCAACAGCAGAAGTTTTGAAGAAGTTTATTGTAAAGAGAGAAAACGAGCTAAACTCAAAACTAAAACGACTTAGAACAGATAACGGAACAGAATTTATCAATAAAAACCTTGAAACCTTCATAGAATCCAAAGGAATTAAACATGAACTAACTACACCGTACACCCCAAGAAGCAATGGGAGAGTTGAAAGAGCTAACAGAACACTATTAGACAAAGGCCGAACACTTCTGGCAGACTCCCAATTACACCTACACTTCTGGGCAGAAGCTGTGAATACAGCTGCATATCTGTACAATCTAACTCCCACAACCAATGACCCAGACACTACCCCTATGGAAAAATGGAAAGGTAAAAAGCCATCCGTCTCTCACATCATGAGATTTGGTTGTGAAGTCTTCTATAAACTCGAGAATCATCAAAGACACAAACTAGAAGCTAAATCTAAGAGAGGAATATTTGTAGGCTATTCAAGATGCAGAAGAGCTTATCGAGTATTTGATATCACAGCGAGAGTTATTCTTGAAACCGCAGACATTCACTTCAGAGAGAACAATAATGTCATCTTGGAAGAAAAACAAAGTGATAATAATACGGACACTGACACATATTTCTTCATTCAGAAAGATGAACAACTGGACAATCATGTTCTATCAGATGTTGATATTGAAGAGCCAGCACCAGATACCATGATCAACAGACAGACAGAGTCAAGTGAATCAGACAGACCACAAAGAACTCGAACAATACCTAAAAGATTTGATGACTACGTTCTGGCTACTACGAATGAAACCATTCCGAAAGGCTATGATGAAGCCATCGCATGCGAAGACAAGAAACATTGGGAGAACGCAATGCTTGAGGAAATACAGAACATGTACTCGCATCAAGTATGGGAACTGGTACCTAGACCTGTAAACGCTAAAGTTGTCAAAAGTAAATGGGTGTTCAAAATATCTAAAGACCAAGAAAACAAAACTTACAAAGCTAGACTTGTTGCAATGGGATACAACCAAATCCCAGGAAGAGATTACAACGAAAGTTTCAGCCCTGTAATTAAAAATGCCACCATCAGGACTATTTTGTCAATGGCAGCAACAAAAGATTCAGTCATTAAACTATTTGATGTGAAAGCAGCCTATCTAAATGGAAACATTGAAAATACAATATATATTCATGGAACAACCTGCTGGATTTGTCCAAGACAGAAACAAAGTCTGCAAACTCAACAAAAGTATTTACGGTCTACCTCAATCCGGAAGATCGTGGTATGAGAAATTCAGTCAAGTACTTCATGACTGTGGACTGGAAAAACTTAAATCTGATCCTTGCCTATTTAAATGGAAGAATGAAGACAAATACTTCTATGTAGGGATATATGTTGATGACTTTATCACTGTCTCAAATTCTGAAGATACCTCAAACAGATTCATCAATAAATTGAGACATCACCTGGAAATAAAGGATGTAACATGTAAAGGCATGTTTTTGGGAATCAAGATCATACAAGACAAGGAGGGAATTTCGCTACAGCAAAGCCACTATGTACAACAAATATTGCAGAAATATGGAATGGAAAATTGTAAGGAAGTTCCAACACCTGGTTCCAAAGAAATCAATTTGGACAATCATATTGAAGATGACAATTGTGATCAGCACACTTACCAAGAAGCCCTTGGAATGCTAATGTTTCTAGCTGTTAACACCAGACCCGACATCGCTTACATCACTATCAAACTTTCACAGTACTCCAGACAACCAAAACAGATGCACTGGACAGCAATAAAAAGAGTGATGAGATACCTACGAGGAACAATTGACCTAGGAGTGAAATTTGAAAGAGGGAAGACTGGAATCCTGAAGTCCTACACCGATGCCAGCTGGTCGACCACTCATGATGGAAAATCCTACGGCGGATATGTATTGAAGCTCGGCGAAGCAACTATAGACTGGAAAAGTAGTAAACAACCACTCGTCGCCCTCTCCACAATGGAAGCGGAAATGATAGCTGCTTGTGAAAGCTGCTGTCAAATCAAGTGGATAATAAACCTGTTACAGGAGCTGGAAGAATGGAATTTCATGGAAAAACCAACTGCGATCTATACAGACAGTCAGTCATTGATCAACTGGATCTCCAGCCCTAAACAAAGCAGTCGCTGTAGACATATCAACAGAAAGTACCACTTCTTGAGAGACTGTTATGAATCCAGAGACATCTGCCTTCTGTATAAGCCATCTCAGGACCTGGAGGCGGATATATTCACAAAGGACCTATCCCGAGATCAGATGAAGAAACACCTGGAGAACCTCAGCATCGTGGGAATAAAGACAAAGTAAGGAGGGAATTGTTACGCAAACTTTGACTTTAATCATCATCGATGCTACGTCACTACTATTACGTAACTTCCAACTTCTACCTTCTGTTTATCGCTAACTTGTTTTAACAATATATGTATTGAAAAACAAGTCGTTCCTTAAATAAATATATATTTGTTTATATCTAAAGGGATGTCCTCGTAACTACAAACTACGTGAGTACAAAAACAACCTAGAAATCCTTAAGAAAGAAACATCGTATTTTGCTAAGCCTATATCAATTTCTATTTTAAATAATTTATATCTGTTACAATCAAGTTATAAAAGCTATAGCTTTCTCTCAAATAAAGACAATCACACTGTATATTATATGGCGTTGATTTTTCTCTATTTTCCCGCTACAAGATGCTAACCAGCTTAGTCTTCAGCCGTTTTCACAACCGCTTTTTATAGGTTGAATGAAACATCAAATAACTTAGTATTTACTTAGAAAGATGTTTAGAGTACTTTATATTTATTCAGGAACTAAAATTTTCATTTTAAAATCAATGAATTTATTAAAAAATTTGGATGAAATTATAGTAACTTGTGTGTGAGAGAGATAGAACATAGCTTCACAATGCGATGGGAAATTTATGGGATAATTAAACCAAAATGATAACATGTGTGATATTTCATTCAACCTAAAAAGTCTATTAAATACAATAGATATGAAAACAGCTGAATTTTAAGCTAGGAATCAGCTTGTAGCGAGAATATAAGAAAAGTCAACGCTCTATTAAAGCCATAAATAACGCGTCGTCTAGGCATAAAAAATGAAAATATTCAAAGCACGAATGTTTATCTTTTCACAAAAATGAAACTTTTACCGTCCTTACTGCTCCTTACCCTCCCAGCGGTTTCGCCAATTTAATCTACCAAACTGCCTCTTAGAGCTATAATATTGTTTGGACGATTATGCAAGTATATATATAAGTATATTTATACTTGTATATACTGCACTGAAGGATGGAATCATAGAAATGGTATTCAGGCAAATTATGGAGATAATATTTTAGGACAGTAGAATTAAGTATAAATTTTTGGATCGAGCAATATTCCGCAAATATTTCTTATGTATAGACGGCGCGTTATTGCTTTATATGAATTTATGCCTAACTGGCTTTGTCCTTATTATTTGCGGAAGAGAATTGCTCAATGCAAATATTTATACTTAATTCTATTTTCCTAAAATATTATGTCCAGAGTTTGCCTTAATAATATTTCTGAAATTTCACCCTTCAGTGCAGCGTATATAAGCAGAATCGTCCAAAATAGTATTAGAGCTCTAAGAAATATTCTGGTAGATTAAATTGAGGAAACCGCTGGGAGAGTTCTCTACTGATGAGCCAAATATTCTTTCATCGCAATAAGGGTAGTAAAAGTTTTTTTTATGTATAAAAGAAACATTCTAAGGGGCGGTCTTGTAGATTAAACTGGCGAAACCGCTGGGAGGGTTCACCACTGATGAGCCAAGCCCTCGCAATATTTTTTCATCGCAGTATAGCCAGTAGAAGTTTGATTTTTTTTTATGAAAAAAGAAACATTCGTGCTTTGAATATTTCCATTTCTTATATATTGAAGCTATGATGGAAAAGACCAAAGGTAAACGCGACGAGTTTCTTTATTTAGTTATTCTTCAATAAATAAATAAACTCGTCGCCTTTACCTTTGGCCTCTTCCAACAATGACATCCTGAAATTCCTCCTATTGTAATATTGAAGCTATATTAAATATGGCAATTGAATTTATTTGAGAAAATTCTTAAATTGATGATTTCTATTGCTCGATTAAAACGGATATAAAAAAAACGTTTGCAGAAATATTTCTAAATGTGAAGAAATTTTATTTCACAAGGTTGAAGAAATCCGAGAATGAATATAATAATTTTGATAATTAACTTAAAAGAGCTAAATAAGAGAGATAGAACAAGAAATAATTGTTAGAATAATATATTTTTTATATATGTGTCCAAAATAGTTGCTGGGGGTAATTGTTAAAAACCTAGGAAAATATTAAGAAAAAGGCATCTCCTGATCGTGCAAATAAAAGTTGCTGATGGCTTGCGTCATCTGTCAGAATAAATATCAATTAATCGTTAATTTTTAATTATTCCAGAATTGGTCAAATACCCATTTTTGATTAATCAATAAAAGCCAATTAATCAAGAATGGTTATTTGGCCAATTCTGGAATAATTAAAAATTAACAATTAGTTGATATTTATTCCGACAGATAGCGCAAGCCATCAGCCAATTTTAGTTGCATGATCAGGAGATGCCATTTTCTTAATTTATCCACCTGATCCCAGTAAAATTTCAGTTTTAAACTATTTTTTTTACTAGGAATACATATCTATCTAATAGGGAATAATGGCAAGTTGTATAAGGTATACAACTCTATTAGAGAAAATAAACAGGGAGTCACCTTTCCAGAGATGACAAAGGAAGACATAGCTGTTCCGAGCACCTCTACTAGTGTGTGTGTATTCGAGGAACATCTGTACAAGAATATCCTGTTACATCTTCGGAGACCGTTTCAAAGAGGAATCCATATGAAGAAACTCTGTCTAGGAGAGAGAGAGAGACATTGACATTTGAACACTTTTATTGACATCTTGTCAATTAGGTTTTACAAATAAATGAAAAAATAGGAATATATACAATGAATTATGAGTGAGGGAGACTCCACCATCTTGATAGGGTCCTTCTCCAGACCAGGAGGGGATCTTCTTGCACCCCCCGTAACTCCAGGGTCAGGAAGTGCCTATATATACGAGCCTTTGCAGACGCGAGGATGGCCAGGGCGTCGTCCTCCAGGCCATGCCCGAAGATTCAGACCTGCAGGTCAGGGGGCCGCTGGATGATGGTGAAGGCCTCCACGATGACTGGCCTGATCCGCCTACAGGACCAGTAGCGGTGGGCCAGTGACAGGTCTCCGGACCCACAGGCAATGCAGGACTCCCGGGCTGAGGCCGGATGTGCTGGATGGGGAAGGGCGTGCAGGGCCAGCCGCACGGCAACGTCAGCATTGTGCCCCGAGAAGGCACATCGCCGGAGAGAAGACCAGCTGATGGAGATGGGGATGCTGCGTGGGGGAGCCACCGTCCCAGCAGCTGGGTGATGGCTAGAGCAGCCAGGCGTGGGCGCTCTAACATGCGGCGGGCAGTGCGGGTGGTCAGTCGCTGGAAGGACGTAGCCGTTCCGAAGAACGATAGCCTCGCCGATACCGTTGACCCGGTAGGAACCGCGGCAGTTTTCTTCCAGGAGTCGACTGGTGTACCTCGACAGAGCAGCTTTGTCCGCGAGGGCAGCGCGGGTGACGCGAAGATGGGGGGACCCATAGCCGATGAGGTATCCAACCCGCGCTCCCACCCACTGTGAGGCGGCGAGGAGATCGGGGGAACGGAGAAACCTGCAGCCTCCGATGATGGTGAGGCCTAAAAGCTGATTCGGCGGCAGCACCCTGTGGTTCAGAGTCAGGATCTCCGAGGCGGCCTCCCAGACTCCGAGCAGCCGTCAACGTCGAGCTGGTAGCTAAGTCCCGGGTGGAAGAGGAGTCAGCCAGGCACCACTTTTGGAGAGCCAAGAGTAGGCGCTTAGGCCTCCGCACAAAGCAGTCTTCACCCCCTTGATGCACGCCAACCCCATCTGCGTGCCGAGATCAAAAAGGCCAAAGCCACCCAGGGAGACGGGTCTAGATAGGAGGCCAGTCGGCAACCAAGCGGTGCGTTCGGAACCCCAGACAAACCGCACCAGACGGGCCTGCAGCTTGGAGATGGAGGAGTTGGCTGGAATATATACATGGAGGTCGTGCATGAAGGTGGAGAGCACCAAGCAGTTGGCGGCTCTGGCCCGATCGACGAGGGGGAGCCCGCGGGTGAAGGGAGCCCATCTTCGGAAGGCCGCGTCCACTAGATCCAGGAGATGTCCTTCCTGCATGGCGGCTGACGCTCTGCGCCGGATGTCACAACCCAGTATCCTCAAACTGGTGTCAGTCCAGGAAATATCTAGGGGAGAGTCGACGCGGGCACGCCAGGCGCCGCACCAGAGGCCCACGCTCTTCCCGAAGTTCACCCAGATCCCGGAGGCGCGCTGGAAGCCCTGGAAGATGGAGGCCACCTCACCAAAATGTTCCTCCTGGCGGACCATCAGCACGATGTCGTCGGCGTAGGCGATGACGTTTCCCTCACCAAGGGCACTCTGGAGGCGACGCAGGAGCGGAGTGGTAGCGAGGCTGAATAACGCGGCGCTTACGGCGCAGCCCTGACTCACGACGTTTAGAAGTGGTAAGGCGGCAGTGTGGTGATCTCCAATCCGGACGGCCGCGTTCGCCCCGGCGTAGAGGAGCTGGATCCACCTGATGAAGGCTGGCGGCAGGCCCAAGGAAACCAGGAGCGACATCAGGAATCCTCTGTCCAGGGAGTCAAAGGCGGACTTCAGGTCCACAGAAACGACCGCCAGCGGCAACCTCCCCGCAGTTGCTATTTCTACCTCGTCCGTGACCCGAGCGATGTTCCAGGAAGGAGACCTCCCCGGGATAGCGTAGGTCTGACAGTCAATCGCCAGTGCCTAAGACGCCGTAGAAGGATGGCAGCAAGGACCCTGTACTCTGTAGAGGGCAGGGTGATGGGGCGGAAGCCAGTTACACCAGGACCGCTACGGGCCTTGGGGACCAGGCAAATGGAACCGCGGCGTGTAGATGATGGCAGGGCGCCGCGCACCAAGGAAGCTCCGAACACCCTCCACAGAAGAGCCGAGAAGAAATATTCATTGGCAGAGAGGAGTTCGCAGGGCAAGCTGTCCCATCTCCCGGGGCTTTTCCAGTGGGAAGCGTGCGGATGGCTGCAGCGATTACCTCTCTGGAAATGTCTGACCGGTGTAGAGGATCGTCTTCTTCGAGGATGATGGGGGTGGTGGTTCCCGCGATGAAGTTGTCTATCTCGGCAAGGTCGGCTGGGTCTTGAGCGAAGCGGTGCCTGAAGAAGGAGAGCGCCCTAGAGCGTAGCTCGCGGTCACCCATAATCTCGCCCTCTTCATCCCTGACGATGGTTGCTACACGTCGGCGGAGCGCTCGTCCGAGGTCTGGCAGCGATGGATAGTCGGCCTCCGTCGACGAGGCCTCGAGCCTGGCCCTGATGTAACGGCTGGCTCGGGTAACGTAGTCGTCCTCCGGCTCAGGGCGAGTTGTGTGGAGCGACCTTATTTCCGCCAAGATTTCAGCCATTATGCGGTTCCATCCCGACCAGAGCTCTCCGTCATCGAGGTTCTCGGCGGCCAACTCGACGTCCTCGATGTAAGATGACAGATGTTCAATGGCAGCCGCTGACCTCAGCATAACAGCCACACTGGGTGATCCCGTAGCAGGGGGAGATCCTAGCTGGAGGAGCACGGCACGGTGGTCAGAGAGATGGTAAAATTGGGTGCCGTAGCTCTTTGCCCTCTCCACTAGCGCGGCAGGGAGGAGCATTCTATCAAGCCGGCTGATGTGAATACGACCCTTGAAGTCGGCCACTCTAGTGGGAAGGTGGGTCAAGTTGAAGAATGTGGCGGCATCTTCCAGCGCGGCTTGCTCCATCAGATTGGAGAGGGCTTTGACAGAGGCCGAATCTGTTGCTCCGACAGGACCCCCGTCGATGTTGAGGTCGCCCACGACCCAGGCATTGTCCCGGACTGCTGCTTCTGAGATGATTCTCACTTGCTCGAGCCGCTCGTGAGGAGCGTGAGATAGGTGACAGTTGATGACGGCCATCTTCTGGCCGGGGACATTGAGGTAGACTAGGTCATCCAGGCCACAGGACGCGATGTCGCAATAGGGCGACGCCCGGCACGAAGAGGCAAGCGAGGCCGGAGCCCCTGGAGGCAGCAGGCGGGGCGACGATGGCGCTGTAGCCTAGGCAAAGATCTTGGGCGTAGTCCAGGGACTCTTTGTTCGTTTCCTGGATGAAGGCGATGTTCAAATGCTGTTGGACCAGAAAATGGGAGAGCTCTAAGCTTCTGTCACGAGCGGCGAGCCCTCGCGCGTTGAGTATCATGACGCGGAGGTTCATTGTGGGCTCCCAGTCTGCCTTCTAACGTCGGAGAGAAGCTTGTAGAGGGGAGTGTTGGATCCTGGAATCCGCACCGCCAAGTTCCTGGCCAGCTTGTTGAGCGCAGAATTTTGGGTGTCTGACATGGAGGGGAGGAAGTTCTTGAGTCCAGGGACGGATTGGAGGGCCTCGATGACTGGTTCCCTCTTGAGCCCCAGCTTCTCTATCTCTGCTAAGATAGACCCCGGAACCTGCTTGAGGAGTTCTTTCATCTCAATTTTTGTCTTGGTGGACTTTCCAAAGGGTGTGAGGTTGATGGAATCCCTCTGATCCTGCAGCGGGTTTTGAGACTGGTCAGGGCTGCTTTTGTCGACAGACTTCGCGGTCGTCGGGGGAGGAGAGGCTTGGGAAACGTGGCAAGGGCCATCTACATTCTCGGACGATGTTGCCGGAATGTGAACAGCAGGTTGATTCGCGGTGGGTGTAGTGTGCGCAGGGCCGGGCTTGACTGCGCCGGTGTTGGAGGGCGCCTGCTCAGGCGGGGGTCAGGGGGCAGTTGGCCCTACGGTGCCCCTGTCGTTGGCACCGCGAGCACTTGACTCCGTACACCAGGAAGGCCGGCAGGATCTCGCCTTTATGGTTGATTTTGAGGCGCGTTGGTACTCTCCAGCTTCACGCCTTCGTTCAGAAGGATGAACAGTTCCCGGCGCCCTTCCTTCATTGTGAAGCCCGCAACGTTGACGAGCAGCGGGGCGATAGATGTCACTCGCCCGTAAGGCTTCAGGGCGGCGATGATCTCTGCATCCTCCACGAAGAAGGGCAGGTTGGTGACAATGAGTCTCTCCGCTCGTTTGCGGAAGGGGTAGGTCTTGAGCAAGGTGTCCTCGATTTCGAGGCCTTCCTCGATGAGGCGCTCCGCGATGGCCTTGGTAGCGAGGCCGACCAGGACGTGGCCGTTCATCTTGTTGAGCTGGATGGTGTTAGTCCCTCCCACCAGCTTGTCCAACGCCAGAACATACTGGGTCTGGCTAAATTCAGGGCAATACTCGACATAGACACAGTGGTCCATGGTGCCCGTGGCTTGCTGTGCCCTCGCTTCGGCGATGTTCTTGCGCGTCGCTTTGATCTCCTGGGCGAGAGGACGACGCCTGACTGATAATCCGCCCCGGGTGGCGTTGGTGCTTCTCTGAGCTGGTGCGGCTGTGCCTGACTGCGCCGTCGGAGCACGCTGCGAAGCCGATGTTCTTCGCCTTTTCCGCTCGACCTTGGTGAAGGGAGCCGGCTCGTTGGTTGTATCCTGGTTCTCCATGGCCTCAGCCCAGTTCATGATCCGACTGCCATCAGCGCTGGGAGCCGTAGTTGGTAGGCAGAAGCTGGCAGCCGCTGCCGAATTTGCATTAATTTCAATTTTTTTCGCGGCTTGATTTACATTTCCGCCACTTTTAATATTTGTAGAAAACAAATATTTTACTTGAATTTCTGCCTTTTCCGCCGATTTCTCAAAATTGGCGGGTATTTCTTGCACATGAGCTAGATGTTCATGTTCGCCATGCTCTTGGCTATCAGCCAATACCTCAAAGGGGTTGGTCAGCTCGATCAGGTCCATCTCCATCTCGAAAAACGCGGAGCTCGCGCACCGCGTGGCTGAGAGAGAGAGAGAGATTGAGATTGAAACTGATTTATTACAACGTACATATAAGATTATATAAGGTTAAATACAGAATAAATATGATTATATAATGATAAATATAGGAAAAATAGATATAAATAGAGAGAGAGATTCTCCTAAGCATAATAAATATCCTATTAGAAACGAGGCAGAATTTTGAAAATTTCAAGAAGAGAATCAAGAAAATAAAAATAAGAATTCAGTCAAAAATGTAAATGTAGTTTTTGACCAAAGACGAAAATGTTAAATTTAGGACATTTGTATGTTTTGGTTTTGTTATGTTTTGCTTTTAAAGCGATAAATATGCTTATATAATTTAGTATTTTTTATTGTTAAATAAAATCTATAAACACTTTAGAAAATTCGCATACTCAATAAGAACATAACTAGAATATAAGTGTATAAAATAACTTTGTTTATCCATGATAGGGTATATATTTAAATAGCCTCCAAGTGTATCATCAATTAAAGTTATCTTGTTTTTATTAAAATCATCTTTAATCTGTAGAATGCCAAGGCAGAAAAAAGAAGGCGTCATATAAGAATATTTCTGATTTTATACAAGAGACAGAATCATAGGCCTCATAGAAAGTGTAATAATAATTAGAGAAATTGCTATGAAACTAGGCGCTGCAATCAAAGTACTGTTATAGGAATTTGGTCTCGGTGGTCGGAGGAAAAGAAAGTTGAAAAAAACCTGATTTAGGTCGTTCTAGAGTAATATCAGAGAGAAGATTGAAGGATTCTAAGGATGGTTGTAGCAGACAGAACAAAAAATTGGAACCAATGATTCAGGCAGCTCTACATGTGAAGAATGAATCTGGACTACCTATGAACACCGTTAATAACCATCTTATCGAAGTAGAACTCCGCATCGCCGGCATTTATTAAAAATTCTACTCTCTGCCAGACAGAAGCTCTCAGAAGACTCTGTCAGAAGTAACAGGCTCAACTGCTGTGAAGAGAGACGTTTTTGGGCTTAAAAATGGCATTCTGTCATTTTTGATTAATCCAGATTCAGCTTGGGGGTTAATGACGGCAGGATACATGTTAGACGCAGTCCCCAAGAAAGATCCCATCAGTACTGTATTGTGGAAAGGCATACAGCAAGAATCCCTGGCTTCATGTTGTGGGGTGGCATCAGCTATGAAAGTAAGACTCCTTTAGTCTTTATTCAAGGCGCAATGTTTGTGTTCAACTATATGTTGCAGCATGTTGTGTTACCATTTATTGAGAAAACTAATAATGCCATTTTCCAACAAGAAAATGCCAGACCACATACAGCCAACATCTCACTAGTCTTCCTTCAAAATGTTGACACCCCTTCCTGGTCCGCATCTTCCCCAGAACTTTCATAAATTGAGCATGTATAGGACATGATGTGGGGAGAAAAATTCGGCATTCTTAACAGCCAAGTAATGAACAGTTTTGGCAAAAAAATGATATGGCTTGGTCTAGCATCCCACAAGAAGCCATAAAAATAACTATGACAGAATGCCTCACCATTTAGCTGCTTGTATACGTGCCAAAAAAGGACATACCTAAATATTGACATCTCAATAAATTGATATCAATATTGATATCTCAATAAATTCACATCCTTTTTATAAAAAAATTATATCAATTATTTTCACATTACCATTATATAGCACACCAATTTTCGGAAAATTGACATAAGTATTTCTATATATAATACTAGCCGAATGACCCGGGCAACGCCCGGGTTTTACCCGATTAAATGTTTCTATTCAAATACTATTCGTTACAATTATAAATTAGCGCCGTGGATGTCACTCTTGTGAAACGTCCGCTCCAAACTTTGTGTCTGAGAAGCGATATTTTTATAGAAAGATGATCTAGCTTTTGTTTTCTGCTCGAATGAATGTTTTTCTGTTAGAAATTTGTTCCTGCGTACAAAATAATGAACTGGTTTCACCCGTGGTCTCTGCTTTTTGGAATTTTTCCCGATATAATTTTGTACCTGATAATCAAACATGATACAGCAATATCGTCATCATCCTTTTCTGAATAAAAATATATAGTTTTAATAATTGATTTATATATTTTTTAAAATAGCCTATCGTCTTCCCCGTATTTTTTTTACCTATGTATGGAAATTTTGGTTTGAATTAGTGAACTACTGCGAATTTGTATACCGGACATACAGACAGAAATACAAACATTCATTTATATATATATAGAGATATTAAAATATTAAATATTAATATTAATATTTTCCCGATATAATTTTGTAGCTGATAATCAAACATGATACAGCAATATCGTCATCATCATTTTCTGAATAAAAATATATAGTTTTAATAATTGATTTATTTTTTTTTTAAAATAGCCTATCGTCTTCCCCGTATTTTTTACCTATGTATGGAAATTTTGGTTTGAATTAGTGAACTACTGCGAATTTGTATACCGGACATACAGACAGACATACAAACATTCATTTTTATATATATAGAGATATATATAGGGGATGCAATTTTTTTTTGTGGTTTGTTCGGCCAGTGTATTTATTTATTTTATAATTTAACGCAATATAATATTATGTGAACGATATAATAAATAAGTCTCAATCTCTCGCTCTTCCTCTCATTCATATTTACAGAAATAACTATTAAGAGCTATTGTTTTGTTTATTAATAGTAGTTTTGAATCGGAGTTTATTTTAAAAGGACACCGACATTTAATTTATATTTTGGTCATATATTTGGCCTAACCCTCTGCCATCTAAATACTTCTTTGAAAGATTGTAAAGATTTCATCAGAGATTCCTATGAATTTCATAAATAAAGACTCCCTGGGCTGAAGAGGGTCATTAGCCCGAAATTATAGTCTCCAGGTGGACGCTTCTTAGTTTTCCAAAGCTGGTGTTGTGGTTTTAACATCGACCTGAGTCCTCTAGTTTGCGGAGATGGTCAATAGATGGCACAGAGTCTATTTTGACGAGAGAAGGCGACCTTCAATATAACCTTGGATACCAATTATTTATTGATCTATACATATATATAATATCTCGACCTGGATGATCGCCCGCCTTCCTCTAGTAAAGACACTTCTAGGAACACTGTCCGTATTGAAACATAAGAGAATCAAAGAGATAAATGCTAAATCATTACTTGCTACTTCGCCAAAACAACTGAATCGATCATTATGTGAAATTCCACAAAACCAAATTTTTATAGCTTTGTTTTTTGACACAAGGATCAATACTGGTATGACTACTAAATAAATTTGACTCATCGCTATTTTTTGTGCAATGCCTTTTAAAACAAAAATAATTTGACTGATTATGCGCCCTATCAAAACCTATCATTTAAAATACCAGGGCGAAGCCGTGTCCATTTGGCTAGTATTTATATGAATATGTCTTTTATCTAAATGTCTTCCTCTTACTATATCTATACGCCGAAGCTATTTCTTATTTCGAATAGACAGCTTATGTGTGCCCATAATTTGCTTGAATACCATTTCTAAGATTCCACCCTTCATTGCAGCATATATAAGCAGAATCTTCCAATACAGTATTAGAACTATAAGAAAAAGTCTGGTAGATTAAATTGGCGAAACCGCTGGGAGGGTTCACCACTGATAAGCAGAGCCCTCCCAATATTTTTTTCATCGCAGTAAGAACAGTGGAAGCTTGTTTTATGTATAAAAGAAATATTCGTGCTTCAATGCTTTCATTTACTATATATTGAAGAAACAGTTTATAATAACCCAAATGCGTATTATTCACGAAGACAAATTTGAACGAGTTGGAGAAAATGTTGCACGAACAACAATTTTTCGACCCCTCTACGATACCATCAAAAGACTAGCTGTGGAAAGGAAGCTCTGAGGGGCGTCTCAAGAATACAGCCTACCAACCTATGGGTTGGGAAGAAATAGATAGAAAAATTATCAATAGCGTGATCATGAATATTTTAGCACTATTATTATTAATATTATTGACATATATAAATATACCTCGCGTCAGTTAAGTTTGATATTCTAACATACATACAACACAAAAATTGGCTCTAGGCGACTCCCCTGAGAAGCTCTCGCGGCAAATCTGTGTTAAGACAACGATAACCTCCCTCTTCGCTTAGAAGAAGAAACAAGTCGGGGAGAAGAGTTTCTTTTTATGAGAGGGTACCCATAGAAGAGCGTCTTGCCTGAAAGCTTGTACGATCGTCCTCTCACAAAAGAAGATCTATCTTTGACTTGTGTTTCTTCTTTTACAAACGTGTGTGCCACGATACTTAGCAATACTGGTTAATAGATATTTTTACTAGAGCTCTTTCTATCTACCTCTACACCTGTATATTTAGTAACATTTCACAGTACATACTCCAGAATTATAAAGACTGCGAACTCACAGAGAATTATCGATGTTCAACATGTGGAAAGCACTAAAGACAAAAGAAACAGGTAAGAAACTCTCCTTCCGTTACCTCGCAATAGGCGACGTGACCGAGGACAATTGACAAAAAAGATAGAGACGCGGGGGCGACTGGACAAATAAATCACTCGAACGTTTCGGCCGGACAATACCCACGAGACAGTTAAACTAGATCCCGGTGAAAAATGGCCGCCGAAAATAGATCAATGATCTTCAATAACTTGTTTGTTGCCTCAGTAGCAGAAGACAATGCGCTAAGTTTGGGCCCATCCATTGAATGGCTCCGGAAGGAATTGGTCTGCCTAGTCAGCCAGCCGTTGCTGGTGGGTCAACTGGTCTGGTACCTGGAACTTTCGAATGTCTAGACTGTCAACACACGCGGTCCTTTAGGCTGTCAATACACGGTCCTCTAGGCTGTCCTTTTTAGCACGTGGTCCTCTAGGCTGCCAACACACGGTTCTCTAGGCTAAATTACGTTATAATATACGTCATTTATCGAAAAAGGTATCAACAAAAAGTTGTTTATTTTTATTCCAGAATATTATACAAAACATTTACAACCACAAAGCCCTCTTTATTAAGTCATTTCCTGATACATCGACTCATCTCGCAGTTCTAGAAAGACTAAAAAAAGCAAACAACGTGGAAGAAGTATCAACAAGGCAATAAGCTATATAAAGTCTTGGTGGCGAGACATAACAAACACTGAGTGTCTTTTAGTCATATTCTTTTCTAACGATATTCTCAATTTTTACTGTAATGTAGAGCTGTTAGTGCAAGTAGACAAAGACAACGACACAGAGAGAAGCTTTTCGATTTTTGATTTGTTTCATTGATAGGCGTGTAAGGATACTAATGCTTGTCTTTTACTCTAAAATCATGAACAATAAACGAATTTCATCTTCGACAGTTCGACTTTTGCACTCACAAGTGTGCCAGAGTTTGTTTACTTTCACTCGGTGGTGAGGTTTGAATTTTAAAGAATCGGGGGCCATTGGAGCAATATTTCTTATTAATAAAAAGTGTAAAATAAGATATTCAATCCCGGGTCGTGGCTGTCGAAGATCGACGGTTTATAACACTTGTCACTGATCCCCAATATTTAAAAGTTAGTTTTATCACAGAGAGACACAAACCTGCATTCCTTTTTTCCATAAACTTAGGTAGGTTTGAGAGACGTCGGGGGAAACTATCCCGAGTTTGATGGACTGGTTTCAATCGGCCTAAAATGATGCCGCATTTAGCGATGTAGCTATCGAGTCCAAGATGTTCACGAAAAGTTTGATTATTCATTTTTGATCAATCAGTATTACCCAAGCCGAATTTATAGTAGAAAAGATTTACTTTGCAAAAATTGAACAGCATGACTAATTTTGGTTTAGACTGCCAGAGGGTCTAATAAGTTTTTATAAAATCAAGAAAAGCTAACCATGTAGGAGTTTATGGCTGTCGACCCTCGTTAGCGAGGTTTAAACTATACCTCAACGCTCAAACAAGGTAATCCTATATGCTTACTGATGGGTGGGGGGATTAGATGAATATATATATATAGATGGAAATTTTGCCGGGAGGAAATTGATCAAAAGAGACAAGGGTCGCCTCTCTCGTCAAAATAGACGTCTAAAATCAGACGCCATCTATTGACCGTCGCCGCAACTACCGGCCTCGGGTCGGTGACAAAGCCACAACACCAGCTTTGGCAAACTTAAAAGTGTCCACCTAGAGACCATGGTTTCGGGCTAATGGTGGACAACAAGAAGCAGAGGCGGGGCTAGATGTTAGCAACGAGAGTGATCGAGAACAGCCCACGGGACAGAGGTAGAGGCAATGACACAAACCTGGATTTCTAACACCGAGACATGGCGAGAGAGATAGAAGCGGTCTGCCGATGGACACTCTGTAGAACATACGGCTGCTGACCCCCTGCTAAAACCTGCCCTGTTTACAGGGGTCGTCTATATAAAGCCCTGGAGGGAGGGGGGGGGGGGCATCTGGGCGTTGGCTATTTCCTCTCTCTGCCCCCAGCTGCCACCATCTGACCACTCTGACTTTTAATTTCGACGTCGCCATTTTTAGTTTAAATACAAATAGGGGTGTACAGGTTATATTAAAAAAGATATAGCATATATACAAAATATGGGGGTGGTAGCAAATAGGACCAGTGTACATTTTAATAGAAGGGTATGATCTTATAAAGTATCTCGGCTCTAATTAATTGGAAGATATGTGAAATATACTAAAAGTGTCATTATTATACAGTTTAAAATATATAATATAGAATGTGCCCCCGGTGACGAAGGTTTGTTTGGGGGAAATGAAATAACATGAATGATGACCTAACAAACCTCTTATAAAATCGAAAGAAATAATTTAGGCACAAATTATTTAAAATTAATTATTAATATAGGAGACTTAAATAGGACAATAATTTAATGATGATGTCTCAATAAGATATAGAATATGATAAAAGAAAAATACATAAGAATCCCAACAATCAGCCTGACAACAACCGACTACTGATTTATAAGCGGCGTGCTCATGGGCCGTCTGCCTCGTTATCTGACAGACCTGGCGCCCGACTGTCAAGCCTACGCCTCCTGGAACAGTGGGCTAGTGTCCGACGAAGCCACCGAGGCAGCTAGACATGTCACGCTGCTGGCTTTCAAATTTCTGAACCTGAAGTCGGCTTTCGACAGTCTCAACAGGAGCTACTTGTTCACTCTGTTGGAGAACCTGGGCCTACCATCTGCCTTTTTCGGGTGGATTGCTGTCCTCAACGGGTAAGCAGACGCCTCCATCCGGATCGGAGATGTCTACACTAAGACTTTTCCGCTTCTCAAAGGGGTGAGGCAGAGCTTCAGTCTCAGCGCCGCTCTTTTCAGCACAGGAGTTGGACCTTTGCAACGCCGCCTCGAGAGGGTTTTGGGCCGCGGTTGCATGGTCTCTTAAGCGGATGTTATCGTACTTTTAATCAGAAACGATGGTCAGTTTGAGTTTGTGCCTCTGATCTCCGAAGAGTACCGCATAGCCTCTGGGGTGGGTGTCAACTTCAGTAAGAGCTGCAGGCTCTGGTTCGGTTCCTGGAAGCACAGAACGGATTCTCCTCTAGGAATCTCCAGGACGTCCGAGTCGCTGACCATCCTGGGCTACATGATCACCGCCGGGAATACCGTCACCTCCCAGGCCTCCTGATTGGGATGCCGAAACGGTCCATCGCAAGGTGGTCTCCCTTCACTCGCGGCCAGCAGCGTGGTCCTTAGATCCATCATCCCTCTACGGCTAAGTTTAACCTGAATCCACCATCGCCCAGCTGCAGCTACAATATTTAAGACATTCTCTGTATTAGAATGGGGGACCAGTCAGTTGGTGTATTCAGGTGCGTACCTATAAATCAATTGGCAATCTGGGGAGCCAAGCCTCCCACCATTTTTCATCGCAGTAAGGTCAGTAGAAATTTTATTGCATTTGTAAATGAAACATTCGTAATATATGGTTCTATTTATTAGAAAGTTGGCGTGTTATTGCTTTATATTAATTTATGCCACTAACTCGCCTTGTCTTATTGTTTGCTGAAGAGCATTGCTCGATTCAAATATTCATATGTATTATACGGTCCTAAAAATTTACGTCCATAGTTTGCTTAAATACTGTAACTAAAATTCTTTCCTTCATTGTTGTAACATATATAAGCCGAATCGTTCAATACAGTATCAGAGATCTAAAAAGCGGTTTCTGGGGATTATATTGGCGAAACCGCGGTGAGTGTTTATCACTGATGAGTCAAGCCCTCACACTATTTTTAATTGCAGTAAGGACAAAATAAGTTTGTTTTGTTTGTAAAATGTAACATTCGTGCTTTGTATTTCTATTTATTATATTTAGATGGCGTATATTTTGTTTTATAATTAATTTACATACATGCTCAACATGTTGATTAGTATTCTGTTTAAACTTTCTGTCAATCATTTGCTTGTGGGTAATAGCGGGTAGCAAAGCAGTGTTTTACTTTGAAAATTCTTTCGAATTCCTTAAGATTGTTGGGTTGTCACCAATAGCTCTATAGTGTGTGCCCACAAAACATTCAACAGAATGAGTATTGGTATATTCATTATTTTCCCAGAGAATAATCATTAATTGCATACGCTTCGAAAAAAAATAATTTTCACAAAAATAAAATAATTAAATAGAAATTATGTACACATCCCCCAACTTAAACACTCCAATGTGCGATGTTCTGCGTACAATTAGTGTTTAATTGTTTTGTTTCCCCGTTCAGTGTTGGTGGTCTATTTTTGTTCCAAATTGAGGCAGAGAGCAGTTAATATTAGAGATTTATCTTTTCTAGTGAAAAGAAGCAGGTTTCTATTTATATATATAAAAAAAAAAACATAAAACACTGCCTAGCGTCTCTCAAAGGTCCCTTGACAGTGTAAATTTCTTGTCTAATACTTAAATACTAAACTAGCCACTCTAAAAACTGGATTGTTTTCTAAAACTGAACTCAAAAAAATAATTTCAAATTTTAGGCTTAGTCTACCTGGGGTCGTCTTTTATTCCTTGAAAATCTTTGGTTGAAATCGGATAAATACTAGTAACCTTGGCTAGGCGCTCTAGACAAAATCTTCCGAAATCCTTTTGTTCACTTATATTAATTATAGACAATTATATTCCATAATTTTAGAATAAAAATGAAAACTGCACTAATATTTTGCCACACGATTTTTTTTTTAGATTGTTTTGAAAAGGTTTAAAAGTATTGATTTTTAAAGAAAGTTTTATTAAAAAGAAAATTGCTTAGTATACTAGAAAAACATTTAAAAAGCTCAATTCTAATGGTATTGGAAGGTTGACCAGATAAAGAGGAGATGACACACTGTTTGGTCTTAATTCTAGCACTGGAGGATATCAGATCCTCTTTAAAATATTTCGCGGAGTTTGCTTGTGCGTAGCCTTCTGTTAAACCATTTGTTTGCGAGAGGTAGCTGGTAATAAAGCAGTGTTTTACTTTGCGAAATCTCATGAATTCCTTCCTTAGGTTGCTTGTGGATTGTGAACCTCTATCGCTGATTAGATAACAGGGGCTCCGTGATGAAAGAAAACATCTTTTGTGGAATCTGTGTGGAAGTGGAATCTGTTATAGCGTTTATCTCGGTATGAAAATTATATATATAAGCAATAGGGCTCCTCTCCCGTTAAAATAAACGTCAAAACTAAACGCCATCGATTGACCGTTGCCGCAAACTAGCGGCCTCGGGTTGGTGACAAAGCCACAGCACCAGCTTTGACAAACTGAGAAACATCCACCTAGAGACCATGGTTTCGGGCTAATGGCCCTCGTCAGCCCAGAGCGGACTTTATTCCATGAGATCCACTCGGGACATAATGGAATCTTCACAATCTGCCAAAGAGTTGTTCAGCTGGCAAAGTGGTTGGGCAAAATCTATGGCCAAAATGGTCACCGACTCGAGACCGCTAGTTTGCGGCGACGTTTATTTTGACGGGAGAGGCACCCTATGCTTTTATAGATCGATTTACTCCCGGAAAAATTTCCATATATATACTATAAAGTTGAAATTTTCATGAAAGTTTGACAATACGTCTTTATAAGGGGCATTAGAACATCCTATAATAGAAATGTTAGTTGAACGCATATAGCATTTTATAAACTAAAATACAATTTGAATACGGAATATCTTATAGCATATATATAAATATAAACATCTGATATGAAAATTACAAACTTTTAAAATCTTATGTTAAGGTGAAAATATCGATGTCATATAAGGGAATTGTGAAATCTTATGTGCTAGATGAACGCGCGGTATCAAAATGAAGGATTTAAATAAATGGATTGCCATTTTCCTTCTTAAATCATCAACAGAAATTTGTTCTTCCGCATTTAAAAGATCGACAGGTAAAATATTTTGCTAGGCTTGGAAGGTTTAGTACTAAAAATAGTGAAGGAAAGTCCAATCAGGACTAGGTATGGCCAGTACTTGGATAACAGGAGAGAAGATGAATAAGAGAGTCAAACTTTGATAACTGGCCTCCGATCTCGACGCCTTATCAGGCTGCATCAAACTTTCTAATCTCCGACCTACTAAGCTATAAATCTCTTAAATGAAATGATATGTCTAAAAGTAGGTTATCGAGTTCAATGATACTTCAAACGTGAGAGAAAATTCACGCCCGAGTTCGTCGGCATTTTTGAAAAGGAGGGCAACTGGGGTAATCAGGGAAGTTAATTTTCCGGAAGGATTCGGTCCTCGCCCCGGGGTCCCACAGAAGTTTCCCGGAGATCCGCGGGGCCTCGACAGGATGCTGAACTGAAGGATGACCCGACTTTCCCCGGTTGAAAGGGACAGCAGCGACTGGAAATAATCGCTCCTCGGAAGATCCTCCTTGGCCTTCTATGGCGTCTCTACGTAAAGCTTGAAAGGGAAACAAAAGTAGGGTGGTTGTACCGTAACTGTATGTGTGTAAGCCTGAATACAATTTCATCCTTGTTTGATGGAAGTCCTAGTCATCTCTTCCATTTTTCCCAACGCTCGAATGAAAGTTCTGGCGCTGTGAGATTATCTTTGAACAAGAAGAAACAGAAAAAATGGCTCATATTTCTGCATAATTATTTATGAGCTTATGTTCTCAATTAAATTGTAATATTGTTTTCAAATCAATAAAAATATATTGATATATTTACTTTTAATTTTTCTTGTGTTTTTTTTTCGAGAGACTATTGAGAAAATGATAAGGTCTAACGACAATTACCTAACAGAACCAAAATATAATCCTGTCCGAGACCCGTTGTGATAGCTCCTATTTCAAGACTCAAGCTTTATTTCAAGAGAATTTATAAAGTCATGCAGAAGGATGTGACAACCCCTTGAGGAGGGGGTGCGGCAGCATGATTTATGTTTTCAATTAAATTGTAATATTATTTTGAATAATAATACATTAACTTTTTTTGATCTTGAATTTTATTTGACAGATTATTATTATTATGCATAGTTGTGACACACTCCATTGGCAGAAAGTCGCGGAATTGAGAACACCAACTTCGGGGAAGACAACAAATAATAAATATAACATCTATAAGAGATATTTTTAAATTTTTATTTGTTTTAATTATGAAGAAACCCTATTGGGAAACCTATATAACACAAAGAAGAAGAATATCAAGGTCGATAACCTTGCAACCTTGTGTAACAATACCCACACATTTAAATACACAACAATATATTTTATCTTGATTCGAAATCTTGGAAGGTTTTCATGATGGAGACAAAATTTGAGTACCTATATTATTAGCTTCCTAAGGCATATCCAAAATATATTTGTGTCACAACGGTGTGTAGTTTTAATTCACACCCATTATTTGTCTACACTGGATTTTATAAGGTGTCCGTGCCCGGAAAGAATTGGTGATCTATGCATACGCACCAGGAGCCTGGATTACCTTTACCTTTTTTATATTATGAAACATTTTGAGAAACTTTCCTTGGCCTAATTGACCCTGTTCTGAAAGGTTTTTATTTGAGAGTTAGTATAGTAAATGGCACGGGTTTGGTTTCTATCATTGATGTAAACCGATTCCTCGTCCAGTTTGACAACATTCTTCTATTTTTTAGCTGCCAGGTGCTTTTCATAATGGACCCTGCTGCAGGTCTTGCGTTATTCGATGTAGTGTGCCTTGAGAACATGAACTTTAGCCTTTGTTCGTATTTTAAGCCGGTTTTACGTAATTTAAGGCGATTTTTTTTCCTGATAATACAGTTAACGGTAGAAAGTGATACGTTGGCTATTGTGGGAATGTTTCTTTGAGATGATGAATTCTCTCTGACAACCATTTCCTTTATCTTTTTTCCGTTTGGAGTTAAGGCTTTTCAGGCACATTTTTTTTCAAAGGAATCTTTTCTCTTGATTTCATAGATATCAGAATTTTATTTCTTTTCTTTTGTTATTTGATTGATTGTGCACTTATAGTTATAGCAAAATATTTTCGTTTATAATTTTAATAATTTAGATAGAGTATTTCTTCTCTGAAAGTCTGAAAGCATACATTTTCACAGAATCGCATATAATTTTAGGAATTTCGAATATTTAAAAATCGATTTTTCTTTATAAAATATAAATCAATGATTGTTTTTTCGAATAAATAAAACATCACTCAAATCGCCTGCTAATTTCGCGAGCTACAGCGTCGAAAAATCGTTCTTTTTAAAATGAAACACCCTCTGTATGTGATATCCAGAACCTTAACGATCCGTTTCTCTATTTTAATAAAACTGGGATAAGAACTTTCAAGCCGAAAAAAAAACCTTTGTTGACGGCTTTAACACTATAAAATAAAGTTAGAATAAAGCCTCCACAAGGAAATCTATTAATCTACCTAATTCTTATTTAATAAAATAATGATGATAATTATTTTTAAAATTTAGTTAAAATATATTAATTAAAAAAATCATAATTGAGATCTATTTTATATTTTATGGTTATGCAATTACTATGTTCTGGTTGGAATGTCCCGGAACCTTTCTCCTAAATCTGCGCAATAATGTATAAAATGTAGTAATTAAATCATTCCATAATGTAAAATGGATGACAAGCTATCCGAGAAGCCAAGATTCCAGAGTAAAGTTCGGGGGATGGCCATGTGTCAGGGGAACAGGCGCCAAAAACGGCATTCGTGTGTTGGGGAGGAGAGGGTCTGGTCACATCTGCGAAGAGTAGAAGGCGCGGTGAGTTGCCTCCGGACGTGTGGATGATCCTACAAGACGGTGCCAGAGAAGCTTGCCCGACCTGGACCGGAGCCGGCCGTAGACAAGTAGAATCCTTCTGATGGCGGATATTTGAGACAAGTCCATCTAAGTGTATCTAGTTTCCCTTTCCATCAACAGCTCCTGGCAATAAAGTGTATAGAACTATGCTATATCCACAACGAACCTACATTGAACCTTGTACGCAACCAACAACCGCTGAAAAGCGTCGTAACATTTTTTCAAAAACTTATTTTTTCTTCAAAAAGACGATCGCGATAAATAACAATAATGAATTATTTTATAATCACTTTCTCTAATTCTATTGTCCTTTTTTTTCAAAGCGATGATGGCTAATGATAGCGATTTCTTATATATTCATCTTTTTAGTCATATCTCTAAATATATTGTGATAATAAAAATAGTTTTTAGAGTTTTTATTTAAATACACTAAAGAGGAGAAAATAAATATTTCTGCGACCGCCATTGAACAATTAGAAATATTCGATTAAAATAAAAGTGAGGGGGGATAATCATCGTAATAGTTAAGTGAAATGGTAAAATATTTAGTGAAATATTCAAATTTCATAATTTCGTGCTTCATATAAAGTTAATATTAAGTACGAAATTCGTGATGATCGTCCTCTGCCTCTTTTATTTTTACTCATATAAACCTAATTAAACGATAAGAACTCTTAAAATTTGGTTAAAGGAATAAGCATAAAAAGACTAAGAGGAGCTTCTTTCAAAATTTTATTCTGCAAGCTTTCGGACTAGACGTCCTTCTACAGGCAAAGGATAGTTGTAGTAGTTGCCTGTAGAAGGACGTCTAGTCCGAAAGCTTGCAGAATAAAATTTTGAAAGAAGCTCCTCTTAGTCTTTTTATGCTTATTTCCAAAAACCTAATCAAGGTTAGTTTTTACAACTATCCTTTGCCTGTAGAAGGACGTCTAGTCCGAAAGCTTGCAGAATAAAATTTTGAAAGAAGCTCCTCTTAGTCTTTTTATGCTTATTCCCATAAACCTAATTGTTGAATAGAGGTAGCTGAAATATTTATATTCCACTTCAATTGCATTTCAATAAAAGTAAAAAAAAAAAACGATTTTATCAATTAATTACTAATTGAAAGCACTAGTCTCGTGGCGCACGCTCCGATCTAAAAAAAAAAAAAACAACATCCTTTTTTTAAGGTTCGTATTTCTATTTTTTAAATAAACATTTCCAAAGAGCAGAGAATCTGCATTAAGTTTTGTTTTAAATTGAAAAAAAAAGTGCTGGTGAAACACGCATGAATTGATTAAAAACTTTTGGCTATGCTGCCTTATCCCGTTCAAGAACTTTTTAATAATTTTCACACTTCCTAAAAAGGTCAGGAAGAGGTTACGATGATCAACATACTGAGCGTCCAAGAACATTACGTTGCGAAGAAAACAAGCATAAAATAAAGGAATTAATCAAAGCTAACAGAATTAATCAAAGCTAACAGCAATACTGACTTCAACTGGAACGCGCAAACTAAATACTACTTTCGCTTGATGACAATGACGCAACTAACATGAGTTACATCATCTATCTCTCTGGATTCACTAATACTAACTGCATTCCACTAATCTAGATAATAAAGAATTTAATTATAGATAAATATTTTGAAATCATAACATTCATAAGGAATGCTGTCACATTGATTTATTGTATTTATCAGCTATTATAAATATTTTCAAAGAAATTCATTTTTCCCCCCTCCTCTTTCTCTCCTTTCCCTTTTTTCTTGCTGTTTTCTGTTTTATTTATTTTTTCCTCCCTTTTAATTGGACTTAGAACAAATAATAATTTTAAGCTTTTAAAAAAAATTCCGTCTACACTCTAATAGAAACTGATAAATTCAATATTCTGAAACACCAAATACCATACCTTTATTTCTGTATTTTCTCTAAATCTTACTTTGTTTGATCCTTTAAATTGATACAATAACTTTAGAATTTTTTTCTCTTCTTATAGCATACATATCAATTATCTATGCTTGTTCAATCTTTATAAAGGGAGGTATAGAGAATGAACAGTCACTCTAATTGATATGAAGCACTAAAACTTAAATTCCTAAACTTCCTTATTTAGCAGAAATAACAGGTACTGGTCCACATATATAATACTTATATTTAAAAAGTATAAATAGGACTACATAGAGAATATACGGAACCGTTATGACTGATCCATGTAGATTGATGATGAGAGTTATTATGGGGCAGCATTTTTACCATCTTCAGACAAGGGATTTATTTCTTTGTCTGATGAAGCTGACCTTTCCATTTATGGTATGACGCACATTGTTAACTTATTTGAATTTAATCGTATAATCTTGTAGTTCTAATTAGTCTTTATTCTCTCGTACTTCTAATATCTTATTATTTTCCTGCAGTCCTATTATTTAGAGAGTATAAACATAATTTGGATTATATTTTGAACCTACCAACATCAGACAAAGTTTATTTTTCTATGCTCTTCAATGTTAGATTTTCATGTTCCCTTGTCGACGCACATTATTAATGGCTTGGGATAGGATCATATTTTCCTGTATTTGTAATAATCTATTAACTGTATTACTAAATTCTTATCAGTATCTTACAGTCCTTATATCCAAAAAGAATAAACACAATTCAATTTATAGTTTAACACTAAGGGAAAAGTATGTCTCAATCTGATTATGTTTGGGGAACTGTATAAATTATAGCTACTAATATCAAACAAAGGATCCAGACCTAGGCCTATTGAACAATACTTCTCTTCAGCATTGTACTCACACACTGCTGATCTATTTGAAATGACTCATATTATTTAATATTTCTAGCAAATTATTTTCACCCTCCTGTATTTCCAATAAAAAAATTCTTCATTCCTCACTCCTTTTCTAATACGTAGAGTGAATAAGAACATGCTAGATTAGGAATAGTAATTACAGTATAGGTAGACTTGATCCTATATAAAAAAAATCCTTTGGTTCTTTTTGTTTTGAATTTACTGAGTTACCTCAATTAGATAAACGATTCAATCCCTGGTCTGTCGACACTAACTTCATTGATTCATTATTGACACATACATCTGATTTGAGGGGATCAAGACGTATTAACTTATAATTTTAAGAATTTATTCTTTTTTATAGTGTAAAAAATATTGTAGAGAAAAAGTACATCTTGGATTATAATTTTGAACTACGTAAATGTAAGTTTGGATACGATTAAGTTGGTAGTATCTGCCCTTTCTAAGACAGGTTAATTGAAATTATCAGACAAAGGATTTAATCCTTTGATCTAATAAATTTAGCTTCCCCGCTCCCATATTGACACACACAATTTTTAGTTTGATAGTATTATAAAAAAAATTATCCTTTTCTTATAGTTCCAATATCTTATTTTCTTCCAGTTTTAACTTCTAAAATGGAAAAAAACAAACACTTTTTTAAATTAGATTTGAAAATACAGAAAATGATACTTGCTCAGTTTCATTAGTTGATTTGTGTTATATCTGCAGATCAGCTATTACCCCATTTCCATTCCAACCTAAATATACTTTCTATTTGGTCGAAGAGGTATGGTTTAGCAGTAATGAAGATAGGGCTGAAACTGCTGCTTAGGTCTTCATCTGAAGAGGCCCGCCTGAGTACCATCCTCTTTCCATCTGGTCTAACCTTTATGGTTTTCATCTGGTGTAACTTTTAAGGTTTTCATCCTTCCTAACTGGCACATTAATTTAATATACTATATTATATCGTGTCCTCCAGCTGTACACTAGATTGTTTTTAAAATAAGCTTATAAAAAAAATCCCCAAAATATATCTTCTTTCATCAAGAGAGAAAATAGAGCAAAAAAAAAAAAATACTTCTCTCTCTCTAATTAGCTTAATTTTATATTTGGAAAATTATTATCATGGTTCTTTATTTGCTATTTTCTATAAAACTTTCTCTTCGCCTATTCCTTTTTTCACCCAGCCTATGACGCTTAACCGCCGATGCTTTGCTGGTATTACTTCTCCCCCTTTTTTATTATAATATATTCTAACTAATTACACAGGTCTACAAAACTCAAAGTAGTTGTACCTTATAGCATATATATATCGGGATTCAGAAAAAAAACTCTGAGAGATATTTGATGCACAGTGATAAATATCCCTGTGCATCAAATATCTCTCAGAGTTTTTTTTCTGAATCCCGATATATATATGCTATAAGGTACAACTACTTTGAGTTTTGTAGACCTGTGTTATTTATTACAAAAAAAAATATTAAAAAAACAAACCTCACATGTTTACACTAAATAAATATTTTTATAAATCTTAAAATTCTCATAACTATACTATTTGATACAAAATTAGCTTGCTGTTCTGACTCAAAATTAATTCAAAATCTGTAGTTCTTAATATTTTACTTTTCCTCTTTTTTCCAAAAATAAAAAAAAATTACTATTAATATATATATATATATATATATATATATATATATATTGTATAAATATCAATATTTTGTGAGGAAAATGTTATCTAATCTCTTTAACTGTAAATTAGGTTTGAATGAATGATGAACATATTTTAGAGTTGGTATAAATATAATAATTTCTTTACATATCTATATTAATAAAATGCAAATTTCATAAGTGTTGTTCACTAAAAACTTTCGTTACAATGCATCAATTTCGACCAAATTTTCAACATTTATGTAAAACGAGATGGAGCAGGTTTTGCTTAACATCAAAATATTTTTCCCTAACATTAACATGCGTAACTTCGCTGTTATCGATTAAATACAAAAAAAATCAACAGAGTTAATTTTATTTATATATAAATACAAAATTAAATTTCAACAGAGTTAATTTTTTTACATACTAGCTAATAATCTCAATCTAAAAAATATTCAAAACAAGCAATTTTAATATAACACCATATGTAAAACAGTCGGCCAAGAAAACAAATAACGTGTAATATATATATATAATATATATAATATAACGGTATAATAACGGTATAAAGAAATAATGAGCCTATCGTTCAAATTTATAATTGTAACGAATATTATTTTAATTAAAACATTTAAAAAACACACAGTTTGGAACGGGACGTTTCACAAGAGTGACATCCATGGCGCCAATTTATAATTGTAACGAATAGTATTTGAATTAAAACGTTTTTAAAATATATACGCACTCGGGTAAAACCCGGGCGTTTATAGAGAATTGTTTTAACAAATGTTCGTTCGACAAACCTTTACTCGGGTAAAACCCCGGGCGAAGCCAGGTACGTCCGCTAGTATATATTATATAATCTAAAATACAAATATTTTATTTTTTTTAAAAACATATATTTTATTTTTTCATTCATTGACTGTTCTGCATTTTTTTGACCATATATTCAAAACATACCACTTTTAATTATTATTGTTGTAAATATGTATATTTAACCCTACCTATCTTTTATCCACGATTATAGAATTCATTATATAAATTCTATATTCCTGTGATATAAATAATTTTATGTATATTTTTACTTCAAGAGATTCAAAAATAAAAATCTGCTTGAAAGGTAAATAATTATTTTTATTTTTCCACGACTGCACCTCTTTTCAACGACAATCAAACACACAAAAATTTCTAATCTATAACATATATATATATATATTTCAGAAGCTTGTAGAAAAGATTGATATTCTAATCGTTGAGATATTCCGCAATAAACCGATTCTATTCAAGATATGCAGTTTTTTTATTTGAGTGAAGATTTATAATGATAGAACTCCTGATTTTTTAAGTTTGTCTCAAAACAAGTCGCAAAGAAAATCCTTGTTTTAAAAATAATTTGTTTATATTAAATAAACAAAAATGACTAGGAGTTGCCAAAATTCTCCCAGAGCGAATGCTTTCCGATCTAATATTATTTTAATAGAGGTTTAATAATTGAATTGATATAATAGAAATATTATTTCTCTATCTATCTCTAAATACATAAATTAGACCGGGATAGTTAGTAAATTCCTGAATCGAAATTATGAGAGAGTGATTCCATCTAGACTCAACTCTATATCGCGGTAAATTTTGATGCAGATACGCCAAATGCTGTAGAAAAGTCTACGGAAAAATAGACAGGAAAAAACCTACATTTCATTTTTATTGAGAAAAATTATAGAATCTAACTTTAATGTTGCCTTTTAATTGAGAGAGGGAAGATGAAAATAATCCCAGTGATACACAAGCAGCACAACAAGCCAATTTTAAGTATTCGATAAAAGTATATGCCACTTAATAAAAAGTTGATATACTTATAAGTATATTTTAAAGTGATTTTCTTCTGTTTATTTATATCGTCAAAGCCGAGAGATTCCAGACCAGCCCCTGAGGGCAGAAAGAGATGGAAGTACAAGATCCAGGCCACCAGGGCGATGCATTTTCCTGAAAATGTTTGCACATTTTTATCTATTTCTCTTTTATTTTAATTTAAAAATATTTAAGGTTTGTTGCTGCTGTTGTATATAGTCACAGTGTAGAAAATACTATACTATACCTACTACATATAGGTTTCTCTCTGTATTCATAGTTATCTTCTCTTCAATTACTCTGTAAACTGGCGAATCCTATAAAGGACGAGAGGTCCTCAATAAAGGCTTTTTGTTGTTTGTTGTAATTTAAAAATATTTAAATAAACATTGGATTTACGTTTTTGTGGCGTATTATTGATAATTTGCTATAAATTCAGAATATCGTCCAATAATTATGAGCTCATCTCAATTTGGCACACCATCTGGGGTATGTAAATATCAGATCAATGAGCAAGTCCCATCTCTTTTAAAAGTTTTCCATTGTTGTAGTCATGGGTCAACTTTGAAAATAATTGTTCGACAAAATATTCGTATCAGTATAAAATATTCAAGTTACGCCTCGAGAGTCTAGAATATATTAATTATGTAAAATTGTAAAATTAGAGATTGGATTTTCGGTAAGTAATTCTTTGGAAAATTCAATTTGCCTAAATTTGTAAGTAGCTGCAAGTATGAATTATAGTATGATACATTAGCGCGCCATCTGTTATAAGAAATATTAACTATTTTCGACGCGTTTGATTATTTTTAAATTGAAAAAAATTCCACTGCCTTATCCCTATATATAGTCACAACCGTCTTTCCTATCGGCCTCTGTCACGGATGCGCGCGCGCACAGGGAGGTCACGTGCTCGCCGGCTCCCTCGAGCCGGATTTGAACCAGCGACCTAAGGATCACAGTTGTAACATCTACAGTCGGGTAAAACACGGGCGTTGCCCGGGTCATTCGGCTAGTTAAATTATAAAAAAAAACACTAGTACACAAAATGAAAAAAAAAAAAAAATCTCCTCCTCAAATAAACAAAACATTTTCTGGGTTAACTTTTTGTGCTGATTAACGTGGTATCAATATTTTTTTTCGATTAGCTCAATTTCTCAAGTTATGGATATAATGCCTTTTACCAATGATATTCATCTATTGGAGGAAAAGTTATGATATTAAACTTATTACTATATAAATAAATGCGCCAAAGATAGTGCAAATGAAGAAACAATATTATACATATATTCATGTGTATATATTTTACTTCAATAACTGCCCTTAGATATGTATATATGTTATATTAAAATATTATTTTATTCCAAATTATATTTCTTAGATTCAAATACTCTGTTAAATCGACCGCCAGAGGTCACGCTTCCCTTATAAAAACTCATTGTTGTTGTTTCCCGATGGCCGACGCTCTCCCGCCATGGATTCCTGCAAGAAGAAGAAGAAGAAAGCCAACAAGCCCTCTCAACCCTCGGTTGACATCGCGGCTCTTGTTGAAGAAAACAACATGGTCATCTCCCGCCACTACCAAATCCTGCAATCACTCGGCCAGCCCTCCCTAGCAGCTCTTCACCTGGACCTTGTTCACTTCATTGAGCAGCGAACAGAAATAATCAAGTGCCTATTTAGGGATGTGAAGAACCTCACGGGCACCGTGAATGACTTCATGAAGCTGGATGATATCATGGATGCCCAAATGCCCAAGAAAACCTGCCAAACCACTCAAACTAGCCCTGCTCCCACCTGCAAGGATTCTAGCTCTCAGACCGAGCTCATCCTGCCTGCCACCCCCGCTCCAGCTGCAGTCCCTGTGGCAGCACATGCTCCCAAGAAGCCAGATCCTGCTCTAACCAAGAGGAAGCAGCCAGAGGCGTCAAACCCGCCCGCTAAGAGGAGCAAACCACTGGTTCCAGTCAAGCCTGCATCTTCCCGCGCCCCCAAGCCTGCCGTTGTCAAAGGCACCCTCAATGGGGAGAAATCTGCGGCCCACATCGTGGGCAAGACCCGCAGGCTGACCCACGAGACATCCTCAAAGCTGTCCGCGCTGCCCACACTCTGCCCCAAGGCGTCTGGGCGTCTCTGCGCACCAGGGGAAAACTGGTGCTTCACTCCAACACTCCAGAGGCCATTCCTGCCGTCAGCTCTGCCCTGGACAACAAGCTCCAAGGCCTGGAAGTCCGGGAACTGAGGCAATTCCTCCCAAGAATCTGCCTCTTCAACGTGGAGGCGGAAACCGCGGATGAGGACTTTGTCAAGGCCTTCCTTTCCACCGATGCCCTCAGCCAGCTTCCTGTAGACAAGTCTGTCCGAGTGGCACACAGATCTCAGACCAGAAACGGCACCTGCACGGCCTTTATTGAGCTGGACTTGGCTTCCTACAAGGCCATTGGAAGACGCGGCAGGATCATTGTGGACCAAGTGATCCTGAACTACGAGGAGTCTATCTGCGTCCGCGTCTGCTACCGCTGCTGTGGCTACGGCCACAACGCCGATAGGTGCGCCAAGGCTACAGTCACCTGCTTCCACTGCGCTTCTGGTGACCACCAAGGCGGTCAAGTGCGCCAACTGCTCAGATGGTACTTCAAGTGGGAACAATCGTTGAACAGCACGCTTCATGAATCCAGACTTAGTCTTAACTTCCACAAGTCTTCGCACATTGTCAGTTCCAGGAAACACCTTCGTAATCTTTCCCATAGGCCAGTTTATTTGCTTCCTGTTTTCAACCTCCACAAGGACGATATATCCAACTTTTAACTGTCGTTGTTTCTTGCGATTGTCGTGATGCACCAACAATCCTAGGTACTCTCTTCTGAACCTCTTACGGAATTCCTTCAGGAGTCGTTTGCGTTTCTCATAGCTCTTCCCAAAGTTACACCTGAATTCATTTAGATCAATCTCTCCTTCAGTTCTTGGTTCTCGAAGGAACATCTCTGGGGTTAATGGCACAAGGTCATCATTGTCCTCAGCAATGTAGGTGAGTGGTCGCGCGTTGATAACTCGTTCACAGTTTTCGAGGATCGTCACCATTTCTTCGTAGTTGACAACACGTTTTCCCAGCAATCTTCGAAGCAGCTTTTTGGTGAGTCCAACAATTCTCTCGATCCAACCTCCCCACCACGGTGCTGCCGGAGGATTGAGCTTCCATTTCACTCCAAAATTAACTCGATAAAGCTCGTTCCGGAGTCCAACTAGATTCGTCCCATTATCTGAGTAGATGACTGCAGGGCAACCTCGTCTCGCTACGAACCTCTCTACAGCTCCCACCAATGCTTCCGTCGATAAGGAAGTCACCAGTTCGAGGTGGACCGCACGGTATACGCCACAGATGAAGATGACGAACCAAACCTTCTGTCCATCTTCCAGATATAAAGGTCCTCCGAGGTCAATTCCTGTCACCTCAAAAACCACAACATCTCGTACGCGATGTTGAGGCAACGATGCTTCTGGTACGTCGACTCGCTTGGTTTCAAATCGTCGACAGCGAGGACATTTATGAATTACATGACGAACTAGTTGTCGAGCTTTTGGAATCCAGAACTTCTCTCTTAGTACTGATCGTAGCGTCTGGGCTCCACAGTGGTACATTTTCTCGTGGACTGATTTCACAATTAGCTCTGTGACCGGATGATTCGTTGGGATCAAAATTGGCAATCGGAACAGTTCATCGTCATTTCGATTCACTATCCTCGTTTTCACCCTCCATAATCCTTCTTTATCTTGGAACGCGTGTAGCTGCTTCATCTTGGGATCTTCCTCACCGATCGATTCACTCTGTATTATCTTAACTAGGGACTTTTCAGCACTGTCTAGCTCCTCTTGTGAGACGATATCTCCTTTGTATTCAGAGGGCTTGAAACGTAGCATCCACGCGATTACTCTCAGTATTTGTGTTAGAGTCACTTCACGTTTTCCCTCGTATAGATTTAGATACCATGGATTCTGCTCGGGCTTTTTGGCTACAAATCCAGCCACCACAGTCTTCCTCCTCTCTTCTTCAATGGCTTCCAGATCATACTGTACTTTTGATACTGGCCAGTCTTCTTTCTTTTCCTGAAGCCATTTTGGTCCCTCCCACCATCCGGATTTTGTGAATTTCGATGGGCATTCACCACGGGATGGGAGATCTGCTGGATTGTGTTCCCCTGCGACATGGTTCCAATCTTCACTCTTCGTAAGTGTTGTGATCTCCTTTACACGGTTGGAAACGAACTGAGCCCAATTCTCTTGTTGTTGTTGTATCCAGTATAGGGCAGGACTGGAGTCTGTCCAACAATGAATCTTTTCCGGACTTTCTTCTAAATTTTCCAGAACATGCACCAACAGTCGTGCTCCAATCAAACAGGCTAATAGTTCCAGTCGTGGAATCGTGATCCTCTTAATAGTTGCCAGTCGATTTCTTGCTTCAACGAATCGCACTACTATGACTGACGCATTCTCTATTCGCATGAAGATCACCGTTGCGTACGCTATAGCTGAAGCGTCACAAAACACGTGGAATGTTGTTCTTCCTTTGATAGGAAAGATCCATCGAGGTATCTTGATCTGATCCAATTCTAAAGCTTGCTTCCTCCATTTTATGAACTCGACCCGTCTGTCTTCGTTCAGCTGTTCATCTCATGATTTATTCTCCTTCCAAGCATCTTGAACCATCTTCTTAATCTTGATTGTAGCTGGACAGGTAAATTGAATTGGATCAAAAATGCGATGGCAGGCTGACAAGATACTTCTCTTTGTGATTGATTTTTCTTCATCTATATTTTTCAATGACTGCACATTAATGGCAATAGTGTCAGTCTGAAGGTGCCATTTCATACCCAAAATAGAGGCTGGATCTTGTTCTGTGATTCCAGGTTCATTCCACATCCAGTCTCGTAACTCAAATTTGGCTTGAATCATGATGTCAGAGGATTCCTTGATAAATTATTTGACATCATGTGTAGATGACAAACTAAGAATGCAGTTGTCAACGTAAAAACTTCGGGCAAGAAGTTCTGCGCACCTATTATCTTGAAACTGCGGCAGGCTCAAATGATACTTAATGGTTGCAGCTAGCAGAAAAGGACTTGAGGTAAGGCCAAAGACTACTCGGCAATGCCTGTAAAATTTTAGTGTCTTCTGGTCCTTTTTCCACCAAAGGAACCGAAGGAATTCACGATCTTCTTCTCGAACCTGAATCTGGAGAAAAGCTTTTCGCATGTCTGCAATGATTCCATACTTTCCAAGTCTAAACCGCAAGAGCAAATCAGGAATGAGCTCAATCAGGTTGTCTCCTTTTTCCAGACATTGATTTAATGATGAGAGCCCCTTTTTCTTGCAACTTGCGTCGAATACTGGACGAATAGGAGTGGTGTGACTATCCTTGAGCACTGGGCGATGAGGAAGATAACTGCACTCCTCCCATTTATCCTCAACTTCCTCGATGAATCTCTCTTTTTCCCACTCCTCAAAAATAGTATCATACTTCTCATACAGCATCTTGCCCTGGACATTCCTTGTTGTAGTCAGCAATCTATTTTCTGTAGTTCGGCGATTGACCGGAACTGGTGGATGTCCAGCTATCCATGGTAGTGACACGATGTACCTTCCGCTTTCGTCTCGTTTCACAGTCTCCTTGAAATGAGTGTTGGAGGCTTCGATTAAATCTTTCCTAGATTTTGTTTCTTGTGCATCCATGATGCCAAGCACATCTAATTTCCATAAATCCTGAACGTCGAAACTGTTAACGTGAAATGAAGTCACGATCAGGCATGAATCTTCCATGACTTTCCCTATTGCTGGTCCCATTACTGTCCACCCCAACTTGGTTTCTGTTGCCACAACTCCATTTTGCAATATTTGCATTCTGCCTGTCAGAATGCTGCTAAGCAAGTCTGAACCAATCAACATGTGGATTGATATCTCTTCACCTTGGCATATGTCAGTCAAGTTGATCCCTCGAGCTTTTAACTCATTGAGTATAGTATGATCCTGTACTTGACTGATGTGTCCGCAAATTACTTCCTGATCCAAGAATTTGAGATCATCCATGTATTCGTTGTTGAGGCTGGAAACATTTACTTTGTACACATTGTGCTTCTTTTGACGAATTTCTCCGCCTCCAAACAGATTGTGGGGAAGTGTAACTTGCTGCACTCTCTTCAGGCCCAGTGCGTCCACCATTCTCTTTGAAATATAGGACCGCTGGGATCCACAGTCAAGCAACACTCGAACATTATGCTTCCACTTTGGTCCGCTTATCTTGACTATCAGAGTTTGTAGATAGACTCCTCCCACGGTAGCGTTGTTTAAAGTTGTTGACGTGAATTGATTGGCGGTCTCTTGCTTTGTTGCAGGACTTTCCCTTGAAACCTTTAGTTCCGCTTTTTGGAGATGAGAAGTCTTCTGGGCTTCCAAAGTAGGACACATAATGGGGTAATGCTTCCCTCCGCAGACAGGGCAACGTGGCTTAATCCGGCATTTCTTGAATCGGTGGCCAGGAAGCAGGCACCAAAAACAAACATTCTTCCCTTTAGCCTTATCTTTCTTCTCTGGTAGATGCATCCGCTGTCCACTGTAGCATTCTTGACTCGGGTGACCATTCCCACAAAAGATGCAGTTGTTTCGCATCTGAGTGGTGTTGGCGAGGTCAGTAGCCGTCGGCATTTTACTTCCAGTATTTTTCTTAGAAAGATATTTCCTGTTTGATCGATTATCCTTCGCATCTTGATTGTTGTCGATCTTGAACGCTGCTTTGGCCATATTCACTCGACTCTCGCCCTTCACTTCTGTCTTCAAAAACGTCATGAGTTTTGTCAACTTATCCTGTACTCCTCTTCCGCTCACCGTATATTGACTTCGTTCCCATACTCTAAGGGTGTCCTCTGGTAGCGCTGATTCGACGAGTGGGTACAGCATAGCCGCAAACTTGTCACGAGCGACGCCCAATGTTTCTAATGCTCGCAGTTGTGTCTCCAGTTTCAGTATTCACTACAGACATCTTACCTTCGGCTCTCACATTCTGGAGCAACTTCTGAAGCAGGTCACGTACATAAATCTCAACAAGCATTTCATCCTCTCCAAGACGTGATTTGATATACTCGATGACTTTAGGGTAGTTGTCGGCACTCGGTGGAAAACTTTCGACTGCTTCTCTTGCCTCGGAGTTCTCGGCGGTGGCTTGAAAGAGATACTGAAACTTAGTTTCTGGAGGCATCTGTGGATCCCGGTCAATCGTGCTGAACTGACTCCAGAATGTAATCCATTCTCTTGGTTCTCCCCCACACTTCTTGAACTCCAGCTTCGGTAGTCGATAGTTCATTGCTGCTGTGCCGCTGATTGTACTAACGTCATCCTTTTCCGCAAGAGCCTCGTAATCAGTCATAATGTTACTGAAATTATCTTCGTACTCACAAACGGATTCGTACTCGGCAGTGAAAATGTCTTCAGACGCTGATTCTCGTAGCAGAGCTTCTTCCATCCTCATGTTCAATATTGAAAGCTTTTCATGGTGGGTCTGGAGTCGGCGGAGGATTTTCTCTACATCTGCTTTCTTGACTTCCTTCTTCTTGATCTCTGTTTCGAGCTCATTGAACGCCTTGGTGAACCTTGCACGCACTGGCGTTCTAAGCTTTTTCAGTTCAGCACTACTAACTGGTTGGTCAGCCATCCTGAGAAGTAATCACTGGTTCACAGTTGCACCTTTGTGTAATCAGTAATTCTTCAATCTGTATCCTGTCGGCTGCGCCAAAATGTTGTCTTGTCTTAAATTTGAAAAAAAAGACAATACAAGGTCCCGATGGCTTAACCTGAACTAAAAGCTCCTAGCTTTACAGTAATGCTTGAAACTGACTTGAAAAATTATAAATTGATAAATCAATATCTTTGTTGCAGTGATCAGAAGAATTGAGTCACAACGCTGGATGGCGAGGCCTAAAGTAGAAAACAGTGATGAATAATTTAATACTTATTGAAAGAAATATTTATTTAAAAATCACACAAATTAATATTAATACAAATATTATTCAAAACCAATTATTAAAATTTATGAGAGATAGTTCTTTTTCAGGCCTGTCAAAACCAAACGTTGGCGTCGAGACAGCTTTGTTTACCGGAGAAGCGGGGTATTCTTTTTTGCTCGCGCATGCGCGGGGGGCAGCGGGTGCAGTGTTGCCAGCGCTCGGTTGGCCCAAAAGTACCTATGGTCGCGTCAGCATTTCACCTACTAAATTAACTTTATGAACGGAAAAATATGTCCAGGGTAGCCTAGTGGTCATGGCATCTGCCCGGTAAGCGGAAGGTCGTGGGTTCGATTCCCATCCCTTGACACTTTTTTTATTTTATCCATTCTGACCAAAATCTATCCGTGAACTTCACACAGGGAACTTCACACAGACAGAATAAGGCAATTATATAAGTAGATAGTTTGCTTAATAACTCATACGTTTAGAATACTTGATCTAAATCGAAATATTTATAGACGCTCGCTCGATTTGAAGATTTATATATTTTCATTTTTAGATATAACTGATCTAATTCGCCGTTTAAAATAACTGCTCTAATTCGAAATATTTGGTATGTTTTATTTGTGTTCACTCTATTTCTCTTTATTTATAAAGTATTATAATTTCCATGTTTCAAAAACCCATTTCAAAAAGGTGGTTAGAAATATGTAAGGCCTGAAATAGCTTTACATGCGAATATTTATAATGCCAAGCGTAGCTTAATGGTTAGGTGTACGGCTTCGTATTTCCACAACCTTGGTTCGAAACTTAGCCTGGGTGGTTTTTTTTTTTATATTATTGAAGCAAAGTTTTTTTTTTACCGTACCAAAAATTCCATACATAGGTAAAAGAATACGAGGAAAACGATAGGCTATTTTAAATTATATATAAATTAAATAATAAAACTATATATTCAAATTATTCTACTTAGCTCACGAACAGCGCCCTCTATCAAGGTTTGGAGCGGGACGTTTCACAATAATGAAATCCACGGCGCCAATTTATAATTGTAACGAATAGTATTTGAATAAAAACATTTAATCGGGTAAAACCTGGGCGTTGCCCGGGTCATTCGGCTAGTGAATCCATAAAATGCAATTTTAAATTCATTAAGCAGCCGAGCTTATGGAATTTGGAAATCATATTTTCTACGATTCTCGCATAATTCGGTGACTTATTATTTACTAAAAAGTGTTTGACAACGTCGATGAATGCAAGCCAAGCATTTTTCTCATCTTCTTTTAATGTTGCAATAAACTATTCGTCATTTATTAGTTTACGAATTTGAGGTCCAATGAAAATACCCTCCGTTATCTTAGAACAACTAATCTTCGGAAATTTAGTCATTAAATATTTGACAACTTCACTTTCTTTCTTTAAGGCCTTTACAAAATTTTTCATTAACCCTAATTTGATATGTAAAGGGGGAAGAAGCATTTTTAGTTTATGGACAAGCGGTTCATTTTCAACGCTTTTGTTCTCCTAAGCGAAACATATTCTTTCAGGCCACATATTTTGTATATAATGATTCTTTCTGTCTCTGCTGTCCCACTTGCATAAAAAGCAAGGATACTTTGTGCTTCCTTTCTGAAAGCACTGTAAAATTGCTATAATTTTAAGATCACCGCATACTTTCCAACAATGAATGGTATAATTCAACAATGTTAACATTTTCTTAAGAGTCGAATAGGTTTCTTTCATTTGGGTTGAATAGGCAACTGGTATGGAAGGTAACACAGATCATAGAGGAATCCATAAATAGTCTATGCTCAGTAGCATTGTAATTAATTTGCAGAGTTTTAAAAACGCCGTCAATATAATTGCAGTACACTAATCCTTGTTCTTAAGAAACAAATGGCAAAAAAAACATTGTTTCCTATTACGATAGACAGAGATTTTGGTTTGTGGTAACAAGAGGTTATTTTGCTTTAATCTTAATCCAATAATTTTTGCTGCTTTTTTGATAGTCCTAGATCCCTAACTAGATCATTTAATGATGCCTGATCAAATGAATGTGGAATGCCACTTTCATTTGAAATATTAATAAATTAAGGGTCTTCTAATTGATGATCATCCTTTTTGATATAGAATTATTAAACCGTTTTAGGAATCGGTATGGGATTCTCGAGGTCGTGAGGAATAGTTTGCCTAGCTGATGGTATATCAGGATAAAATTTAGTTTGCTTCTTTTTGATATTAAGGCCTGTGATTTTGCAGACACAGAAATAACAATCGTCATGGTGATTTTTTTTTTTTTGGTTCTCGTCAAACCATTGGTACACCAAAGGGCATACCTTTTGATTATCCCGATTTCCTTTGAAAAAGCCCTTTATAGCATGTTCCGCACACACTATGGGGGCACCACCACTTGTCTTTATCACCTAAGGCCACACCAAAATATTCTTTATAGAATTCTATCATCTTTGGGGTGATATGTTTCCTCTGTTTGGGAATTGTAAATTTTCCACAAATGTAGCAGAACATTTCTGGATCAGCTTTGCATTTATGCGGCATTTTTATATATTTAAAAATATTTATAAAATAATTGTATTGTTAAGCACTTTCTTGATATAAAATTGCAATGGTATGCATTTCATCTAAATGATGATTAAATTTTATGCTTTAAAGTCAATATCTTCAAAATATTTTGATGACAGCGATGACATCAGCTTCTTTATAAAATTAAATATTTTCAAATAATTTTACAAAACATTGAGCTAATTTTGAAAATGAAGGTTATATTCATGATCTACGGGTTGGAAATTTCTAGAAACAACTTTCAAATATTGAGAAGGAAAAAGTGTGTGTACTAGTGTAATTAAACTGACGAAACCCCCCGCTGGAAAGGTTAACCACTGCTGAGCCTGGCCCTCCCATTATTTTATCAATGCAGTAAGGGCAGTTGTAAATTGGTTCAATTAAAAAAATCATACGCGTGGGAAAATAGTTTATATTTGTTATAAATTATATATAGTGATGACATCAAATATCTACTAGATTCTATAGAGGTGAGAATAATTTCGGGTTTCGTTAATAACAAAAAAAAAAAAAAAAGATAACGCCACTATCTTTATATTTAAAAGAAATACAAAAGTGTCCGAGTATGTTCATCATTAGTTTCCAATATTCATCTGAAGTACATGCCCGAAAGATTCTTGAATTTTTATTTTAAAATATTGTAGTGTAACTTTCCATTTCTGTAAATAGTGGTTGATTAAAGAAATGCGAGTCTTGGCTATCCGCGTATCGCTTCTCAAACCCAAATTTGTACATACCCAATCAGTAGATTGTTAGTTCAGAGAATGTGAGGATGGATATCAAAGGTGTTGAAAGGTTTCTTATCGGTCAATAAGAATGACTTAATCAGTAGAAAAGTCCATGCGTTGCACAAAAGTTAAGTTATTAGGGTCCTGAAAATATCATAACTTCTGTTGTTGTGATATCTATGGATGTGCTTGAAATGAAAAGTAAATATTTATTTTATTGTGAGGCGGAAGAAGAAACCCCTGAACACATTTGAACTCATGCCCACTTGTGACAGCAGAGCAAGATGGAAAGAATCTATCTGGGTCAAATAGTTTATAATAGGGAAAGATATATACGAAATTTAATAGGTTCTGCAGACTTTTTATTACATATAGACAACTTCATGCAGCTTGAGGAACTACAATACTATGCTACTTGATTTACATCAATTTAAATAATTAATATTTTACTTTAGAATATAACTCATTGTAAATAGCTCAACTTGATCAATTTTCTCTCTCCACGATACTAATTATTACAGATAACTTCATTAAGTTAAATTACATCATTGCTCAACATATTGTAAATAACTACCTTGAGATTTCTTCTATCGGCTTATGTTGTTGCCTATTTGTTTAATGTATATGTTTATTTAATGCTCTTTTTTTAATTGTTTATTTGCTTTTTGACAATTATATTACCTACTCTACAACAATATGGATTATTGTAAATAATTTCACGCGCAATTACCCAGATCGGATATAGCGTGTCTTATTTGCAACTGGAAATAAATAAAATTTATATTATTATATATAATTATAGCTTATAATTTTATAATCTTTAAGAGTTAAAATCTCTAAGAGTTAAGTGTTTGTTGGTCTGTATGCACGGTATACAAATTCGCAGTAGTTCAGTAATTCAAACCAAAATTTCCATACATAGGTAAAAAATAACGGGGATGACGATAGGCTATTTTAAAAAAATATATAAATCAATTTAAAATACAATATAACGCGGCTGATGATTGTAAAACGAAAATTGAAATTATACCGCGAATGTTTCTTTTTTTGTTATATAAATCAATTATTAAAACTATATATTCAAATTATTCTACTTAGCTCACGAGCAGCGCCCTCTAGAACGCGTGCGATCTGACGGCGGCGCGCGCCCATTGGCTGCCGGCGAGCACGTGACTTCCCTGCCCCCGCCCCCCCCCCTCCGAGAAAATGTAATCGTCCGGCTGCCGGCCGGTTGGACAGTCCAAGTTCCCACCGACCAATCAGAGGGATCAAGAGGTCCTGGCGCGCGGGGGCAGAGTTGGTGACACAGAAAAAAGCCTCGCGGGTGACCTCCGGGAACTACGTCCATCTTCCATATGTAATATACATTTAATCGTGTAAACCCGGGCGTTGCCCAGATCATTCGTCTAGTTAAAAATAAAAAAGGCATATCCTGACCAGGAGCACATGTACTTTTCAGAAGGCAGAGCGCCATCGGGTGGAACAGAAATCAACTAAACATTGATTTAGCCTGTTCCCTGATATTTGGCAAACTCAATTTTTTGATAAATCAAGAAAATCCATTCACGAACGCGTTTCGCGCTGTTGGCGCTCGTCAGCGTGGAGTAGGCTGTACCACTGCGACCAAAAATATTTTTGGTCCCAGTGGCTTCTTGAAAAACCAGGAAATGGGTATTTAAGGCCAAACTTGCGTAAATACGCTTAACACATGAAAAAAACGAAAAAATAAAATTTAAAAAAATATATTAAAAAAATAAAAAACATTTCTTGTTTTTTCAAGAAGTCACTGGGACCAAAAATCTTTTTGGTCGCAATGGTACAGCCTACTCCACGCTTACGAGCGCCAACAGCGCGAAACGCGTTCGTGGATGGCTTTTCTTGATTTATCAAGAAATTGGGTTGGCCAAATATCGGGGAACAGGCTAAATCAAGGTTTAGTTGATTTCTGTTTCACCAGATGGCGCTCTGCCTTCTAAAAGCACATGTGCTCCTGGTCAGGAGATGCCTTTTATTTTTAAGATGTTTATATATATATATATATATATATATTAAAAAATAAATAAGGCATCTCCTGACCACGAGCACATGTGCTTTTTAGATGGCAGAGCGCCATCTAGTGGAGCAAGAATAAACTAAACGTTTATTTAGCTTGCTCCGTGATATTTGGCCAACCCAATTTCTTGATAAATCAAGAAAAGTCATCCACGAACGCGTTTCGCGCTGTTAGCGCTCGTCAGCGTGGAGTAGACTGTAACCACTGCGACCAAAAATATTTTTGGACCCATTGGCTTCTTGAGAAATCAAGAAATGGGTATTTAAGGCCAAATTTGCGTAAAGACGCTTAACACATGAAAAAACAATAGAAAAAACAAAAGATAAGTGGGTCAAGTGTTGATATTGAAGGTAAATAAGGCATCTCCTGACCACGAGCACATGTGCTTTTTAGATGGCAGAGCGCCATCTAGTGGAGCAAGAATAAACTAAACGTTTATTTAGCTTGCTGCGTGATATTTGACCAACCCAATTTCTTGATAAATGAAGAAAAGTCATCCACGAACTTGTTTTATCAAGAAATTGGGTTGGTCAAATATCACGGAGCAAGCTAAATAAACGTGTAGTTTATTCTTGCTCCACTAGATGGCGCTCTGCCATCTAAAAAGCACATGTGCTCGTGGTCAGGAGATGCCTTATTTATTTTTAATATCAACACCTGACCCACTTATCTTTCTTTTTTTTTCTATTGTTTTTTCATGTGTTAAGCGTCTTTACGCAAATTTGGCCTTAAATACCTATTTCTTGATTTCTCAAGAAGCCATTGGGTCCAAAAATATTTTTGGTCGCAGTGGTTACAGTCTACTCCACACTGACGAGCGCCAACAGCGCGAAACGCGTTCGTGGATGACTTTTCTTGATTTATCAAGAAATTGGGTTGGCCAAATATCACGGAGCAAGCTAAATAAACGTTTAGTTTATTCTTGCTCCACTAGATGGCGCTCTGCCATCTAAAAAGCACATGTGCTCGTGGTCAGGAGATGCCTTATTTATTTTTAATATCAACACCTGACCCACTTATCTTTTATTTTTTTCTATTGTTTTTTCATATATATATATATTAATAGTATTTTTTTCTTATATATTTGGAAAATAGAGGAAAAGTAAACTATTAAGAACTACAGATTTTGAATTAATTTTGAGTTAGAACAGCAAGCTAATTCTGTATCAAATAGTATAGTTATGAAAATTTTAAGATTAATAATTTTTTTTATTTAATTTAAATGTGTGAGGTTTTATTTTTTATTTTTTGTAATAAATAATCAGTTAGACTATATTTTAAAAAAGTAACAAATATAATCTAACTAATTATTTATTACAAAAATTAAAAAAAAAAAAAACCTCACACATTCAAATTAAATAAAAAAATTATTAATCTTAAAATTTTCATAACTATACTATATATATATGTAATATGATGCAATTGTTATTACACTATAATATTTGATGTATTACACTGTTGTAGAATCCTGTCGACTTAACCGTTCTGTGGCAATATCGTTGTGGAATTTCTTGTTGTTCGATTTGAATGGTGAGGATTGGTTGAAGCGCAGTCGTTGAGTGGTAAGTGAAGCACACAGTTAGGAATAATCAGGACACGTGATTGAGTTTGAAAATAAAAGGCAACTGGGTTGGAGGGAAGAAAGCTTGAGAAGAGTTGAGCGATTTGACTTATTAATTAGTTGATCACATGGCGATGATGGGATTTAGATGAAATGAGCGGAGAGAGAGAGATCTCTAGAGTAGATTTTACCTTGTTGGAAGCGAAGGAGCCACTGTCCGAACTCGGCGAGAGCCACTGAACAACTGTAGGTGTTGTTCCTATGAGAGCGAAAACGTAACTGACCATTCTTGCTTTTCGATTTAACACCAAGACTCAGTTTCTCTCTAATTGGTCGAGAGATGTCACATGATCTTTTCCTATTGGTTGACCTACTTAAGGTGCTGTCTTCTGATTGGTCGAGAGATGTCACATGATCTTTTCCTATTGGTTGACCTACTTAAGGTGCTGTCTTCTGATTGGTCCGCGGCTCTCCTTGATGAAAGATCTGGTCTGCTTGATAGGAAGTGTCGGGTAGCTTGACGCTTATAACTTCGACGGATATTAGATACGTCCTGTCTTTGCCGGAAATATTGGGTGTTAGCTTTAACATTTATAACTTCTGGTCACTAGATACGTCCTGTTTTTCCAGGAAGTGTTGGTTTAAACTTAGCTCGCAGGGACCCGGGGTCAGAAGGTTAACTGCGACGTTATTTATTAATATGTTCTCCTCTAGATTTACTTCCTATGTCTTTTGTTACTTTCTTTCCTCCAGTTACCTTATTCTTTTATTAAATCTTTGAAAATCATACATGATACATACATAGTGGGTCGGGGTTGCATTTAATTATATACAAATTATGACATATATATATTAAGTTCGCCTTCACATTTATATGAGGGAAATAAATATGAAAATTTATTTTTTTTACCATTTGTATAGAAATCATGTGAAATAGTGTCTAGTTATATTATAACTCGTGTCTTATTTGTGATTTATTGTATCCGGTTTCACCTTTAGAAGGGATTTCATGTCCAAAAAAGTTAAATATTTGAATTAGAATTTACAAAAGAAACTTATTCCTGGAAGCCTGATGTTTCCCCTTAATATTGATACATGGGATTAATTTATTGAATTTAATTATTTTGTTTTCATTGTGTGCATACGAACGCTTCAACGAAGCCATATTTGGTATTTGTTTAAGTTGTCACAGTGATGACAGGTTGCATCTTCTAGGTCGAATTCATGGCCTGCCTCTGAGATATGTGCTTAGATTAGTGATTTGCAATCTTTGATTCTGATATTACGTTTACTCTCTGTTAAAAGAGGTATTTATAGATCGGCCTGTTTCACCAACATATATGGCTTCACACAAATGAGATATGGTGAAATAGAACTGAACATATCGAAATGTGTGAAAAATAAACTCGCAGCAGTAACTGCGGGTGTCTATATGTGTCAAAAAGAACTGAAAACTTCAAAATGTGTGAAATAGATAACTGCATATTTCAAAATGTGTAAAAAAGAACTACATATTTCAAAATGTGTGAAATAGAACTGCGTACTTCAAAATGTGTGAAAAGAACTGTGCACGCCAAAATGTGTGGAAAGAACTGGACACTTCAAAATGTGTGAAATAGAACTTCATAAGCCAAAATGTGTAAAAAAGAACTGCACAAGCCAAAATGTGCAAAAAATAACTGCTCAAGCCAAAATGTGTGAAATAGAACTGCACAAGACAAAATGTGCGAAATAGAACTGTACACGCCAAAATGTGTAAAAAAAAAGAAGTGCACGCGCCAAATATACGAAAGAGATAAACGCAGCAGTAATTGCGCATGTCTATATATATATGTGTTGGAAGAGAAGTGAACACGTCGACATGTGTAGAAGCTGGCAGCAAGAACTACGGCCTTGACACGCAGTGGAGTCACCAGCGTGCAGTTCGCCTTGGCCCCCACTTCTGTATAGAGGTCGCCACGGCCGCACGGAAGCCACGCTAGCAGCCAGACACTATATCACACCGTGCATATGCTAGTGTCTCGAGTCAAAAATTGTCATCAGAAACATTTTAAAGCTGGAACAACAAACATTAATGTACACTTATTTTGTAATTTCAAAGTTAACTACAAAGAGAGATGTGTTATATCATTGTCTATCCAATAATAGCGGGTCTTCTAAAGGTGAACAAGAATGTTAGCAGAGCATTCCATTCTTCTTTTCGAGTTACTTTGTAACACGTAAAGTACAAAATGTATTTATGTTCAAGATCATATAATATCTTATACAGGTTTGGACACTATATCATGAAAATAAGAACATGTGTCTCCAATAATTCACTTTATGTCTACAGCCAAAAGACTTCCCTTTAACAAAATATGAATTTTCCAACTAATCCCTCACTCAAACGCCTCTTTAAGACAGTTCAGATATTTCCTAACCTTGACATATGGTGCCATTCTGAAGAATTATCAGCGACCTGACCCCACTTATGTCAGCCACATATCACCCTTGCCGTGGAGAATTGTAGGGACCTTTCAAGGTGATCAAGACCATCTATAGTATCTTCTTAAAAACACTTCTCTTACATATAAAATAAACCTTCTATAAAAAAGAAGATATTTCATAGAAAAAAACACGATGTGGCAATGTATGACCAATGACCAACTTAAGTTGTCCTGAGAATGTTAGTCACGTTCCATTATTTCCCCTTCAGCGACTTCTTTATCAGATGGTCTACAAAATGTTGGCTCGTGCTGGGCATTACGAGTCACTCTCTTGGCTTTGTCTATATATGTTAAAACTACAAGGTTGTCCCAGAATTTCGTAAACACATGCAAAAAATTGAAATACAAATATTATTCACCGTTATGTATAATGTCTTTATATTATGTATAAAGTAATTGTATTATGTATTATTATGTATTCACCGTAATAATAATATTCGCCAAATAATAATAAAAACAACGTTTTTATGCAAATAAACATATTCAGTATATAATTAAAGAATAAGATCTATCCAATGTTTTTTGTTTCTTTATAAAACGAAAATTTGACTACAGACCTTACTCCAATAATGAAAATACAGTAAGGCAAGAAATATAAGTAACTAGCCGAATGACCCGGGCAACATCCGGGTTTTAACCCGATTAAATGTTTTTATTCAAATACTATTCGTTACAATTATACATTGGCGCCGTGGATGTCACTCTTGTTAAACGTCCCGCTCCAAATTTGTGTCTGAGAAGCGATATTTTTATTGAGAGATGATCTGGCTTCGTGTCTTCTGCTCGAATGAATGTTTTTCTGTTAGAATTTTGTTCCTGAATACTAAAAATGAACTGGATTCACCCGTGGTCTCTGCTCTTTGGAATTTTTCCCGATATAATTTTGTATCTGATAATGAAATGATAATACAGCAATATTGTTATCATCGTTTTCTGACTAAAAAAAAAAACAACAACAACTATTTTTGCCCAAAACCTGTCAATTTCAATTTTTCTTGGCTAAAAATGCGACAAATATCCCTTCCATATTTTTCTCTATGTCCTGTTAAAACCCCTTTTTCATGTACATTAGGTCAGCTGATATTACCTTCCATCTTTACCGCTAGAGGCGCTGCTTGCGAGCGAAAGGGCAAATTTGCAACGCAATTTGCAAATAACTCGACGAATATTCGGAATAGAGACCTGAAATTTTCACTATGTTTTTTTTTTTTCAGATTCTACTCTATATACTGTTAAAATTTCAGTCAGATTAGTAACGTATTGTGGACGTGTATAGCCGACATGAGAACAAACACACATACATACACTGACTTTTATATATACACCTATCGCCCGATTTACACGGTACTTTTTTTTACACGTTTTCGCTTTTACACGGTTTTCCAAATAAGTTTTTTTGTTTTTATCGCACTATACTAAATGCTACTGTGATTGAACACATGCGCTGTGTACACATCTCACGAGGAATCCCGAGCTTATGTGCTGAATACATATTTTAACCTGTCAATGCATTTTATTTTTATTTCTGTGTACACCTATCCCCCGATTTACACGTTTTTCTCAGGAACGTATCTACCGTGTAAATCGGGGATGGGTGTATAGGGATACAGAAGTAGAGCGGTCTGGAGATAAACTGATCAGCACGCTGAGAGAGTTCAACCATTGAGTTTCCTAAGCCCTTCTTTCATTGTGTTAAGATCTGTAGAAAAAAAGCGATATGCCCGGGTATAATAATTTATATTGTCGCGGAGATAAATAAAGCAAGGGCAAATTTGGGGATAATGAATTTATTATAAAGGGTATTTACCTTTTAGTTCTTCAATAAAATTATTTACAAGAGGTATTTAATGGAGAAAGAATCAGATGATAAAAACAACTTATCCCCAGGTTAAGATAATAATAATGAGTGGCGCCAGCCACCAAGGGGTCCCGTTTTCCTTATTTGCAGATCAGCTTCCGAGAACCCCTCACACCTGTGGTCCCCCCGGGGTCCAGGGATGATTGACAGGTGTCCCATCTGAATGCAGCTTCTTGACATTACTCCCTCTTTAGATAAAACAGCGACCCGCTGATTAGCTTGTGTCAGCCCTTGTTCTGGAAGGAAATCTATCACGGCTGGTGTACCCTAGCAGAATGGAATGTTGTTCTACAGGGTCCAGGTAGGGCTTCATCCGAATGACAAGGACGATATCCTTGGCTTTCCGTGATCGGGGAGACGGGTCCAAGGGCTCTACTTCATACGTAACTTCTGAAAGCCTCTTGGTCACCTTGTAGGGACCGCAGTATCTCTTCAGTAGCTTTTCTGAGAGTCCTACTTTTCGAATGGGAGTAAAAACCCACACAAGGTCATCCTTCTGGTAATAGACTGGAGTATGTTTCTGGTCGTAAAGTCTACGGTCTTTCGCCTGTGATTGTAGAAGGCGTGATCGGGATAGTTGACGCGCTTCCTCAGCTCTGGTCACAAGTTCTCCAACGTAGTCGTCAGAGATCTCATCTGGTAGGTAAGGTAGTACGGCATCGATATAGGTCTCGGCCTCGCGGCCGTGGACAAGAAAGAACGGAGTGTAGCCGGTCGCCTCTTGTTTAGCAGTGTTGTAAGCAAAAGTTACGTAGGGTAAAACTTGGTCCCAGTCCTTCTGCTCAACACCTGTGTACATGGACAACATATCTCCCAGAGTTTTGTTGAACCTTTCAGTCAGGCCTTTGGTCTGGGGATGGTAGGCCGTTGTAAATCTGTGCACAATTCCACACAGAGCATTGATCTCTTTTATTACTTGAGAAATGAAATTTCTTCCGCGATCTCTGTTATCATTTCTCTAGGAGCTCCATGCTTCAAGATAACATCTTCAACCAGGAACTTAGCTGTCTCGATTGCTCCTCCGTCTGGGATCGCTTTCGTTATGGCATACCTTGTCATATAATAGGTGCACATAATGATCCAACGGTTTCCATCTTTAGAAACTGGAAATCTTCCAAGGAGATCAACCCCGACCTTATAGAATGGCTTTTCTACGGGCGGTATGGATACAAGTTGTCCAGCCGGACATCGAGGTAATTTCTTCCTTCGTTGACACTCCCGACAATGACTTACATATTGGCGAACAGTTCTATAAAGGCCAGGCCAATAGAATCGTTTCTTCACTTTGTCATACGTTCGGGCGAAACCCAAATGCCCAGCTGTAGGAGCATCATGTAAATCTGCCATAACTTCCGATCTTAAGTGTTTAGGAATCATCATAAGCCAGGATCATCCAGTTGTGCTATAGTTTTTCTTGTATAAGATGCCGTCGATAATGCTGAATTTCTTTCTGGTGTAGCCCGAGTTTAAATTATCGATTATTTTAGCTAAATCCGGGTCTTTAGTCTGCTCTATATCGACGTTGGTTAGTGACATCACATCACTTGGTTGATCGTTCTCAAGCGGGCTCCTTGACAGACAATCGGCATCCTTATGTTTGCGTCCGCTCTTGTAGATAACGGTCACGTCAAATTCTTGCAACTTCAGCGCCCATCTTGCCAAACGGCCAGAAGGATCTTTCTGCCCTACCAGCCAACATAGAGAATGATGGTCAGTGACAACCGTGAATGGTCGACCAAACAAATATGGACGGAATTTGCTAAAAGACCAGACTACAGCAAGGCATTCTTTTTCTGTTGTAGAATAGTTATGTTCAGCTTTTGTCAAGCTTCTAGATGCATAAGCTATAGGCCGCTCCTTTCCACCTTGTATTTGTAGAAGAACAGCTCCAATACCATGTGCGCTTGCATCCGTGTGTAGATGGGTATCTGCGGATTCATCAAAGTGTCCCAAGACAAGCTCTGAAATTAGAGCTGTTTTAAGGATTTCAAACGCTTTCTCTTGAGCTGCATCCCAATAGAATTGTTTTTCAGTCTTCAGTAGGTCATGCAAAGATCTAGCTTTGTCGGCAAAGTTTTCAATAAATCTTCGGTAATAGGAACATAATCCAAGAAAGCTCCTCTGTTCAGAGATATTCTTTGGCCTCGGAAATTTAGAGACGGCTTCAACTTTATCTGGATCTGGATGAATTCCATTGGCGTCAACAAGGTGTCCTGAAATCTTTATCCTCCTTGATCCAAAAATACACTTTTTGTGGTTCAAGCTTATTCCAGCCTTCTGAATGCACCTTAATACAAGTTTGACGTCGTAGATGTTCCTCAAAGGTAGGTGCGTAAACTACGATGTCGTCCAGATAGCAAAGGCACATGTTCAATTTAGACTGCCCAGAACACTATCTATCATCCTTTCAAACGTTGCTGGAGCGTTGCATAGACCGAAAGGCATTACTCGGAATTCATACAGTCCATCTAGATGATGAAGGCAGTTTTCTCCCTGTCTTTTTCGTCCACTTCAATCTGCCAATACCCGGACCGAAGATCCATCGTGGAGAAGTAACTAGAACCGGCTAAACTGTCCAAGGCATCATCAATGCGTGGCAGCGGGTAAACATATTTTTTTGTTATCTTATTTAATCGGCGATAATCTACGCAGAATCTCCAGGTCCCATCTTTCTTTCGAACTAGAATAACTGGAGATGACCAAGGACTTTCAGAGGGCTTCACGATGTGATTTTCAATCATCTTGTTCACTTCATATTGAATTAGTCGTCGTTCACTTGGTGCTACTCTATAGGGCCGATGTTTGATAGGAGAGTGGTCTCCTGTGTTTATCTTGTGCTTCATAGTACTGGTGGACTTAATAGGAGTACTCCCAAAGTCAAATATGTCAATAAACTCGTCAAGTCATGAAAAAAGCTGTAACCTTTGAATTTCAGACAGCCCTGGATCTAGAGTAGGGATATCTTCTGTGAAAATTCACGTGACTTTAGCTGCGTTTCTAGTAACTTATCGCTGGATTCAATAAGACTGCAGATATTTACATTCTCATAACTTTCCATGGTGCACATATTCATTCCTGATGGAATCAGTTGCGGCCAAGACGCTCCATTCGCAACCCAAATGCTACCTCGGCCGTGTCGAAATGTAACCAATGAGTTTGGTATAAGAACTTCTTTTCTTAATAATAAGTCCTTAGAAGTTGAGACTAAAAATCTCTAACGCGCCGCATATTTCTTCGTTTATAACACTGATCTTCTTTATTGATTTAGGCGGGATGACAAAGTCGTCGGAAGCAAACAATCTCTGGTTTTCCTCCTCTCGAGATTCCAGGACGGAGGTTTCCCCGAGATGGAGTTCATTTCTGCCACAATCAATGACGGCTTCGGTGGCCTTGAAGAAGTCCCATCCGAATATAATATCATGGCTGCATTCCACCATATATATATAACAACGAATTCAAAGGATATATTCAGACCATTAACTTCTATGTTCAGGACACATTTTCCTAGGGTCTCTATTAAATTTTTGTTTGCGGCTTTAAGAATGGGATCTGGTTCTTTGAAGAGAGGTGTCTTTAGTTCGCGTCGAAATTTGTCTGAAATAACAGAAAAGTCTGCTCCTGAATCCAACAATGCTTTAATTTTGCGTCCATTTATTTTGACCATAACAAAATTTTCTTTTAATTTAGCGGCGATATACCCTGGAGGATTTTCCTCAATGGCGACCTCAACCCCGTTAGAAGCTGCTCCACTTTGTTTTTCACATTCTGAGGCTTGGGTGAACGGCTGAAACGACGGGCTGGCGACTGGGATTCCTTTACCTGGCTTCAGCGAAGATCTGCCGTCGTTCTCTACAATAACGGACGACATGTCCGGGTCGTCCGCAGTGGAAGCAGATTGGTTTGTCGTCGTAGGTTCTCCAATGTTCCGTCTTCCTGGGTTGGGTTGGTAGGTCGATGTTATAATAGGGCGTGCGTGGTTGTTGTTGTACCACGTTGACTTGTGGTCTGGTAGGTTGGAGAGCACGGCTGACTTCTTCCCTCACAGTCTGTTCCAGGGCGTTCACTTTTCGGAGAGGATTGACCACTTCAGGTGGGGAGAAGACCTTTTTAATTTCTTCTCTAACGATGCGGCGAATTAAGACGGCCAAGTCGTCTGAGTCGTCGACACAGGAAATGGGCATTACGTTTGACAACCTGGCGAATTTTGTACGGCCGATCCTGCGCTGCTTGACTGTTGCCAGATGACGGCAAAACTTCAGGATCTCATCTACCGTCTGTATGTCTTTCGCCATCAATACCTGGTATGTGTCCTCCGAAATTCCCTTTATAATGTGAGCAACTATCTCACCTTCTTCCATGCGAGGGTTCACCTGGTGGCAGAGACTAAGAATCTCCTGGATGTATGACTCGCTGGATTCCTCGGCCTTCTGTGCTCTTGACTTCAGAACTTCCTCGGCGCGTCGAGCAGAATCCTCCTGCAGTCTGAACACACCGCGGAATGCGTCTTCAATGCTTCTCCACGAGTTGAGTGATTCTTCGTTATTATCAAACCACCTTCCAGCAGTTCCGTTCAAGTAAAAGACGACGTTGGGCAAGCTTCATGGTCTCGTCCTATCTGTTGTACTTCGACACTCTCTCGTACTCTTTCAACCACTGTCCAGGGTTTATATTTCCATCTCCAGAAAAGGTAGAAGGATCTCGTTGGCGCTGACAAGGGAGGTAGGATCCGCTAACAGTAGTTCTGTAGTCGTCTTCCATTTTTATTCGTTGTGGCAAAGGTTCAACAATTGGTTCACGTCCCTGTAGACGTCGACTTCTTTGAAGTTCCGTCACGTTACCCAGCGTCTCCGCCAAAATATGTCGCGGAGATAAATAGCAAGGGCAAATTTGGGGATAATTAATTTATTATAAAGGGTATTTACCTTTTAGTTCTTCAATAAAATTATTTACAAGAAGAATTTAAGGGAGAGAGAGAGAGTCAGATGATAAAAACAACTTATCCCCAGATAAAGATAATAATAATGAGCGGCGCCAGCCACCAAGGGGTCGCCGTTTTCCTTATTTGCAGTTCAGCTTCCGAGAACTCCTCACACCTGTGGTCCCTCCGAGGTCCAGGGATGATTGACAGGTGTCTCATCTGGATGGAGCTTTTTGACATTATAATCAAAATCGAGCTCTTATTTAAGGATTTTTCTTCAGAGATATACCCAGTATTTTAGTGCATTTTAAAATTATGATGCATTTGTTCTCCAACTGTTATGAAAATTCGAAACTATTATAGACGCGTATGATTCTTTTAAAAATTAAACAATTTCTACTGCCCTTACTGCAATGAAAAAATTAAGGGGAGGGCCTGGCTCATCAGTGGTGAACCCTCTCAGCGCTTTCGCCAGTTTAATCTACCATACCATTTTTATATTGCATTTTCCGGTTTTCCTTTTATAGTGAAGCTGAAGCTAGACTCTTGGAATGGGTATTTTAGATTAACTATGGACATAAGCCTTTTTAGAATTTTCATACATTTTAAAATATTATTTTTAGTTTCAAAACTAGGTTATGATGAGCTTTAAAGCAAAAGGTCATATGGTTAGATAAATTAAAATCAAATAACAACAAAGGCGTGTGTGTGTCGAATAGGTGAATTATTCACTTTGATTTGGTTTTGTTAAATTAATTTTTAATTGTAAATAACTATAAATTATATGGCTATTCCATGTTATGAAATATGGTTTCAAAGCGAAGTATTTAATCAGTTGGGACAAGTATCTTCTGGACAGTAGTAGCTGCTGTAGTAAATTGATATTGTAAGAACACACATGGCATATATAGTGTCCAACTTTGATGTCGACATTAGTTTTTTTTATCCCTAGTACACGTGGTACAGTCATTAATTAATGGTGAGTAGAAGTTGACGACTGCTTTTACTGTAAGTGCACCACATGTTTACACACATGAAAAGCAGTTCGACTTTTGCACTTACAAATGTGCCAGAGCCCCGTTTGTTTACTTACACTCGCTGGTGGGGTTGGACTTTTGCAAGAATCGGTGGCCATTGGAGCTTTTATTTTCTTTGAATTAGAAGAAAGTGCCCAATGGGGGTTCAATCCCGGGTCGTAAACCAACGGTTTAGACCACCCTTCCACCGACCCCCGTCGACATTAGTGGTGATATTGAGGGAATCCGGAGACTTATATGTTTGTAAGCCTATACGCTCATGTCCATAGGTTTCATATTTGTCTCTAAGCTGCCTTCTTCAGTAAATGCAGAGTTTATAAGAAGGAAAAATAAACACAACAGTAGATAGGTCCGGGGAATAATTTAGTGAAACCGCTAAGAGGGCTTACCACTGATGTTTACCAAGCTTTTTCATCTAATAATTTATTTAATACATATTTGATAACACAAATTATAAAAGAAACCATTAGTATAAATGTGTCATTTAATTCACGACAAAAAAGCTAGATAATTGGAAAGCTTCCAATAAGTAAATAATTATATTCACTTTAGTCTACACGAGTCTCAAGTGTCAACTACTGCTATTGCTATATATTCGAGAGTAAATATCCAGATAATGGGTAGCCTGCTGGCTAACCAATTAAAAAACAAGCTGTTGTAGTAGATGCGGCTTGAACAACGAAATATATTGATGATGAAATGGCTGTTTTTTTTTTAACAATTAGAACATAGATGACATAAACGAAGATGATGGCTAGCTTCCAGGTCAACAGTCCAGCCTCAACCATAAGCTTGGTGCTGCGGTGCCTCGTAGAGTGAACGAAGAAATCACAAAGCTGTCTGAAAGAAGAAAGTGAGGAGGCGGTGCTCGGTAATAATTGTAGGAGCTTCACGCCGCGACCCACATTCTCACGGTCCTACTTATACGTATTCTTGCATCAGTGGAGGAACATCGGCGACTGTCCGGCTTTCCTGTCCGTTAGGTTCGTGACGACCTGGTTACGACAGGCTGGAGTCTGGGATGGAATAGCCGTTGCTCAGATATTCACAAAAAATGGTTTATTATAACTTTGTACAAACTCACTTTTTTCGTATCAAGTTGTCTTTGTTAGAGAGTGCCCTGTTGTATTTTGATATTAATTACCTGTAGAGGAATTATTGGTCATTTGCTTGATTTTGGTACGCAGTCGTGGAAGAGATTATAATGAAATTAGTTATTAAAAATAGCCTTAATTGCGCTAAAGGAATATATGAAAACCATGGTTTGATAAAGTTACTGCCTGGCTTAAGGCGTAAGAATAAAAAGAAAAGCTTATTTACATAATGTACAAAAGTTTTGAGCCGGCCAACGTAAAACAATAACAATGAGTTTTTATAGGGGAAGCATGACCTCTGGCTGTCGATTTAGCAGAGTATTTGAATCTATGAAATTATATTTTAAAATAAAATAATATTTTTTATATAACATATATATATATATGTCATAAAAAAACGTACATTCTATTTACGTTACCAATTCATGCAGTCGTGGATGGTAAAATGAATAATAACTTTTGTCCTAAAACTATATTTATTTTTTTATTATATTTCAAGAGCAAACAGTTTTTTTGAATACATAGACAACTAACTACGTTATTATTATTATAAAAAAAGCAAATTAGGTTATATTCCTTTTGTTTAGGATTTCTTTACATTTAAAAAATTAACTCTGTGTTTGGTTTTTACTTTGATTATTCAAATTTTAATTTTAGTTATATTATGAAAACAATTTTAATAAATATAATGGTTATGATTATAAAATTTTAATTATATTAATGAATAATAAAAATAATATTTTTATGATGTCATATATATCAACATATATAGTCACGACCGTCTTTCCTCAACAATTCCTCATGTCACGGATGCGCGCGCATCATCATTATGATCATTATCATTATCTAATGATAATAATAATAATAATTATTATTATATTATTATTATTATTTTATTATTAATATATATAGTCACGACCGTCTTTCCTCAATTCCTCATGTCACGGATGCGAGCGCATCATCATTATGATCATTATCTTCTATAGAAGCTTCTATCTTTATAATTATGTATATTTACAAAAAGTCAATTCGCTCGCGCCTCTAGCGGTGAAAATGAGGGGTAATTCCAGCTGACCTAATGTACATGTAAAGTTTGGAGCGGGACGTTTCACAAGAGTGACATCCACGGCTCCAATTTATAATTGTAACAAATAGTATTGGAATAAAAACATTCAATCGGGTAAAATACGGGCGTTGCCCGGGTCATTCGTCTAGTATGTTATAATAGGAAAAAAAAAAAGATTTTTCTGTTTGATTTTGGAATTGTTGCGATTATCCTGATTTTGGTTATCTTGATAATTAAGCTATGGTGATGCAGTCGTGGCAAAGATCTTGAAAGTATAATACTAAAAATAGTTTTGATCAGATTGTTTTAATTGAGCTTTAGGATCATATAATAAACATAATTTGGTAAAAGCGCAGCCTGGCTTAAGGTGTAAGAATAAATAAATCAAAATATTATTTACATAATTACAAACATGTTTGAGCCGAACCAACGGGGAAGAGAGAAAATATCTTTATTTTACGGGGCTGCTAACCAAAATGAATGATTTTTGAGCCCCAGACCAACGGGGAAGAACAACAACGAGTTCTTATATGGAAAGTGTGACCTCTGGCGGTCGATTTAAACAGAGTATTTATATCTATGAAATTATAATTTTTTGACGTGACAACGTCTTAAATTAGGTTGCGGCTGGGAGTCACTTATGAAAAAGTGTAACGCCCGGTAACGTTACGATGAGTCACCGAACGAGAGTGCTGCGCGCGCAGCGCTAGAGAATTAGGCGCATTGAATCGGCGCATGCTTGTCTCTGTCTTTGTCTTTCTCGAACGTTCTTGGCGTTGGAAAAACAAGAAAGCGTCACAATACAAGTTCACACGTGTGGTTAAAGCATCGTCAGCTGTGTCTGTAGTGAAAATGTGGAGTGCTTAGATTCGTCATTTACAACAACTACAACAATAAAGGTAAATAATTGTACACTGATATTTCATTATCGTAAACTATGATTGATTGATTAATTGTTAGATTGACACAAAAGTTGAGAAACTGAGTTTATAGGTTATGTCATACTATTGATAAATGTTGATAGTGTTAAGTAAATTATTAGTTTAAAATTAATTAATTAATTAATTATTATTTTACAAATTTTAAATAGTTTCAAATTTATTTAGCAAAAATTTGAACCTTCGATCTGAATAAATGTTTTGATTTTCGAATTGATTCTTTAAAATTACAAATATTAAGAAAAAGTGGCAGATATAAGAAAACTTTATTTAAACTGTGTTGAGCAAGAATTTTAACATCTAAATTAAGTAAATGTTTTAATTTTCAACTTCATCATTTACAATTACAAATTTTATTTAATTTCAAATTTATTTAGCAAAAATTTGAACCTTCGATCTGAATAAGTGTTTTGATTTTCAAATACCAACGCGGCTGGTGGAGTGGCGATCTATCGTAAATTATCATCGACATCTACGGCGGAAGTGTTCCAAGTTGCGATTACAGACGTAACTCGTGTCATTAAAACCAAGGGTGACATGTGCATGACTGAAGTTACTTGCTTCGCCGCTAATACTAGCTTCAAGTTTATACTCGGTGCTGTATATATTCATCCAGGAGCTAGTATGCAGGATATTGGAATGTTACTATGGCAAGGACTCGGTCCGTACATTCACAACAGCCAGTACGTGCCACCGTTCGTGCAAGTTGATTCTAGTATACCGATTCTTCTGTGTGGTGATTTTAACAAAAACGTAAAGCCTGACAACTCGTTTCTTAATTTCATAAAAAATACGTATAATCTTGATTGCGTATCAAACGTTTCTAAGTCAACTACGTTAAAAGGAACAACTATCGACTTGACTTTCGCAAGACACATTACAGCAGAAACACTTCCTTTCATTTCATATTTCTCCTATCATTGTCCTATCCTCAACAAAATCACTCAAATAGGAATTAGTTAAGTTTAAGTTTACATGTACAATGTTTTAGTAAACAAAATATATTTCTATAGTTAAAATTTGTGCAATTCTTATTTTCATTCAATTCCTTGTTCCTATTGTGCAATTTAATTATATTCATATCAATAAATATTCTACCGTTGTCACGTAAAATCTTCGCCCGTAAAACCGACTTTACAGGCAACCATTGTTTTTTTTTTTTTTAAATAAAATAACACTTTAACATAATTCTAAATAAAATATTTTAATATAACATTTTAAATAATACCTTTATATAACATTTTCCCCTTGTGAAGAGAATAATATGGGTAGAAAGAAAGGTGATAAAAATATAGTTTAAAAAAAAAAAAAGTTATAATGATTATAAGAAAATAACATGAGAGGTGATATTCACTTATCATATTGGTTGTAAATATGGTAACCAATAGACAGGAAAATACAAAATTATATAAATGATAAAAATGTGAATAATAACAAAACAATTGGGAGCAAGTGAAAATAAAAATGTGATAATCCATAATCATATTGGTTTATTTTGAAAAAAGAGCAATCCATAGATGAATCTTTAATTAAAAAGGCATATATTGGATCAAAATATCATTTATTTTACCAATATTTCAGCTGGCTGAACGCCAACCTTTATCAAGGTGTTATAACATTTTAAAGTGTGTCAACAACAAAATCAGCGCCACATAACGTCAACAGCATTAAGTTTTTAAAAATATTTTGTTATATTCAATGGGGAGAAAAATTTGATAAATACATTAATATTATTAACAAAATAATTTTTGTGAAAAATGGGTGTGAATATTTTGAAAATTAACAATAACGCCTATTTTATATTTTAAAATTATTTGTACTAAGTGTAAAAATATTTTTCGTATAAAAATAAATAAAAATAACAAAATATATATAAAATAAATATTGAACTAAAATTTTTATACTGAAAACACAAAGCGCAAAAAATGTTTGAAAAGTTGGCTGAAATAAAATTTTAAAAAATATAAATGTAAAATTGTGAAATTCGAAATAAAATACAAGTGAAAATGGGAAAATATTTTTAAAAAATGATATCACACAAATAAAACATTGAAGACATTGAACTATCAATATATATAACTAGAAGAATGGCCCGGGCAACGCCCGGGTTTTAACCGAGTGCGTATATATTTTAAAAATGTTTTAATTAAAATACTATTCGTTACAATTATAAATTGGCGCCGTGGATGTCTCTTTTGTGAAACGTCCCGCCCCAAACTGTGTGTGTCTTGAAAATATAAAAATGTGAACGGAAAAATATGTCCAGGGTAGCCTAGTGGTCATGGCATCTGCCCGGTAAGTGGAAGGTCGTGGGTTCGATTCCCATCCCTTGACACTTTTTTTATTTTATCCATTCTGACCAAAATCTATCCGTGAACTTCACACAGTGAACTTCACACAGACAGAATAAGGCAATTATATAAGTAGATAATCCAAATTGTGCCTTATCACATACTATTTTTTATTTGGCCTTATTACCTTGTTTAGTATGAAGTAAGGAATGAAGAGTAGCTTCTTACATAGACATTTTATTCACGCTTCATTTCGAACCTATGAGGTTCTTCAACGTTAGTGTAAAAAGCTACCCAAGCCTGTTGAAGAACCTCATAGGTTCGAAAGCTAGCGTGAATAAAATGTCTATGTAAGAAGCTACTCTTCATTCCTTACTTCATACTAAATTAGTCATGATAAGAGTTATTCCTTAAAAAACTTATTACCTTGTGTTTATAATCTATGACGTAATGCCGGCGGAGCGCGCCCGTTGGCTGCCGGCGAGCACGTGACCACTCTGTGCGCGCGCATCCGTGACAGAGGCGGCCGATGAGGAATGAGGAAAGACGGTCATGACTATATATATATATAATAATAATAATTATTATTATTATTATCATTAGATAATGATCATAATGATGATGCACGCGCATCAGTGACTGAGGCCGATGAGGAAAGACGGTCGTGACTATATATAGGGATAATCCAAATTTGCCTTATCACACACTATTTATTTATTTGGATTAGGTCTTATTACCTTGTGTTTATAATCTATAATCCAAATTGTGCCTTATCACACACTATTTTTTTATTTGGCCTTATTACCTTGTGTTTATAATCTATGACGTAATGCCGGCGGCGCGCGCCCGTTGGCTGCCGGCGAGCACGTGACCTCCCTGTGCGCGCGCATCTGTGACAGAGGCGGGCGATGAGGAATGAGGAAAGACGGTCGTGACTATATATGTTGATAATAATAATATAATAATAATAATTATTATTATTATTATCATTAGATAATGATAATGATCATAATGATGATGCGCGCGCATCCGTGACAGCAGCCGATGAGGAATTGAGGAAAGACGGTCGTGACTATATATGTTGATAATAAAATAATAATAATAATATAATAATAATAATTATTATTATTATCATTAGATAATGATATTGATCTAATGATGATGCGCGCGCATCCGTGACAGCGATGAGGAATTGAGGAAAGACGGTCGTGACTATATATGTTGATAATGAAATAATAAAAAAATAATAATTATATAATAATAATTATTATTATTATTATCATTAGATCATGATAATGATCTAATGATGATGCGCGCGCATCCGTGACAGCGATGAGGAATTGAGGAAAGACGGTCGTGACTATATATGTTGATAATAATAATAATTATATAATAATAATAATAATTATTATTATTATCATTAGATAATGATAATGATCATAATGATGATGCGCGTGCATCCGTGACTGAGGCCGATGAGGAAAGACGGTCGTGACTATATATATTAATAATAATAATAATAATAATAATATAATAATAATAATTATTATTATTATTATTATCATTAGATAATGATAATGATCATAATGATGATGCGCGCGCATCGGTGAATGAGGCCGATGAGGAAAGACGGTCGTGACTATATATAGGGATAATATAATACATATATATAAAATAAGCGTGTGATTGTAAAAGGAAAAATGCATTTCGAGCATTAAAACATTTTTACGTGCTTCTAAATGTGTACCTCTCCCTATAAAATTAATTAAAATATAGGCCTAAGATATCGGGAATTTGAAGTAAAAAAAATGAATGAAAAATTAAACTTTAAATATTTTTATGACGATCTAAATTGCGAATATATCTCTGGTAGTTCAATTTTCCTATTAATACTATCTTTGTCTACTGCGGAGGTCCAACTTTCCAAAAATAATCGGCAATGTTTTTCATTTATGTTCTGGTATAAAATATTTGTTTTATCAAAGTCCGGTGAGTGGTTTTTTCAAAGCGTGGAGTGATAATGGATTATAATTTCTTATATAAACCAGCTTTATGTTGATCAACCAATAGATTGGAAATTACAAAGTGTGAATGATGATAACAAAAATATGGCAAAGAGTAAAAATGTGATAATCCATAATCATATTGGTTTGTTATTAACCAATAGATTGGAAATAGACACAAGAAAAAATGCACATATATAATATTAAAAATGAGGAAGGAAAAATAAAATGCATGAATTATTAAAATGTATATGAATGAAAAATAATATGATAGCATTGAAAAAACATTGGATGATTATAAGAAAAATGTGCATTTGTGAAAAAGCAATTAAAGGCAAGGGTAATTTTATGTAAAAAAAGGCAAAATGTAAAAAAAAAAAGGAATGACATGTAAAGATAAATGAATTAATGGTAAGAATAGTGAATGGGCATTAAAAAAAAAGAATTAAGGTGGATAATTATAAGAGGTAAAATTTACATAGTTGGTCTCGCCAAATTTACATATTAGTTAGGTACGCTTTGAAATATAATTACATATGAAATAAGCAATGGGGGTAAAAATGCAAATCTCCAAAATAATAACATTAAGTAATGAAATTAAATAAGAAAAATATCAAAATATTTTAAGTTTGGGAATTTAAAATATATGGAAATGTGAAGCTATAGGGCACTGTGGTTATTAACGAAAATTTATAGTGGAAATATGATTAACAATGTATAAGATAAGTTAATTAAAATATTGAAGATGTGAGAAATATGTAATGTTATTTTGTTGTCGTCTTCCCGGCCGACTGCTTTACATATAGAATTATAAAAAATGATATCTGTAAATGTTTTAACTTAATTGTAAATATTTAATGGTGAAGTATGGAAAGAGATATATTTAGGAGAGATATAGAAATAATTATGCATAGAAAATAAAGCATTTTAAATTTTAAATGGCAAATATATTTAAGAAATGACATAAAAGAGATGTAATTATAATAAAATAAGTGATTGAAAACTATTGTAAACAATAGAGAAAAAGTTAAAACGGGGTAAATTATGTAAAATGTAGATACAAAGTACCTTGAAATGGATGATGGGCTGGATTTGAATATCTCGGGAGATGGCTGGTGTTGGGCGGAAGGTGTGATGGCTGTAGATGGAGATGACTGGCGTTGCAGAGGAAGGGTGGAGTTGATTTTCGAAGATGGCTGTTTGCTTGTGGAGAATATGTTTTCCTGTGGAGATGACTATGGCTCGAAGATACCATGGTTGGTGGAGATAGGTATGTTTGTTGAATTGGGCTGTCTTGTTAAAGTAGGATATTTGTGGCTGAGAAACTTATTTTTGATTGGAAGATTTGCATATTGAATTTGAAAAATTTTGCTTTTGGGATATTGTTCACACAAGTTTCAGATATCCTGTCGACTATTGTTATAATAGGAAAAATAAGATTTTTCTGTTTGATTTTGGAATTGTTGCGATTATCTTGATTTTGGTTATCTTGAGAATTAAGCTATGGTGATGCAGTCGTGGCAAAGATCTTGAAAGTATAATACTAAAAATAGTTTTGATCAGATTGTTTTAATTGAGCTTTAGGATCATATAATAAACATAATTTGGTAAAAGCACAGCCTGGCTTAAGGCGTAAGAATTATTAAATCAAAATATTATTTACATAACTAGCGGACGTACCCGGCTTCGCCCGAGGTTTTACCCGAGTAAAGGTTTGTCTAACGAACATTTGCCCGTGTTTTACTCGAGTAAAGGTTTGTCAAACGAATCTCTCGATAAAGTGAACATTTTTTCCCGGTCCCTTGAAAAATACTCGATAAGTTGAATAAATTCAATATTAATCGGTACCCGAGTAAAGGTCTGTCTAACGAACATTTGTTAAAACAATTCTCTATAGACTTATAAAAAGAAATAGATATATTTTGATAATTTGAAACTGATAAAGTGATCATATTTTCCCGGTCCCTGTGTGCCGTGTCATTCTGAATTTTGTCTTTCCTAATTTTCTACATTACAAAATCATCGTTTTATCTAGTGAACATTTTTTTCCCGGTCCCTTGAAAAATACTCGATAAGGTTGAATAAATTCATGGTCGTTTATGGAAGATGGACGAAGTTCCCGGAGGTCATCTTGGGCAAGCTCCCGCGAGGCTTTTTTTCTTGTCTACTTGGCATAGCTGTGTCACCAACTCTGCCCTGATTGGTCGGTGGGTACTTTGACTGTCGGCCGGCGGCCGGGCGAATCCATTCTCGCACGGGGTCTGCCCCACTCCAAACTTTTGGCAAAGCACTTTCTAATTAAAGATTATTGTCTTAAATAATCTTTAAGAACAAAAAGTATAATAATTGAAAGATAGGAAATTATAGTAAATAATTATACTAAACTAAATGATGTAAAAATAATTATACATGAAATTTGAAATAAGTTTTAGAAAAGTTATCGTTAAGTCCACGGGAAAAGATGTAGCCAAAACAAATAGGTTTTTAACAGTGACACGTGAGCACCCGCCTCGAGACGCGCTCCTCTCTCCTAACATAACTCCCCCTCTTGAAAAAGCCTATCTCCGTCTCAATGGTGGCGCTGCTTGCGAGTTAAAGCTACAAATCTGCAAATAACTCTAAGGATATTAAAGATATTCAAGATATTATTTTTCGTAAACCTTTCGGAGATACACCTAATAATATCCCAATATTTCACGGCGATTGGATGTATGGTTTTCGAATCCATAGAGGACACACAGACACACACACTCGGGCGAGCGGCCACGCTTTTTCGAGCTCCGCCGTTTTCGCCTCTGGAGTGCGTGTAGAGGGCGCTTACCATTGTGAATTTGGTACTGGAGGAAAGCCCTCGATCCGATGCTACAGTGCCTGAAAGGCCCAGCACAGGATCTCATACAGGTGCTGAATTAGCGCCAAAAAACGAATTTGAGATGAATTTCTCTAAAGAAAATTCCAATCTTAAATCTCAAAGAGATGCAAATTCGCCGGCAGGCGACGTGCATGTAAATCCGGCCGCCGCGCGTGACGTCACCGCGCCGCCGACTGCTGCTTCTTCCAGCGCTACAACAGCCAGCCCGGCCTCGCTCAACTGGGCCGACAGCGAGATGGTTGACGTGGACGACAACAAGGGTTTCACCGTTGTGAAGAACAAGAAGCGGCGCCGCACTTCAACAACGCCGGAGCGCGCCGCCAAGCAGCCTAGCAGGCCTGCTGAGAAGCCCAGCTCCCAGCAGCTGAGGCGGCCGACAGGGCCGAAAACAGTGCCGCCTAGGGAGATCAAGGCGACACGCGCCAACATCGCTGACGCCAAGAAGAGGCAGGCCACAACCGACCACGAGCACTACATCTTCGTGGAGCGGTGCCCAGAGATCCCGGACTACACCTACCTAAAGGCAATGTCCAGGCTGGTCGGGGGGCCGGATAAAATCACGCATTTCGGCAAAATGAACGGCCATTTCTTCGTGGGCTTGGCAACCAAGGATCTTGCGCGCCTTCTGGTGGAGAGCGACTTCGATATCGGGGGAACGACCCATAGGGTCTTCCCCTACCGAAAAAGGGCCGAACGGATCGTCGTCGCCGGCCTGCCAGGCTTCGTGGATGACTTCACCATCGTGAACGCCCTGGGCCAATACGGGAGGGTCACCTCCATCGCCCCCATCCTGATCAAGCTGGGGGAGTTCGCCTTCAACGACGGCCGCCGGGAGGCGTTCATCCTGCTCCACGAGGGAGTCAGGCTGGAGACCCTGCCCGCCCGACTGACCATACAGTCCAAGGGAGACACCCTATCTGCCTACCTCTCCTTCGGAATCAAATGTTCCAAATGCGGAAGGCAGGGCCACCGCAGAGCTAGCTGCCCATCGCTCGCCAGGCGGAACTTCGACGCCCCAAAGCGTGTGGACAATCCTGCTCAGGTTCAGGCTTCTCCTTCTCCCCCTGTGCCTAAGCGAACTGGTCCACCAACACCCGTATCCTCTCCACCGGCGCCTCCAGCTCCATCAGAGGAGGCACCTAATAATGCCCCAGTGACGCCCGCTGCTGCTGCTCCAGGTGCCCCAGCGCTCCATCCTGCGCGACCTCTCCTGCCGCCTGGAGAGGCGCCGAGTTCTACCTGCTCGGCCTCCAACCCGCCCACCACACCAGCCCTGCCTTCACCGGCGCCCGTCGAGCCAATGGAGGTGGAAAGGATCGAGGAGGAGGGCACGGGCTCCACCCAGGAAGGAAGAAACAAAATCAGGAAAGAGCTAGATGCCTGCCTGCAGCAGGCCCCCTCCACAATCTTTGACAAAACCAACCAAGAGGGTCTCGAAAAGGAGAGGGTTTGTCGTCTCCACACCGCTCCTCAAAAAGCAACTCCCTAACCTTAAACCCGCCCAGAGGACTGCTTTGTGCGAGCTGGTCGAGGCCCTCTTACGTAGGAGACTCGACTCCAGCGGCTCCATCTACAAACGCCTTCGCCAGGCCCTGCCCTTCCTCCATCAAGGGACATCATCATAGGCTTCACCATCGCCTCCATTAACGCGCGCGGGCTCGCTATTAGGAACAAGAGCCTAAGCCTTTGCCATCTCCTGAGACAACACCGCGTGGACATTGCGCTTGTGCAAGAAACTAACACCCACCACCTCGACGGCGCCCAAGACCTCTGCCTCGGCTACGATGCTATTACTGCCCCACCCGACGCAATATCGGGTTCGGGCCTCGCCTGCATCTACGCGCCGGGCATCACCGTCTCGCGACACCGCATCCTGTGGCCGGGCCACATCGTCTTGGCCACCCTCAATGTCCACGGCCAGGAGATGACCGTCATAAATGTCCACCTCTCGCACGACCAGCGCGAGCGCATCGAGCAACTCCGAGTCATCGAGGCAGCCGCCGTTGAGGAAGAGGAGGAAGCCTGGGTCCTCGGGGACTTTAATATTAGGGACGACAGGAACCGCGACTCTATCTCCATGGCGGCCCTCGGAGCTCTTTGCGAGTCCGCCGCGCTTCTGGATGCCGCCCCCGAGTTTGACGCCGCCCACCTTCCCACCAGAGTCGCTGCACATGGCGACCTGATCGAGAGCAGTCGCCTCGACAGGATCCTCGCTCCGGCGCGCTTTCTGGAGGTCTCAACATCATATGCGATTGCTCCTTTCCACCTCTCCGATCATCGCATGGTGCTGCTCCGAGTGGGCCCTCCAGCCGCCCCCTACCAACCTCGCGTGGCTGCTACGCTCCGCTCCGGGCTGGCCCAGGAGCACATGAACAACTACCTGGTGGACATCGCGGAGGAAATATCCATGCTCGATGCGCCTCAACTGTGGAACCGCTGGACACTAATCAAGGCCGGCATCCTCGCGGAGGCCCGCTCGCTCCACGATCCTCGCCACCACGATCGCGACGACAGCTACATCGGCAGAGCCCAACGCTGCATCAGGGTACAACTTGAGGCCTCGTCGACGAACGCGGATTACCCATCTCTCTCGGACCTCGCGCGCCTCACGCGCCACCGCCGCCCAGCTGTCACCACCATCAGGGACGAGAACGGCGAGGTAATCGAGGGCCCCGTTTTGCGGCGAAAGGCCCTGGACATCTTCCGGCCTCGCTTCGCCCGCCCGAGCTGCGACCCGGCGGAGTACGCGGCCTTCATCGGAGCTACGACCACCACTCCTATCGAACTAGGAGAAGAGGATCCACTCCACCGGGCTGAGGTCTCCGAGGCTGAGGTAGCCGCTGCCATCCGCCGCCTCCCTCGCGGAAGAGCCCCGGCTGGGACGGTCTGCCCTGCGAGGTCCTCAGCACCTTCGAGGAATTCTTCGCGGTCGCCCTGCGACGTGTGCTCGCCGAGTCTCAGCTCCGCGGTGCCCTGCCTCCATCGATGCGCCGGAGCGAGATCTGCCTGGTCCCCAAGGCCCGCGGCGGCGATCGCGGTCTGGACGGCTACAGACCGATCTCCCTGCCTTCGGCCGACTACAGGGTAATCGGATCGATCCTGCTGGGCCGCCTCAGGCCCCACCTGCCAACTCTGGTGCCGGAGTGCCAGACGTACGCCGTCCCCGGAAGGTCCCCCTCCTGGAACATCGCGCGGGTCACAGACGCCGTCGAGGAGGCTACTGCCCGAGGCACGCCGCTGGCCGCGGATCTGCAGTCCGCCTTCGACTCCCTGGACCGCGGGTATCTAACATCCCTCCTGGTGTCCCACCTGCGCCTCCCACCGGCCTTCGTGGGATGGATCCTTCTACTCTACGCCGGGGCGGACGCCACAATAAGGGTCGGGGGCTTCCAGACCGTTGCCTTCAGACTACTCAACGGCGTGAGACAGGGCTGCGCTCTGAGCGCGGCGCTCTTCAGTATCGCGACGGGACCTCTGCTGCGTCGCCTGGAGACGATCCTCGGCGTGGGCAACGTCATCGCCTACGCCGACGACATCGTGCTCCTGATACACCGCGACGAGCAGTTCGCGAGGGCTGCCGCCATCTTCGAATCATTCCATCGAGCCTCGGGGATCGCGGTCAACTACTCGAAGAGCGCGGGCCTCTGGTGCGGCGCCTGGCGCGATCGCGGCGACTCCCCCCTCCGCGGTGCCTCCTGGTCGAACTCCTCGATCCAGGTCCTGGGGACCAGAATAGCAACCAGGAGCTCCGTAGTCCAGCGGGAGCAACATCTTCTGGCCCTCCTGGAGTCCGCCTGCAGAAGAACGACGCCCTTCACCCGAGGCCTCTCCCTTGTCGGGCGAGCCAGAGCAGCCAACTCTCTGGTCCTCTCCACCATCCATCACCACCTCCACGCCTACCTGCCGGAGGCCTCCATCATCTCCAAGCTGCAGGCCCGCGTGGCCCGTTTCATCTGGGGGCCCGACCACACGGCGTGGCTCGCCTCCGGCATCTTAGCGAGGCCCGTTGTCACCGGGGGCCTCGGCCTAATAGACATAGGCACCCAACTCCATCTCGCCTGTCTAAAAGGTGTCCAGGTCGCGCTTCGAGGGGGGGAGAAACGGCTTCTCCTGGCTGGTGACTAGCGAGGCCTGGCTCAGACCTCCACCGGACGGCACCACACTCCAGCCCCGGCGCCTCCGGCTGCTGAAACTATGGGAGGAGACCTCCGGCGTCCAGTCCCTCGACCATCGGGCGGCACCCACGACCCAGCTGCTGGACCTCCCTATCATCGGCGGCTTCCGGTTCCTCCGCCCACCGAATCTCCTGGCTCCCTCGCGCTGGGTCGGCGCACGAGTCCGGGACCTGGGGGACGACGACCACCATACCATCGTAATACCCCACCCAACGCGCTCCGCCCTCGCCGACGCTGCTGCCCTCGCCGCCTTCTGCCGGAGGATCGTGGCGGAGAACATCCAGGCGAGCTACCGGGTTCCCAGCCTGGCCGAGGCCGTTGTCCTGCGCGGAACGACAAAGCCTCTCGCCCACATCACCACCCGCTCGGCCCGTCGCGCCCTGGATCGCCCGCGCCTTGCGGCCCTGCCCATCCACCGGCTCCTAGCAAGATGGACGCCCACCGTTGACGTGCCTCCCAGGGTGGATTGGACCTCCCTCCGACCTGGCGCCCTCTCGGGGCACAACGCCGACGTCGCCCTGCGTCTGGCCCTCCATGCCCTGCCTCATCCAGACCACCCAGCATCTGCCGGTCCCTCATGCCCTGCCTGCGGCTCCAGCGATGGCTCCCTGGGCCACCGATACTGGGGGTGCAGAACCATCAGACCCCTCATCCTAGAAGCCTTCAACATCATAGGCAGACCCCCTGACCTCCAGGCGTGGATATTCGGGACCGGCCTCGAGCAAGACGACATCTCCATCCTCTCGTCGGCCAAGTCTCGAGTCTACCGGCACTTCATCCAGGTTGGCCTTCTTGGCAGCGCCGAGGACCCCGTCATCGCCTGGCACAGGACCCTCGCCCGCTGGGGAAGACTCCCTGGCTAAATTGTATATATTTTTATCTGTATATATGTCCTTTTTAATCCTGTAAAAGTTGACTAAGGTCAATAAATACTTTTCAATTGTCATTGTCAGACACACACACACAGACACACACACAGACATTCAATTTTATATATATAGATTACAAACATGTTTGAGCCGAACCAACGGGGAAGAACAACAACGAGTTTTTATATGCAAAGTGTGACCTCTGGCGGTCGATTTAAACAGAGTATTTATATCTATGAAATTATAAATTTAAATAAAATAACACTTTAACATAATTCTAAATAAAATATTTTAATATAACATTTTAAATAATACCTTTATATAACATATATATATATATATATTGGCCAAATATCAGGGAACAGGCTAAATCAATGAATAGTTGATTTCTGTTCCACCAGATGGCGCTCTGCCTTCTGAAAAGCACATGTGCTCCTGGTCAGGATATGTCATTTTTAATATATATATCTATATATATAAAAATGAATATATGTGTGCCTGTTTGTTTGTTTGTTTGTTTGTCCTTTATGCCTGACCAAACCACTCATTGGATCGCCATGAAACTTTCGGAAGTTATTTAGTATAGTACTGGGAAGGTTTCTAGCAAATAAAATTTTTGAAATAACTTTTCGCCTAGAAATAATCAAGATAAATATTCTAATTTATCTGTTATAATTCATCAATCTGCTCTAAATATTATCATGATGATACGATGATTTTGTAATGTAGAAAATTAGGAAAGACAAAATTCAGGATGACACGGCAATTTATTTGAGACAAGAATAATGATACAATTCAAAGGCAAGATACTATTCCTTTAACTTCCAATTACCGAGGGAACCAATTAATATTGATTTTATTTAACTTATCGAGTATTTTTCAAGGGACCGGTAAAAAATGTTCACTTTATCGAGAGATTCGTTAAACAAACCTTTACTCGGGTAAAACCCGGGCGAAGCCGGGTACATCCATACAAGAATAATGATACAATTCCAAGGCAAGATACTATTTCTTTAACTTCCAATTACCGAGGGAACCAATTAATATTGATTTTATTCAACTTATCGAGTATTTTTCAAGGGACCGGGAAAAAATGTTCACTTTATCGAGAGATTCGTTAGACAAACTTTTACTCGGGTAAAACCCGGGCGAAGCCGGGTACGTCCGCTAGTATATATATATATATGTAGTGAGATCCTGTTGACTCTTGTAGAATCCTGTCGACTAAAACTGTGGTGAGATCCTGTTGACTCTTGTAGAATCCTGTCAACTAAAAATGTGATGAAGTATCCAGTCGACTTATTCTATGGTGTGAGTCCCTGTGAACTCTCGCTATACTGTGTTGACCGAGAGGAACAGTCAGGATGGGGAGTTTTCCAGTACCTCTCTGCACCTTGGGAGTCCTTTAAAAGTTCTCACAGAGTACAAGCAGTCGTGGTCGAGGCAGAGTGGAAAGCTTGGGAATGTCCACACAAAAAACGAAGACACATTTGCACTAAGAAAGTTCCGTGAACAGATAAAAGTTGAGCTAGGAGCGAAAGATGGAGATAGAAGAGTTCTTATTGACTACATGGTGGATGAGGTGGACCTGGGGTACAACCGACGAGGGCTGACGCAGATGGTGAAGTGACTGTCAAGTGACTGTATTTATAGGTTAAGACGGGGGCCTTATATATCTTTCCCGAGAAAGGGAGTATTGCATTTCAACAGATGCGAAGAGTGTGGATCGTCTGGCGAAATTAGACACTGGCGCCGTGGCAGTTTCTATCTTAAGACCTTGTTTTGGGACTTCTAAATCTATCTCGATTTTAGACGTTTTTGACATTTTGCTTTAGCTCAACTCTTAATTTATTACATAGTTTCATTTATTTATCCTCAGTTTATACGAAGTACATTACATATGATGATGTAATGACACATGTCAATCATGCGTATAATCATTTACAGATGTGTTTCTATTATACAACATGAAAGTCTTGTTATAAGTTATATAAAATATGGTTGTTGGGTTAAATTACCATATATATATATGTTTGTAAAACGAAAATTGCAATTATACCGCGAATGTTTCTTTTAAACAAAAATCGAAATTTATTTTAAAGAGAAATAACGACTATTTCTAACTTTAAGGATGAAGTATGAAAGGGTGAAAATATGAAGAGTAATGGCGAACGGAAAAATAAAAGTGTCCAGGGGCGGGAATCGAACCCACGACCTTCCCGCCCCTGGACACCTTTATTTTTCCGTTCGCCATTACTCTTCATATTATCACCCTTTCATACTTCATCCTTAAAGTTAGAAATAGTCGTTATTTCTCTTTAAAATAAATTTCGATTTTTGTTTAAAAGAAACATTCGCGGTATAATTGCAATTTTCGTTTTACAATCATCAACCGCGTTATATTGTATTTTAAATATATATATGTTGTAATATATTCCAATATATTTCAATGTGTTGTAGTTATAATGTAATTGCCAAAGTGACAAATAAAATTTAGAGTGAGGGACAGTCGACGCCAGAAGGAGGAAATAGGTCCGAAAAACAAGTCGGGTTCCTAGGTGTGCCCTTTCTTACTCAAACAGATTAGTCGGCTTTGAGACACAATGATGGACAGACCCCTCTAAACAGATCTCTCCCCGATTGGCGCCGGCTACACTTGCTCTCGCCATCTCTATGGTGCCATCCAACATGTCTCGTCCTTTTGTGTAATCCCAATCACGCCTGAACCCACTATAATCATTGTGGCCACCACGACTGCAAACCAACATGCCACACTGCATTCATCCAACAAGATACAACAACTACATTACTACATATATATATATATGTATTATTGTTGCAAATGTGATCCTGCCGACGTATGGATAAACTGGCAGTCGTGTACGTGAGGCGAGTGTTGATGTTCTTCCCACACGCGGACAACAAGAAGCAGAGGCAGGGCCAGATGTTAGCACCGAGAGTGATCGGGGACAGCTCACTGGACAAAGGTAGAGGCCATGACACAAACTTGGATGCTTATCCCCGAGACATGGAGAGACAGCCTGAAGCGGACTGCCGAAAAACCCACCCTAGAACCATCTGCTGCTGAACCCCTGCCAAAACCTGTCCTGTTTACAGGGGTCGTCTATAAAGAGTGCCTGGGGGCTCCACATGGGCTGGGCGTTGGCTTTTTCCTCCCCTCTGTCCCTGCCACCAGCTGACAGAACACTCTTTGGATATTTTTTTTTTTTTGACGTCAACATTTTTAGTTTTACATACAAATAGGGGTTTACAGGTATTATTAATAAAGATATAGCATATATACAAAATATGGGGGTGGTAGCAAATAGAAACAGTGTACATTTTAAAAGAAGGGTAGAATCTTTTAAGGTATCGGCTCTAATTGGAAGATATGTGATATATACTAAAATTGTCATACAGTTTAAAATATACGATATATATAAATATATTAAGAAAATATGCATATATTGGATTCATAAATATTTTTATTATTCCGATATTTCGAGGGGCAACTCGCCTCTTTTTATCGAGGATGTTTGTGTTTTTTACTAAAACACGTGAGAACGCGTGTATCACTCTCGTTTTACAACACCAATGAAATATTACAGTTAAATATTCCATTTTTTGTATATATACAGCTAATATTAATATAAATATAATATTATACATAATTATTGTTGTTTTATCTACATATCAATATATTTACAAAAGAGTAATTGTAAACAATTGTGTGTATATATATAATTATGAATTAATGGTAAACAATTTTTAAAAATAAAATAATGAATAAATATAAAGTATATACATAGTTGTTTTCAAATAATTCAGATATGAATTCTTTATAAATGTCTGGAAAATCAAATTTTCTGTTTATACTTTGTTTATCCTCGGCAGAAGTAAAATTTGTTTACCATTAATTCATAAATATATATACACACAATTGTTTACAATTACTCTGTTGTAAATATATATGTAGATAAAACAACAATAATCTATCTATCAACATATATAGTCACGACCGTCTTTCCTCAATTCCTCATCGCTGTCACGGATGCGCGCGCATCATCATTATGATCATTATCATTATCTAATGATAATAATGATAATAATTAATTTTATATTATTATTATTATATATACAGTTACGAGCGTCATTCCTCATCTCTGTCACGGTTTGCTTTTTTTTTTTGGAATGGCGCCATCCTATTGGTTGGCTACGAACACGCCACCTTTGCCCCCCACCACTCGCTTTTTTTTTGGAATGGCGCTCTCCTATTGGTTCGCTACGATGGCGCCGCCAATGCGCGAGACACTTCTGTCACCGTTTGCTTTTGGTTCAGTGGTAGAATGCTCGCCTGCCACGCGGGCGCCCCGGGTTCGATTCCCGGCCGATGCATTTTTTTTTTTTACAATTTTTTAAAACTCATTTATATATTATAGTGGCGGGCGCCCCGGGTTCGATTCCCGGCCGATGCATTTTTATTTTTTTTTTACAATTTTTAAAACTCATTTATATATTATACAAGAATGACATCCACGGCGCCAATTTATAATTGTAACGAATAGTATTTTAATAAAAGCATTTAATCGGGTAAACTCCGGGCGTTTGCCCGGGTCATTCGGCTAGTAATATATATAGTCACGACCGTCTTTCCTGGCCTCTGTCACGGATTAAATTTAAAAATTAAAAAAAGATGCCGAAACCCGGAATCGAACCAGGGACCTTTAGATATTCAGTCTAACGCTCTCCTAACTGAGCTATTTCGGCTTATTTTATTTATTTCTATAGAAGCTTCTATCTTTATAATTATGTGTGTATATTTTCAAAAAGTCAATTCGCTCGCGCCTCTAGCGGTGAAAATGAGGGGTAATACCAGCTGACCTAATGTACATGTAAAGTTTGGAGCGGGACGTTTCACAAGAGTGACATCCACGGCTCCAATTTATAATTGTAACAAATAGTATTTGAATAAAAACATTCAATCGGGTAAAACACGGGCATTGCCCGGGTCATTCGGCTAGTATATGTCATAATTTGTAAATAGTTGTATGCAACCCCGACCCAATATGTATGCAATGTATGTTTCAAAGACTTAATAAAGAATAAGGTAACTGGAGGATAGAACGCCTTAGAGAAGCGAGGCCTAGAAACAAGGCTTAAGAGTCAGCATAACCATTAGCAAAATTACAGCCAATTTTATGATCGCGGAAATAATAAAAGTTGAGTTCAACGACACAGTATTTCCTGGTCGTGTCAGAACAAGTCCAAAAGACAAAGAAATGAGAAAGGACCAATGAGGGAGCAGCTTCCAAAAGGTCAACCAATAGAGAATTGCCACGTCATAGCTTTCTTCCAATGGGAAAGGAGATAGGTCTTCGTGTAAAATCGAGAAGCAAGGATTGTCAGTTGTTCACTCGCTCCCACCGAGACAGCACCTATAGTGATCGACTCGCTCCCACCGAGGTAACATCTGCTCTCGAGACCTCCCCGTTCATCCCATAGCTAAGTCCAATCACCGCCATGTGATCAGGTAATTAATAGAAAATCCGCTCTATCTTCTCAAAAGCCTTTCTTTCCTCCAACCCGTTACCTTTTATTTTCAAAACCCCCAAAACGTGTCCTGGTTATTCCCCACTGTATGCTCAACTTTCCACTCAAACGACTGCGTTTCCAACAATCTTCACCATTCTCATCCAACTACAAGAAATCCCGCAACGATATTGTGATATATATATATAATTGAATGTCTGTCTGTCTGTACTCTATAGATTCAAAAACCCTACATCCAATCGCCGTGAAATTTTGGGATAATATTAGGTATATCCCCAGGAAGGTTTTTGAAAAATAATTTCTTGAATATCTTAAATATCCTTAGAGTAATTTGCAGTTTTGTAGATTCAACTAAATGATGGTGATTATTTATCAGAAGTAAGATTTTCTACATATTAATTGCGCACAGGTCAAGGTTAGTTTTATCATTTATCTACAACATATATATTGGGAGAATAGATAAAATTATGATTTTGTAATGTAGAAAATTAGGAAAGACAAAATTCAGGATGACACGGCAATTTATTTGAGACATGAATAATGATAATTAATATTGATTTTATTCAACTTATCGAGTATTTTACAAGGGACCGGGAAAAAATGTTCACTTTATCGAGAGATTCAAATTTACGAGTTTCAAATTATCAAAATATATCTATTATTTTTTACATATGTTATATTTAAATGACATTTATGTAGGGATAATTTTATTTTTTATTTTCATTTTGATGTATAGTATACATTTGATCATTAATAAATTATTATTTAGGTATTAAAACTGCCTTTTTGTTCAAAGACAGCAACGTTTGAACGGGTACAGCTAGGTGGAGCAGATAATCAAACATAAAGTTATCTTGCCAAGTATAGATTCAGTAGGGATTGGATGTTTTCTAGAATTGTTTTAACAAATGTTCGTTAGGTAAACTCTCGCTAGGGTAATACCCGGGCGAAGCCGGGTACATCCGCTAGTTATATATAATATTATATTTATATTAATATTAGCTGTATGTATATAAAAGATGTAATATTTAACTTTAATATTTCATTGGTCTTGTAGAACGAAAGTGATACACGCGTTCTCACGTGTTTTAGTAAGAAACACAAACATCCTTGATAAAGAGAGGCGAGTTGCCTCTCGAAATATCGGAATAATAAAAATATTCATGAATTCAATTTATGCATTTTTTTCTAAATATAATTTAAATATGGATTGCTCATTCTTTAAAATATATATATATATATGTTTTGAAAATAGATAAATCCGTATATATATGTGTATAAACCAACTATAATAATGCATTAAAGCGCCATCTGTTATGAAAATTCGAAACTATTATAGATGCGTATGATTCTTTTAAAATAAAACAATTTCTACTGCCCTTACTGTAATGGAAAAATTAATGAGAGGGCCTGGCTCATCATTAAACCGGCGAAACCGCTGGAAAGGTTCACCACTGATAAGCCAGGCTCTTCCATTAATTTTTCCATTGCAGTAAGGGCAGTAGAAATTGTTTTATTTTGAAAGAATCATACGCGTCTATAATCGTTTCGAATTTTCATAAACCAACTATGTTGAAAAAAGAAAAGAAAAGGGGAAAAAGTGAGTTCTATAACTAAATACTATAATTACAGTAGGAAACGAGCGACAAGATCAGTTAAAATTAAGATAATGATTCTTATTACAGTATGATAATATGATGTAAAAAACAAAACTATTTTAATCAGAGCAATTATCTGTAACTATTTAGCTGATTACCTCTTTTTCGTAGAGAAGATTCGCTTCTGTTTTCCTTCTGAGTTTGATTCCTTGTCTTCCTCGCTCAGGGACTTCAATCTAATTCATAAATTCCTTTTCGGAAGCTCCGAAGAAGTGGGATAAGTTTTTTTCCCCTTTGGCTTCCCGTAAACGAATCCATTTTATTTACAAATCCAATTGATCAATCCTCATATAAACTAAACAATCTGCCGCCGGCCATCCCTCCGAGCTTTTTACCGTGCTCGCGCTTCACCTCATTGCCTCTTTTTGGCACGTGATCATTAAATGATAAATTATAAAAATGAAATAGTTTTAAAAAACTATTTATATACCTAAATTTATTGGAAGTATTTCAAATCAATCAATATTCTTTATATTCGCAAGAAATAAAATTAATGCTCACACATCATAATATGATTATTTGTAACTTTCTTTAGAGTGTTCGAAATCATTTCTCTCTCTCTCTAATGTAGAGGACAGTCGGATACTTCTTTAAATCTTCCATAAATTGAGGTCATACCAGACTTTCATTAAATGAAACAAATTCAACGTTGTTTTTCACAAAATTTCATGTGTCAATGTGTTCTTCAGGACTTCTCTAGAAATTATATTTTATGAACTGTTTATATTGAAAATTACACTTTGAAAATATAGCAATTCATATTTAAATATTTTAATAATAAAAATATTTATTTGCTAATATATGCCTTTTTATTATCTAAAGACAATTTGTGGTATGGAGATAATTTCAAAATTATATAATAATTTTAACGAGCATCAATTAAAATGTGGGGCAAGACATTTCAACTTGATGGAGGGGTATTGCATCTTCTTTCTTCATAGTTAAATCAACCTGAAGGCGTTGCACCTGTATTGCACAATCAATTTGTGGAGCATTTTTAGAAAGTAAATTTGGTAAAGGGGGTTGTATTGTGTGTAATGATATATATTCTGCAAACATAACTGCGAAAATAAATAAAAAAACAAGTGGGTACGTATGTTTTTTTATTTATATACTTATGTGTAATATTTTAAATATAATCGTTTTGTACATAAAATAATTTTAATATCTGTTTGTCTAATTGACAAAGTTACTTTGTACGTGTTAGCACAAAATTGAAAATTACTAGGGCCTAAAGTAAGAGTAATCTAACACACAGAAAAACGTACACTCAAGAGTATAACAACAACAATAAAAGGAAGTTAAATAAAAACTCACGATTTTCCATATAAAAACAAAACAGTATTTATCTTTATTGTAGCGTTGGTAGGGATCGGACCGGGGTCACATAGGTATGCGAGGATTCACCAGACATGGATAAAGCACGCAGAGAACACTTTAAGCGTCTCAACACAAATATTCACCACAATCGCCTCCCTCGCAATACCATAGCCCCATTTTATATACCAACAAGGTCACATTCGTCCAATGAAAAGGATTGGGAGATCGTTTCAATTAACAAACAAAAACAGCATTCTTCCCACTAAAAACTGAGATAAGATAAAAGTGCAAATGTTTGTCAATATAATTTGACATAATAATGATATAAATCATTAACCTCTTTGCCATATTCTCGCCTTGTAACACCAACAATAATAAATATTTTTAAATAGTTTCAACACACACATATTAGATTCTTGTATTTCAAAGATATAAAGAGCAATGTAAAAATATTAGGTATATATACAAAATTATCTATTTGAATATTGCAAACATGACATAAAAAATATTATAGAGTGAAAATTTTCTTTATTACAATCTTGCCGGTTCTCCGTTTGCTCTGTGGTAGTTGTGACAGCGAAGGTGCTGTCAACTGGAAGTTGGGATTGGATTGGTGAATTTTGCAGTCGTAATGGCAGGAGTGAGGACACAGGATAGGTTGGTCAAGGGAACCGATGCTGACAGACAGAGAGCATGGAGGAGAGTGAGCTTACGCCCCGCGATTCACGCTGGATCAGAAGACATGTCTAGTACGGATGAGACTCGGAGATTCTGATTGGTCATTCATTACATCATGGAAGATGAAGAATAGCCTTGATTGGTCCAAACGACTGGGAAGCCATCTTTAATAGTTATAGCAGAAAATGTGAGGATGGAGCATTGACCTAAATAAAGTTGTTTAGAGCGGAATCAACTCAGGGGTCCTTTGTCTTGGAGTTCTCTGGAATAAAAGTGTTGTTGACCTAACGCTAATGATGCGAGATAGAAATCTTTCCTCTTAACTCTAGGCCGAACTGCAATCGTTTATTAATATCTATAATCGTATTATCACCTTGTTTTTCTCTGTCTGTCTAACATACAGTCCTTATTTTATTTGGCTCTTAGCAGTACATCATGTCATACAGTAAGTTGGTACAGGGTACAAGGTGGTTGGACATAGGCAGGGACATGGTAGAATGACTGGGGTTTCAAATTATCAGAGATGTCCCCCCAACGAATGGAGAGGTTAGAAGGGGTTCTAAGCTCTGTGGAGTCGATCTCAGTAATCAGACTGATTAATGGGGCCGTTATGCTGTGATTATAGGGAATGTGGGGTACTGAGCTAAGGAGTAATAGGTGGTCGATTGAGGTAGAAAAGGTTGGTAGTAAATAATTTTAAAAAAGACTGGTAAGCTTATATACAGGTGTGGTGGTGGCGCAGTGTCAGACCGTGACCGTTTTATTTAGGCAGCTGGATTAGTGCTCTTGAAGTACGAGGACGTCTGTCGAGGACAGGAGAGAGCGAACCTCTTTTTGCGGGTTGCGACTCGATGAGGACAGTCCAATCTTTGGGATTGGCATGGTAACATACGGCTAAATTTAGTCCGCTATATAATATCCTAAAGGCTGAAGCATGTGGAAAAACCATGCACAGGCTAGGTGTTTATATGTGCAAGAACAAAAACTTTCAATAGTAATTTAAAAAAAAGGAAATTTATACTCTTTGGGAGTCTGAACATTGAAATTTATATTCTTTGGGAGTTTGAACATTGAAATTTATACTCTTTGGGAGTTTGAACATTGAAATTTATACTCTTTGGGAGTTTGAACATTGAAATTTATACTCTTTGGGAGTTTGAACATTGAAATTTATACTCTTTGGGAGTTGAAAAAAATTGAAAACGACATATTTCCTTACGAGTAAGCTCAAAACATCGCTGAGTTATTCGAGGAACTAGTATGAGAAACATTTGACGTGACGTAAAGGACATTGAGGACAAGCTGCAAAAACAGGTTTTTCTGGACAATGGTATGTGTACGTACTGTTGGTATATTTGGATATTGGAAAAATAGAAATGATTACATAAAGGTTATATCATATTAGTTGTTTATATATAAAAGATCGTGGATGGGTAACATAAGTGATATTTAAAAATGGGAAAATAATGGGACTATAATACAATAAAAATAATTGGGTTAATAAAGATAAATGAGATTTTAAAAAGTGTGAAGTTAAAATGAGGCCCTTTTACTTAAATGCAAATGTAAAGTGCGCGTCCATATGCTACACGAGGGAGGAAGAGACACGCCCAGGGTGGGGTGTTTACATACGCCGCGCGAGGGGGTGGCGATCTATTTTTGGTTTGGCGGAACTGTGGCCTAAATTCTAGCTGGCGATCTGGTGGCTTTGGGGGATGCTGGTCATTTAAGATGGCGTTAGATCCATTTTTGGTATTATTAGTTTTCTCTTTCTAGTTTTTCAAGAAGGTGGTGGGTCGTAGCGTGCTGGTAGATGGGTGTATGGGACGGTGTATGTGCGTGAATTGGGTTATCATTTCGTGTCTGGAAAAGGTCTTGGAAACTCTCTCCTAGAATCTCAAGGATGAGGGCGACCAATGTATGACTGTGGGTGATAACGGTCCACATATTTTGTAGAATGTCTTTAATTGTTTGGTGGGTCAGCGTTAACAGTGAGATGGTTATCAAGAAGATAGCTTCTTGAAGCTGGTGTAGACGGGAGGATGGTAACGTGTAGGTACTAAGGTACAGGACGGTTAATACGGGTAGGGTGGAGGTAGGTAGAGTTAAGAGACTGATTATAAATATCAGATGAAAAGTTTGAAGGTTTTTAGGTTGTATAAAATTCTTGATAGTGTAGATGGGTTGGGATTAGTTATGGTTGTGCGGGATGGTTTTTGGTTCTGAATCACAAGGGTCTGGATGGGTGGTACATGTTGGGGAACATTGCATGGTGATGCAACATTACCTTGGTGGTTGGAAGGAATCGAAGTGGTAATGGTCTCTAGACTAGGCGCAAAGCGCGTGGCTGGGAAGAGATCTGGTGTGAGATGTCGGAAGGGTTGGCTGGTATTAGTCTCGAGAGGTCTCTCGTTATGTTGGAATAAATCGGGTGTCAGGTGTCAGAAAGGATTCAGAGTCGCTGATCCATGAGCAGAACGGGTGTTGGCTATTGTAGATGGTGCGATGTAACGTATGTTTTCGTTGTAATATTGTAATTTATTGACATGGACAGTGTCGGTTTTTCGATTCAAGGGTAGGTTGGGTCTATTGATTCTCACTACATTAGGCGAAACAATCTCAAAGATCTCGTACGGACCTGTGAAATATGGGGTCAATTTACCTGTGTTGGGATGTTGGTAAATTTTGACTAGGACGAGATTTCCGGATTCGAAGTGTGGTGCTTTATGTTGTTTGTCAAATGTGCGTTTGTCACGTAAGTGTTTGGTTCGTGTCCGCTCGTGGGCGATTCGACGAGCTGCGTCGAGTTCAGGGTAGGGTGTAAGGTGTTCTGTGAGCTCAGGAGGTAAGGTGCCGAACATCAGGTAGATAGGTGGGAATCTAGTAACTGAATGGTGCGTGTTATTGTACACCATTGTAACGTGCGTGACCAGCTTGGTCCATGCGATCTTAGGATTCTCCAAATGTAGTAACCTAAGTTTGCCTGTTAAGGTGGCGTTCAGGCGTTCGCACAAGCCGTTGGCCTGGGGGTTATTACTGGTGGTGAGGAGAGGATGGATATTCCTGTTAAGTAGGAATCTCTTAAATTTGTGAGAGGTAAAGGCAGGGGCTCTGTACGTGAGTAAGCGTTTCGGCGTTCCATCCTGCAATACCTTTTTAATAACCTGCTGGTAGGTGTGAATGCTAGTTGACCTAGACGCTACCGTCTACGCGTATCTCGTGAGGTGATCTACTGCTACGTGGAGGTAGGTCTTGGTATTACCATATTTAGCAAACCCAGCGATGGTGTCGAGAGAAACTAAGTCAAACGGTTGTGTGGCCAAAGAAAGTTGTCCTAGTTCACCGAATGTAGGACCTCGAGGAGGTTTTGTCAACTGGCAGATTGGGCAGGTTTTAACAGCGTTGGCAATGTCTTTCGAAATTCCCTTCCAGTAGTACAGTGCGGATATCAGCCTGGTCATCTGTGATATGCCTGGATGGTTGTAGCGGGCGTGTACGGTGTTTAATAGATCAGTTGTTAGAGTGTCAGGGATGACAACTTTGGTCACTCCCCTGCGAGTCAAGGTGTGGAGTCCATTGCGATCAAGGATCATTTTGGATTCTCCAGAAGGAGTGGGTTGTTGGTGGCTTTTAATAAGGGTGGCGTCTAAGAAACCACAAAGCGGGTTACGGGATAGGAGATCCGCTTCATGTTGTTGCGCGCCTTTTATGTAGCGGACTTCATACTCGTAACACGATAATCTCAAACTCCATCTAAACAATCTGCCTGACGGGTTTTTGATCGTCTTCAGCCATTGCAATGCGTGATGGTCAGAAAATATTGTAAATCTTCTACCCATCAGGTACAGACGGAACTTCTCCACGCTCTCGATAATTGCGAGACATTCTAGTTCGGAGATGGTATAATTCCGATTATGTGTACGCAGAGCACGACTGAAGTACTGAACTGGATAAGTCTTCCCATCAGGGTGGACCTGTTTGAGGATACCTGCTATGCCTAGTGTTGAGGCGTCACAGTATACCTGGCATGGCAGACCTTCCTGATAAAGGTGTAAGACTGGATGTGTGGTGAGGGAGTCTTTTAGAGCGTTGAATGCCGCTTGGCACGCTTCATCCCATATGGCACGCCCATATTGTATCTTTTTTGAGAAGGTTATTTAGGAGTGTACGCAAGCGGGCATATTCTGGAATGAACTTATTATATACGTTCACCGCACCTAGGAAGGACTGTAATGTTTTGCGGTTGTGTGGTGGTTGGATGGCGTGTATAATGTCTGTGTTTCGTGTGAGTGGTGTGGTGGTACCGGCGATATTATTTTGAAGGGTATTGTGGTGAATGCTATGTGCGGAGGTGTGTACACGTGTGGGAGCGAGTTGTGAGGTGTTGTCACGATTGTAGGTGGTAGCATTGCGACGTAGTGTGGGTGACACTGGTGGTACATGGCTAGAGCGATTTCATTCTATTTGAGTATTACATGTGGGACATTGGGCATGGTGTATAGCAAGGCATGGTGTGTAAGGTGATGCCGCGCGTTGGGCATGCTGAAAAAAAGTGTTTTAGTGTCTTTGGGACACCTGGGTTTGATATATCTCGTGCATGAGGTTGGTGAAAGTTGCGCGGTGGGCATGAGACGGAAGTAGACTTGGCCAAAGAGTGTGACATTACATGCGTGTTCAACGAATGCGCGTATTGGCTGCCAGGTGCGGGAGGCTTAGATGTTGGGTTGGCCTTCAACATTTCTGCTTGGCATTGCCAATAGGTACATTCGCTAGAGACACGTACAAAGTGGTAGGTAGCACGTGGCAAAGGGGTGCAGAGCTGTATCATAGTGCCTCTTTCAAAATCTATTTTTAATTTTAAATTATTTATAGTGTTAATGGATAGTATTCCAAACGGCAGAGGGGCGTCCAATATATGGAATCTCTCTGTCGTGGTCACTTGTCCTAGGGTTATGGGGGTCGAAAATTGACCTAAGGTCGACATGGTACCTGCTATGGAGTTTATGGGGGTGATTTGGGGTTCTATTTTTAGTTTTTTAACTCTATTTAAGTACTGGTAAATATTTTGAGGCACTGTGTTAAGGCTCGCACCCGTGTCAACAAGGAATGGTAGGGATAGACAGGGTTGGAGGGAAAGTTTAACAATTAGCTGTTGGACGAAAGGAGGCAGGGGGGCCTACCTGGCTCTCCTCGGCTTGGGCTGGTCTGGATTCCAGGGATGGTTCCAGGCTTGTCTGTCTTTGGTCAGACCTTGTACTTGTGCCGAGGTGCATCGTACGTGCACTAAGGTGCCCCTTCTTGTGGGGGCAATCCGCATTCCAATGCGGACCTCCACAGTGGCGGCAAGGTGAGGGCGGTGCTGCAGCAGTTCTGCCGTGTAGAGGTGTGCTGTGGGAATGGTCCCGACATGTTCGGAAGGGCGTCGTCTTGTTTCCTCTGTGGTGGAGCGTTGTTTCAGCGAACACGCGACACCACGTCGAACCACTCGCTTGCAGATTTTGGGGCTGCCACGCGGGTTAGACGCTGGCCGGACGCTGGAAGGCCCTCTGTCAGTGTCTCAAGTAGCACTTCTTGTGGGAGACCCAGCTGAAGGCCCATGGCGCACTTATTTCGGTAAAAGTCCTCGAGACTATTATGCCCCGCCAATTTGATGGCGAAGAATTTCGTGTACGACGCCCTGTTGGTTTCGGAGAACAAGTCTATGAGGGTCTGTCTGGCCTGCATGTAAGACTGGGCATCGAGCCTCAGCTTCCTGAACAGAGTTAGGACGCCTTTCTCAAGGAAGTGCGGGAGATTTGCGAGCCTTTCTGACAGAGTTAGAAACGCCTGGTCGCATTGTCTATCATAGGCCTGGAAGAAGGTGGTGACTTTTGCAGTCGTGATGGCAGGAGTGAGGACACAGGATAGGTTGGTCAAGGTAACCGATGCTGACAGACAGAGAGCATGGAGGAGAGTGAGCTTACGCCCCGCGATTTACGCTGGATCAGAAGACATGTCTAGTACGGATGGGACTCGGAGACGCTACTGAGGCTTCCCCAGTCGGGCGGTGTCACGTGACCTCTATTGAGATTCTGATTGGTCATTCATTACATCATGGAAGATAAAGAATCGCCTTGATTGGTCCAAACGACTGGGAAGCCATCTTTGATAGTTATAGCAGAAAATGTGAGGATGGAGCATTGACCTAAATGAAGTTGTTTTAAGCGAATTCAACTCCGGGGTCCTTTCTCTCAGAGTTCTCTGGAATAAAAGTGTCGTTGAATTAGCGCTAATGATGCGAGATAGAAATCTTTCCTCTTAACTATAGGCCTAACTGTAATCGTTTATTAATATCTATAATCGTATTATCTCCTTGTTTTTCTCTGTCCGTCTAACATACAGTCCGTATTTTATTTGGCTCTTAGCAGTACATCATGTCATACAGTAAGTTGGTACAGGGTACAAGGTGGTTGGACATAGGCAGGGACATGGTAGAATGACTGGGGTTTTAAATTATCAGATATATATATATATGAATCCAATAAAACCTAGGCTCAACACTTCTATTGTTTAAATTATTTTTTTGACTAAATGTAACCCCTAACTATGACATCAAAATATCTTTATCTGGGTTATCCACTCACGACAGGTAACTCATATAGTAATGCTGCTTCATACTTTAAGGGCAAAGCACTGGCTGCTACGGGTAAAGTATGGACAATTCTAGAGAAATCAAAAATGAATTCATTCGGTTTAACTATGAAACTACTGGACTCAATAGTTTTTATCAAGTCTACTGTACGCCGCTCCGATCTGGGGAAACAATCAGAATAAGATTCTGGATTTTTGTGAAGACTTTTGAACTTGCCAAGAAACACCCCAGGCTATATAATGCGCGGGAAACAGGAGGTTTTTCACTTGGAGTTATAGCGATTAAACTGACTTTAAAGTTCTGGCTCAGGATATTAAAAATGGACCAAGGCAGACTAAACTGCCCCTAATCTGCCTAGCCCAACTCTGGGAAAATATCCAACTCAACGAAAACCTTTATCGACATCTCAAAAAGCTTACACGATATCTTAAAGTCAACTGGATTTTCCTGGCTAATATACTGCTCAAATGATCATACCATGCAAAAGGAAATACCTCACATCATCGAGAATGCAGTGGATCAATCAATCCAATATGACCAAGCAAGAATAGTCAACTCGAAACTTCACCCCCACTATAAATACCTGCATTCATCATACGCCTCAGAAAATTATTTACTAACCAATCATTCCACTGCCGGCTAAGGGATTCATTGCTCAAATAAGAATACCTCTTGTTTTATACCGGGAAAATAACATAAGAAATAGGAAGAAAGAGGACATATTTTGTCCACTTTGCCAAAGGAATAAAATTTCCGAACTGGAACACTATATATTTGAATGTACGTCTCTCACTATGAAAAAAGAAACTTTTTGCGCTACAGCTGCTCATCCACACTTTTCGCTGTATTTCTTTCTTTCAGACTTGATGGATAATGGGTCAGCTATTTTGAAGTTCTTTAATTTTTTCAAGACTGCAAGGAGGAAAAAATACCTAACAAAGTAACTGAACTATGTGGAATTTTTTTTCTCCACAAGATGCAACCATTTACTCAATAGTCTACTTCTTCACTGTGTTCTATGCACGAAAAACGATGTATATAGTCTCAACTTTTGTACATAGACATCCTTTCCTTTTCTTTTTTTAATCTTTTCTGAGCGAGGATTCAGTTTCATCCCCTGCTTCTCATTTCTTTTTAGATTTATTTCTAACAGGACAATCGTCTGTATAAGACGGAATGTCTTAATAAAGGCTTGTGTGTGTGTGACTAAAATTCCAAAATATCTCATAAGTCCGAACACAACTACAATTGGAATCTGAATTGGAACTATGAATCATTAAAGGAAAAATACGTAAGACATCTAGAGATGAGATATTGAAATGACCATAGACCGACAGATGCGCGACAAGAATGGAACGTCTATAGGACGAGTATGACAAAGACAATGCCTCCAGGACAAACAGCAAGGCGAATATCACATATGGTCGCTAATAGACAAACTATGATCACAAAGATGTCTTCAAACATCAAGGCCAATATCAAGGATGACCGCATTTAGACAAACTATGACAAAGAAAATGTTTTCATCTTAAACATCAAGAAGGACCACTTCGAGACAAACTATGACAAGAAAGATGTTTCTGATTCAACCTTTAATGCGTATATCTGCCGAAGGGCGTTCTAATTCTGAGTACAATTTATGTGCGACGTGGTTGGAGTGCTCAACTCTGTTGAATCACCATGGCTTCATGCCTTCCCTCTTGTGTGACACCAGGAGTGTACATTGTCAGGTTCAGCTCTATGTAAAGTCTTCTAGGTGTATTGACATTTACAATAAGGTGTATATTATATGTCATGTCTCTTCTGTGATAAGTATTGCCTCACTTAAGAGGCTTCTGGATTTCTCAGTAGGCAAAGAAAACTAAAAAAACAAGCATAATCGGCTTCCATAAATTGGAAATAAGTTAATCGGGAATTATGTTAATTGGGCCTCTCTTTGCAAAACGTCGGAATTTTCCTAACCAAATACTTATCAAGCTGAGAATTAATTGATCGGTACTTCAGTTAATTGATATTACCTTACTGATATATGGTTTTTAACATTTTCTATTAATAATTTACTTCTATGGTAATTGCTTATTTCTAAAACTAAGCTACGAAATAAGCTTTGGAATTTTCCTAGATAACTTCGAGCATTTATAGCGATAACTATCATCATTTATTTTATTCAAATAGCGATATCCCTATTCGCAATATTGGCGAGAATATAGAGTTATCCATTGCAAGTATTTTCAATTGAATCATTACAAAACAAGTAAATCAGATGTTTAAAGGCCTGATCTCCTAAATATAGTAAAATATATATATTTACAAAAATCATTAACTCATATTGTTGCACCAGGTTGCGGCTTGGCAGGCTCTTCAAACTTGATTCTCTCCTGTGCCGGGTCTTGCATCTTACCAGAGCGTTTTTCAACCATCCTACAAATTTATATAAGGGAATAATGAGATAACTCTACTTTAAGTAGCCTCCAGAATAATATATTTATTTCTCACATCAAATAGAGCAGTGAAGTCACACAGTGTACCAAAAATACAAATGATGATTTTATAATACATAAACATGTTTATAATATATATATTCTGTTTAATAAAATAAATAAATATAAAATATAAATTTGAATATAAAATATATGAAAACAATATTAAAAATTAAAACAAAATAGGTACATTAGCCATGATGCAACAATATTTTTGTTAGTATTCCCAAATTCATACAAATCCTTGTTATGAATAAACTCCCGTCCTCAGTACTTCTCAGTTGTTTGGCACTCCACCAACAGGTGTTTTGAATATTTTGTTTCTTCACCGCTGTAACAACAGGATCTTCCACTGCTCTGATTGATGCCAAACATTTTCCAAATTTTTCATGGTCCGTTATAAATTGAATATTGTAGAAATTTGGGCGGAAATAAAATGGGCTACCACAAGGGGGGAAAAGGTCCATTTGTCTCAGCGAATATGATATCCATATTTGAGCTTTAAAATGATTAAATTATCCTAGGGGAATAGGGTTTATAAATATTTTGATAGTGTCTATTTAAATTTGAGCCAAAGATTATTTGATTTTTTTGAATATATATAGTCCGTGAGCATAGGGATATTTGCAAAGGTATGGACACAATTAGATGAAGTAGTTTTATATGCACGCATTGATCTTAAAATGATTTTAAAATACATTAAATGTAATTTTTTTACATCTGTCATTGATGAATTTATACCAAACCTCTGACCCATATGTGAATACAATCCTGATTAAAGTTCCAAAATATTTTATTCTTTTGTGCATATTCAGTCCCTACAATTACCACTAAGCGATAATAGTGATGTTCTCATTTGTTCTGTTTGAAAATGATATCATTGATGTGAGAGGTAAAATTAATCTTTTTTTTTTTTTCGTCTATAATGAAAAATTTAATTCTCCAAAATTTTGGCTTTGTCTCCCGGCATTATGATATTATTTTTGACTTGTAGGGTATATTTTGTTTATTATGAAATATAATAACTTTGTCTTAGACTGATCGTTAATTTATTCCGGTTACACACCATTGTATAATATATTCTAAAGTAGTTTCATTCACAGACTTTAGTCCCTCCATAGTTTTGTGCCAACAGATAAATGGATACATCATTGGTGTAACAAATTTTATCAGCATTGGGGGATTAGAAATTGATCAGCAAAACATTTGGTAATTTAATTCATGTTAATGAGGATAATGGTCCGCCCTGTTGGACATCCTTTTGTTAATTTTTTCCATAGTAATATCCTTCCCATGAAAAGTTTACTTTTCTTTCTTTAATTAAATAAGATTAGATAATCTGTACTTAATTGATAGGAACGTTATCATCATCATTTCTTTTTACAATTTAAGGCCACTATACATAGTCGAATGCGTCAGCGATATCCACTGCTATTAATCAAGTAAACCTTTTTTTTTATGTTATGCACCAGTATAACTTCTGTAACATTTTTTTAATATTCCGCTTATAGATGATTTTAAATTTTTAAATCTTTGTTGGGTTTTGTGCTATCAATGAAGTTCCCTCTATATGAAAGTCATTAATTGTATTTTCGATTATTTTTGATGTCGTAGTTATATAGGTCTATAACTTCTGCTCGATTTGAATTCATTTTGCCCGGTTTAGGGTGTCCTTAATGATAGAATTCTTCCATTTATCACGATAGCATTCCCATTCAAAGTATTAATTTAATAATTTATGCAAAACTGGGTTATTTTATTATACCAGCATATATTATACCATATTATATATATTACCATATATATATTCCTTATATACCATATACCTCGTATATACCATATTATATATATATTACCATATATTATATATATTATACCAGCATTCTTGATCATATTATTGCTAATGTATTTAGGTCCAGGAGCGATTTCTTAATACTTAGTTTTGAACTGATATATTCAATTTACATTTATCTAAATAGACAAATATCTAAATAGGCAACAGAGTTATATTTATATATTCGGGTTTATAATGCATCATCATTATATGATAGTATTTATCTAAAAATTTGACATCGTCTGGAAATGAATCAGTCAGTTAACGTCTTAATTTGTTTATCTTAGCTAGGCCCGGTGTATTATCTACCTACTATTGGTAATCCTTATTTATTATTAAATGATTTAAAATAACATAAGAGAATTATTGACGAAAGAGTTATTTGAGAGAGATTCAGTTTCATCAATATAATTTCTTATTTACTTATTTATTTCTTCTCAAATTTACAGTGTACCATTCGAGCATAAAGCTCACGAGTCACTTTGTCGTGGATGTTAGGCATCAAGAATTTCTAAAAAATGGCCTTCAGAACTGACTGGAAGGTCACAGTTCAGGTAGAGTGAAGTCCAGGTCTTTTATGTCTTGGATTGAGGTCTCCATCAAATTGGAACAATTCTTGTATAACTGGATTTTGGGAAGTAGAGAGTTTTAGATATAATTTCTGGGTCGAGGATATGTATATTTCTTCTATATTAGGCTGGTTTAAGTCCTGCTTTAAAATTGCATTTGATAGATTAAATGGGGCATTTACAGTACTTCTTAAACAAATTCTCATGAATGCATCTATTATTTTCCTATCAGTCAAGGTTATGTATTTAAACCATACAGGCAATGCGTATGTTACTATAGGGAGAATACAGCTTCTGTATAAAGTAAATTTTTGGTTAACAGATAAACCACTTTTTGAACTGAACATATTGGATAATGAGGCTTTGGCTATTTTAGATTTTCTTATTATATCCTTCACGTGGCTGGTGAATTTCAGTTTAGAATCGAAAGTGACTCCCAAATATTTGACCTGCTGGGTCCAATTTATGGGAGATGAGTAAATTATAAGATTTTTCCTCGGTGTGAACTTGAAGCTATTTCGTGGAGGAAAGATAATTGCTTGAGATTTCTTTGGATTCAGATTGAGTTTCCAATTATCACACCAATTGCAAATGATTTCAAGATAGTTTTGAAGGCGGGAAATTAAAATATCTGGGGAACGCGAGCTGGATAACAGGGCAGTATCATCAGCGAAAAGAGCTAGTCGGCATTGTGGGATATGTGGAATATCATTGATGTATAAATTGAAAAGTATAGGGCTCAATATTGAGCCTTGAGGAACACCAGATTCTATTTGCCGAGGACTTGATAGAACGTTCTATCCTGAAGATAATTCTTCAGGAACCTGATGAATTTCTGAGGAAAATTATAAGAAGTTAATTTAATGATGAGGCCTCTGTGCCAAACCATATCGAAAGCTTTTTTAAAGTCTAAAAGCACTACTCCAACAGCTTCGTTAAGGGATTTGCGAGTTTGTATGAAATCAATAACGGTAATCAATTGGTGAGTTGTTGAATGATTTGCTCTAAACCCAAATTGCTGTGGAATTAGAACATTTCTTGTATCTATATAGGTCTGGAGTCTTTTGAGGATGATCCGCTCAAATATTTTTCCAAATATCGGCAAGAGACTAATTGGCCTAAAATCATCCAGGGATTTAGATAGTTGCTTTTTTGGTATGGGAATAACTATAGCATGCTTCCATATCTTTGGAAAGTAGCAAAGATTAATAGATGCATTGAAAATGCTAGTTAAAAATACAACCCATTTTATAGGTAGGTTTTTGATTAATTTGGTAGTTATTTCATCGTGACCAGGCGCCTTGTTTGCAGAAAGTTTTGTTATTTCTTGTTTTACTTCTTGTGGTGATGTAAGTTTCAAAATATTTTCGTTGTTATCAAGAGTCATTCGAGTTTCATTTAAGGTTGGATGATTTGTTAGGGCTTCTTTTGAAACTATGGAAAAGTGTTTTGAGAAATTAGATGCCAAAGCCTTGCCAATTTCTTCATCTGAATGTAGAATATCACCATCTACATTAATATTTTTAATTTCCGATTTTTTTCGAGTTGACTTCACTAGTCTCCAGAAGGTGTTTGGAGTATTTAACGCGCTGTTGATAAGATCATTTTGACTTTGCTGGTTGTACTTTTGTAATATAATATTCACTTTCTTTTGAAAATGTAGATAAATTTCTCTGTGTCTGGGGTCCCATGTTGACTGCCATTTCTTTCTAGCTTTATTCTTTTCTCTGATAATGTTTTTAATAAAAATAGGCACATGCGGTTTAACTATGGGAGAAACTATTGTATTTTTAGAATAAGTATTAAGAATGGTTTTGTTGAGGGTTCCAATTTCAAGATCAATATTTATAGTAGAATTTAAAGGGGATCTGGGAGGTGGATTATTGATTAAATCTTGCTGAAAATATATCCAGTTTGTGTTCTTATTTACTTTCATAGAAAAGTCATATTTAGGACATGCCAGCCTTAAAACCACAGGTAAGTGATCAGAAGATAATGCATCTAGTGTGGTAATTTCAAAATTCCACGGCACATTTTTGAAAACCGCAAAGTCCAAGAAGTCAGGATGACCAATATGACTGTAGTGAGTAGCCAAGGAAGGAGCTATTATGTCCAACCCTGCAGATTCCGAAAACTCATGAAGAACCATTCCACTCGGATTACTTTTACTAGAGCCCCATAATGGATGTTTGGAGTTCCAGTCTCCTGCAGCGATGACAAGATTATTTTGAAATAATTTACTCAAATCCTCAAATTTCAATAGTTGATCTGGTTTGCGATAAACAGAAGAAATTTGCAGGCTGGTTTTTCCATCAGGTTTAAATACTATAGTAGTAGTATTTTCCAAATAATCAGTCTTAACAATAATCTTTCTATACTTATATTCGACCTTTTTGTTCTTTTTATAACATTGTTAAATTTATTTCTTGCCGATTTTTAAGAGTATTTTCGCCAATTACTCCACATTCCGATAGAATAAATTTCTAATGTAATAGAAATCTGTTTTCATTTTTCTAGTTTCCCATCTGATCATATCGTATGATATTTTGTTTATTATTATTTGATTTGATTTCGAATGCTGAATATGCTGCTTAACCAATTATTCCCGTAAGTTTCCTAAATGCTATGTCAATATTGCTCGGGTTTACAAAATTTAGTTTAGTTATCTTCAAATATAATATATGAAATTCTTAGAGTTATATAGAATTTTTAAATGTCTCTAGTTAACATCATTTCAAATAAATTTCCATTTAGACATTTTTTTTTTAATTTTCGGAAAAGTATATGTAAATTGTATTTCAATGGTTATTGCAATATGATCCGAATTACTAATAAAAATTGATGTTATCCAATTTTATAAAATACTTATTGTAATTTTGTTGAAAATCGTGAGATCTATCATGCTTGAATATGGGCATGTAGGTGTTTTTATATTATGGACAAAATGTTGTCAACAATGGGGTGGAGTTTAGAACCATTAGAATATTGGTTGTCTGAATGCCCCAAACGGGATGTCTTGAATCAAAGTTCCGACAGAAGGCAATAGGGGAAATCTGATTGACGTTTTCAGTAGTTCTGTAGCAGCTGTGTCTGAATGAGCAAGTTTGGATGAATAAAAAAATTTTCAACAATGATTTAATATATTTTTAATAGAAATGGTTGAACAGATTGGGGTTGTGAAATTTACATTTGTATTATATTCAGTGTTTCGGGATACAAGATGATTGTCGCGCGCCTTATATTTTTGTTCTTCTCTAATCATCTATACGTGAATCAAAACCACACATTTCTCTGGTATTTGATATGTAATGCAAATGAGGTTTGGAGGATCATATACAATTGTGTCTTGCAGCTCGTGTTTTTTGCTACCTTACTATTCCTCGAATTAAGTTGGATGCATTTGAAGATGTTTTAGTGTTGGTCATTTCTTTGAATGTTTACGTCTATTTGGGTTTTGTAAAGAGGGGAATCGGCAGGAGTTTCTTTGCGATCAAAAATTTTTCATTTTTGTTTTTGGGATACTTGGAGCAATTGTAGCATTTCTGAACGCCAGAACAAACGTAGAGTCCCGTCGCACCAAACAACAAACAAAACTTTCGTAGGTGCAATCCAGGAGTGTATGCTTAAGATTGAATTGAAGACATTTTGACACTGTCTAACTAAAATCTTATCATTCACACTCATTGACAAAATTCAAGGAAATAGAAAGTCTTTAATGTTGCCAGTCGTCTATTTTTTTTTTCATTTTTTTTTTAAGGAGGCACAGGCTATTTTGTTCACACTTGATTATATCGTGTGTCTTCAACAAAGGTTACTTTGTATCAAATATCTTCCAGAGTTATTGTCTGAATCCCGATATACATTCTAAAAGGTACAACCTCCTTAAGTTTTGTCCATGAGTGTACATGTCATTGCTTACAGTCGGAAAATATTTTGTCACCACATTTATTTATTATTTAACTAGCCGAATGACCCGGGCAACGCCCAGGTTTTACCCGATTAAATGTTTTTATTCAAATACTATTCGTTACAATTATAAATTGGCGCCGTGGATGTTACTCTTGTGAAACGTCCCGCTCCAAACTTTGTGTCAGAGAAGCGATATTTTTATAAAGAGGTGATCTGGCTTTGTGTCTTCTGCTCGAATGAATGTTTTCTGTTAGAATTTTGTTCATACACACTAAAAATGAACTAGCTTCACCCGTGGTCTCAAATTTTAGAATATTTTTCCCGATATAATTTTGTATCTGATAAATAAACATGATACAGCAATATTGTCATCATCATTTTATGACTAAAAAAAAAAAACTATTTTTGCCCAGAACCTGTCAATTTTTTTTTATTGGCTAAAAATCCGATAAATATATTTTCCAGATTTTTCTCTATATCCTGTCAAAACACGTTTTACATGTACATTAGGTCAGCTGATATTACCTCCCATCTTCACCGCTAGAGGCGCTGCTTGCGAGCGAAAAGGCAAATTTGCAACGCAATTTGCAAAAATCTCGAAGAATATTCGGGATAGAGACCTAAAATTTTCACTATAAGTTTTTCCAGAATCTACTCTATACTGTTAAAATTTCAATCGGGGGGTCGGTGGAAGGCTGGTTAAACCGTTTGGTTTTCGACCACTAGGACCCGGGTTCGATTCCCGCATTGGACACTTTTTTCTGTTTAAAAAAAATGCTCCAATGGCCCCCGATTCTTGCAAAAGTCCAACCCCACCAGCGAGTGCAAGTAACCAAACGGGGCTCTGGCATTTGTAAGTGCAAAGTCGAACTGCTTTTTACATGTGTAGACATGTGGTGCGCTTACAGTAAAAGCAGTCGCTAACTACCCACCATGATTATCATGGCCTGTACCACGTGTACTAGGGATAAGCAAAAAAAAAAATAAAAAATTCAATCAGATTAGTTACGTATTGTGGACGTGTTTAGCCGACATAGATACCCACATAATACATACATACATACATACACTGACTTTTATATATTTAGGGATAAACACGAACGTTTTAGTTTACTGATATGATTTTTAAATTTTTCTAATATTTTCTATGATATTAATTTATTTATAAAATTAAGGTAAAAATATATATAGGCCATAGATTATAACTATCTTTGAGCATTCATATAATGAAAATTATTATTTTCATAATAATATATTCAAGAAAAGACTAAATTTATCCACCTGATCCAAGTTAATTTCCACGTTACTATTTTTTCACATAATAATATTTGTTTCACCCTTTTTTGGTTGATTAACATTTTTTTCAAAACGTAGGTGTATAGATTCTATAAATTTAACACACATCAAATTCTAATTTAATCTCACTAGTAGTTTTTATGTCTTCTAAAGCTTATCATGGATAGATGATCAGCGAAATAGCTGAGAGGAATTCAAGCAATGTCTATCTAAATGACAAGTGACACAATAATAGTTTAAATTCCACGGAATCCTAATCAGCCAATTAGCGTTGAGGCCATTAGCCAATCACTGTGCAATGTCTTTTTAAGCTCAGTGATTGCATTGGGCAACACACCAAAAGTGATCAATCTATCAACATATATAGTCACGACCGTCTTTCCACCGTCAACAATTCCTCAATTCCTCATGTCACGGATGCGCGCGCATCATCATTATGATCATTATCATTATCTAATGATAATAATAATAATTATTATTATTATATTATTATTATTATTATTATTATCAACATATATAGTCACGACCGTCTTTCCTCAATTCCTCATGTCACGGATGCGCGCGCATCATCATTATGATCATTATCATTATCTAATATAATAATAATAATAATTATTATTATTATTATATTATTATTATTATTATCAACATATATAGTCACGACCGTCTTTCCTCAATCAATTCCTCAATTCCTCATGTCACGAATGCGCGCGAATCATCATTATGATCATTATCATTATCTAATGATAATAATAATAATAATTATTATTATTATATTATTATTATTATTTTATTATTTTATTATTAATATATAGTCACGACCGTCTTTCCTCAATTCCTCATCGCTGTCACGGATGCGCGCGCATCATCATTATGATCATTATCTTCTATAGAAGCTTCTATCTTTATAATTATGTATATTTACAAAAAGTCAATTCGCTCGCGCCTCTAGCGGTGAAAATGAGGGGTAATACCAGCTGACCTAATGTACATGTAAAGTTTGGAGCGGGACGTTTCACAAGAGTGACATCCACGGCTCCAATTTATAATTGTAACAAATAGTATTTGAATAAAAACATTCAATCGGGTAAAACACGGGCGTTGCCCGGGTCATTCGGCTAGTATATATATATATATATAATTGAATGTCTGTCTGTACTCTATAGATTCAAAAACCATACATCCAATCGCCGTGAAATTTGGGATATTATTAGGTATATCCCCAGGAAGGTTTTGAAAAATAATTTCTTGAATATCTTGAATATCCTTAGAGTTATTTGCAGATTTGTAGATTTAACTAAATGATGATGATTATTTATCAAAAGTAAGATTTTCTACCTATTATTTGCGCACAAGTCAAAGTTAGTTTTATTTTTTATCTACAACATATATATTGGGAGAATAGATAAAATGATGATTTTGTAATGTAGAAAATTAGGAAAGACAAAATTCAGGATGACACGGCAATTTATTTGAGACAAGAATAATGATACAATTGTAATGCAAGATACTATTCCTTTAACTTCCAATTACCGAGGGAACCAATTCATATTGATTTTATTCAACTTATCGAGTATTTTTCAAGGGACCGGGAAAAATGTTCAGTAGATAAAATGATGATTTTGTAATGTAGAAAATTAGGAAAGACAAAATTCAGGATGACACGGCAATTTATTTGAGACAAGAATAATGAATCAAATTCAAGGCAAGATAACATTCCTTTAACTTCCCATTACCGAGGGAACCAATTAATATTGATTTTATTCAACTTATCGAGTATTTTTCAAGGGACCGGGAAAAAATGTTCACTAGATAAAATGATGATTTTGTAATGTAGAAAATTAGAAAAGACAAAATTCAGGATGACACGGCAATTTATTTGAGACAAGAATAATGATACAATTCCAAGGCAAGATACTATTCCTTTAACTTCCAATTACCGAGGGAACCAATTAATATTGATTTTATTCAACATTCGAGTATTTTTCAAAGGACCGGGAAAAAATGTTCACTTTATCGAGAGATTCAAATTTACGAGTTTCAAATCATCAAAATATATCTTTTTTTTTTTTATAAGTTTATAGAGAATTGTTTTAACAAATGTTCTTTAGACAAACCTTTACTCGGGTAAAACCCGGGCGAAGCCGGGTACATCCGCTAGTTAAATATAAAAGATAAGGTGTTCGAGTCTAAAAATGTCGTTTTTTATTATTTGTTTTTATCACTTTTTATTTTCTATACAAATGAATTTATTAATAATATTAAGAATGGCAAATATATTGCCACGTGGAAAATTAGGGAAGACAAAAACTTCAGGAGGAAACAAAATTTATTTCAGGGAAGGACAAAAACTAAGAACGGTAAACAAAAGATAAGCCACGAGGGAAATTTACAGAGTCGCAAGATATAAAAACAATGGTTGCCTGTAAAGTCGGTTTTACGGGCGAAGATTTTACGTGACAACGGTAGAATATTTATTGATATGAATATAATTAAATTGCACAATAGGAACAAGGAATTGAATGAAAATAAGAATTGCACAAATTTTAACTATAGAAATATATTTTTGTTTACTAAAACATTGTACATGTAAACTTAAACTTAACTAATTCCTATTTGAGTGATTTTGTTGAGGATAGGACGATGATAGGAGAAATATGAAATGAAAGGAAGTGTTTCTGCTGTAATGTGTCTTGCGAAAGTCAAGTCGATAGTTGTTCCTTTTAACGTAGTTGACTTAGAAACGTTTGATACGCAATCAAGATTATACGTATTTTTCATGAAATTAAGAAACGAGTTGTCAGGCTTTACGTTTTTGTTAAAATCACCACACAGATGGATCATCGTGTAACCACAGTAAAATGTGAGCGTGCGGACTTCCTCTATGTTGAAACTCAATGCGAAGGAAATAATCCTCCACGTAGTACTGGCCAAACGGATTGTATGACTGTTTTGATTTCAGCATTTTCATCAATGTACCAACGAGTTTGTGGAAATATATGCAACATGTAATTGGATCGTCACTCACCAAGTTGCACCGCTCTGATGTGTTGAGATCTTCGGCGACTTTGCCAGGATATTTGTTGCTCAACTTGAGCAGTAAATTCAGCAATACTAACCAGCGTACCTCGTTTGCACTAAGAGTGAGAAAGATGGTCGGTTTACCAAGTTGACGGAGCATAGCGAAGAGATCTCGTTTACGAGAGGCCCAGTACTGGACAGAGTTTGGCACCGACTTCATAAAGGCGAGATTCTGCAGAACGAATTCTTTGAGAAACTCCGGATCCTCTAACATGCGTCGAGTTACGCTCTCTGTGATCGAAACACTTCGGAATGTGCTGTAAATCCCATCGACCATTCGCAGACGTAGAATCTTCATTGCATCGTATAAGACTTTTTGAGGCGTGGCTCCACGCCTGTCACTCCGTCGTATTTCACTGGTCGCCATCATGTACGGTGTCACTGAAATGTTCATGTTGAAACGGCGGGGCTCTCCGAAGTATGTCGCAGGAAATGATAGTTCTTCTGCATGACGGTCATAAATGATGTTAAGAGGCGTTTCTCGATGTCGTGGTGCGATGTCAAGACAATCCTCTTCATTCCACAGTAGTGTGTGCTGTCTCGCAGCAAGAACTTCAGACTCGGGCGTATATTCGGCGGAGATTGCTTCGATCCGATTAGCAGGATCATCTTGAAGGCCTTCATCTGATGGCAATGCAGGCTGCAGTCTTGACAAATCTATTTTGATATCGTACAAACGATATAGAGTTGAATTTTGAAGTACATCTAACCATTCTTTGACCGTACGCTTAGACATGTACCCGCTGATGTAATTTGTTTTGTGTGCAAGATTCCTTTTGATGTTAACGTTGATAACATCGTCCTCTTCTAGATGGCGAGGCAAGCATTTTACCATGTCTTGTACGTTGACTGGGACGTTTATCACTTGTCCAATAATTCCATAAGAGAAATCATGACGCAGTCGACGCACTTGCATAAATGGAAGGCGCGGTGAGACCAAACGTTCACTGATAGGATCCAGAGGCGGTAGACCTGGAGGTATGTCAGGATATGAGAAGCCGTTGACCTTTGCGAGAGTAGGAAGCTTACGCTTATTCAGTGATTGTCTACAGGTGTTGCAAGACTTTGTATAATCCTCCTTGCGTAGCTGCCGATTTTCCTTAACGTACCAATCCGAGATTACCTTCAGTTGTAGTGCAGTGATGGTTTTAGGTCATTCTTGAACCACAATCTGTCACAAACCGAGCAAGCATGGCCAAAATCGTTGTCCAGGAAAGTAGATTGAAATCTCCGTATTGACGACGACCATTTGGTATACCAGGTGGATTGTTCCAGTTGTATTGCTGTTTGGCTTGAAGAAGTAGTCGGTTGTACATCAGTCCGAGAAGATGCTGCTCTACGTTGTCGGAATGCACGTTGCCGTTGAGCGTTAGTTAGGGGAACGCTCGTTCTCTCCGCCACGACAGGAACGCTTGTTCTCTCCACCACAGAACAAGACGTTGAAGCAGGTGACTCTGACGTACCGCTGGTGAGGGCTATGTTAGCAGATTTACGTAGCTTGAACCTGCGTTGCCTCTCCGCAGCCGCTTTTGCAAAGGCTCTTACTTGTTCAGGAGTTCTGGTCAATGCTTTTCGTAGTCTGTACTCACGTTGTCGCTGAGCATTCGTTCTGGCGGTAGAGGTGGTGTGTGGAACAACGAAAGGTACTGCAGACGTTGACGGCACGATATCCTCCGTCTCCATTGAAGTACTGGAAGTTGAAGGCACCGTTTCCATTGTTTTGAGAGTGGTGATTCCTGTTGAACATTTGAAATTGAATGGATGAATTTTTAATTTTAAAGAATCAATTTGAAAATCAAAACACTTATTCAGATCGAAGGTTCAAATTTTTGCTAAATAAATTTTAAATTAAATAAAATTTGTAATTGTAAATGATGAAGTTGAAAATTAAAACATTTACTTATATTAGATGTTAAAATTCTTGCTCAACACAGTTTAAATAAAGTTTTCTTATATCTGCCACTTTTTCTTAATATTTGTAATTTTAAAGAATCAATTCGAAAATCAAAACATTTATTCAGATCGAAGGTTCAAATTTTTGCTAAATAAATTTGAAACTATTTAAAATTTGTAAAATAATAATTAATTAATTAATTAATTAATTTTAAACTAATAATTTACTTAACACTATCAACATTTATCAATAGTATGACATAACCTATAAACTCAGTTTCTCAACTTTTGTGTCAATCTAACAATTAATCAATCAATCATAGTTTACGATAATGAAATATCAGTGTACAATTATTTACCTTTATTGTTGTAGTTGTTGTAAATGACGAATCTAAGCACTCCACATTTTCACTACAGACACAGCTGACGATACTTTAACCACACGTGTGAACTTGTATTATGACGCTTTCTTGTTTTTCCAACGCCAAGAACGTTCGAGAAAGACAAAGACAGAGACAAGCATGCGCCGATTCAATGCGCCTAATGCGCGCGCAGCACTCTCGTTCGGTGACTCATCGTAACGTTACCGGGCGTTACACTTTTTCATAAGTGACTCCCAGCCGCAACCTAATTTAAGACGTTGTCACCTCAAAATAAAAATGACCACTCTGTTAATAAAAAATAATAAAATTAATAAATACTATGTTACATAAATAAAATTAATAAATACTATGTTACATAGCTTCTTCCCTATAGGAGCTGTGACCCACAGCTAGCAATTATTGTAGATACTGACATGGATCTGACGTGCTTCTGCCAAGGATTCCATCGAAGTCTTGGAACTTTGTCCCTAGTACCTTTGCGTCCTTTTTCTTGCGGCGTGAAGAGCGGCTATGTCGTCGTATCGTCTATAGGAACATCGTCATCTTCGAGGGAAGTCTTGGCTTTGGCACGGCGGTGGAATCCTGGAGTCATTCTCCGAAAATGTAGATCACAGTACCCATGGCTTCAAGGTCTTTTCGGCGAACTTCAGTTTGTCTTCCCTAACTTACCCGGCATCTCCACCAAAATGCCACGTGGAAAATTAGGGAAGACAAAAACTTCAGGAGGAAACAAAATTTATTTCAGGGAAGGACAAAAACTAAGAACGGTAAACAAAAGATAAGCCACGAGGGAAATTTACAGAGTCGCAAGATATAAAAATAAAAATGACCACTCTGTTAATAAAAAATAATAAAATTAATAAATACTATGTTACAATATCATTAAATACGAAGAGTGCAAAACCAAATATGTAGATGAAAATGGTTGACATTCAAATATAAGAATATCCGAACATAAACGAAAAGTCGAAAATCAAGATAGTAAATTATTAATATATCACCATATAAGATAAAAAGGCTATTACTTCTCTTTATCAGAGCCAAAGGCCCTTTACTCCAACATCCCCAAAAAACAACAGAGACTCATCATAAAATTCGCCATATATATCAAGAAAAAGCACAGTAGCGTTAGCAGAATAATAGACATTCCGGAAATATATAATATACTATTCCCTGAACCCACCCCATAACCTCAAATAAAGAAATCCCCTATGAATAATAAAATTCGATATGCGCACGCAGTGGAAGCCCGTGTTAAATATGTCTTCAAAAAACTTCAAACTATTTTAACTCTAGTTCTATTGGCGATTTATTGTAGAGTGCTGTCTCCTGTCTTCAAGCCCGAAAGCTAGAGATTTGGGAATTAAAATGTTTAAAAAATATTTATCCCCTGAAGCCTGATATTTTTTCTTTATAAATGAATTCATTGTTGTATATTTGAATCAAATAGATATATCAACACGGTATCAACGCTGTTCCCGAAACGTCACATATACATTTGGTCTCGGTCTTGTTGCCTTGGTTTGGAACACATTGTCACGCGCGCAGAGTTAATAGCGTGCTACTCCCGAACTCAGCATGGTGACTAATTTATCTAAATGTTAGGAAAAATATTCTGTTCATTCTTTATTTCTTTGGCTCGCCTTTTCCAAGTAACCGCTAATCTTCTTTTGATATACAAGCTTGTATACAACCATAATATTATCGCCAACTGCATAAAAATAACTTTATTAAAATAAATACTCAACAATTATCAATCTAGGTAATTATAAATGGACTTCCTGTTAATTCTTCAAAAAACTGGTATGTCTTTTGAATATCAGGAACCATAGTTGTTTACAAGATTTCCACAAATCTGACCTTTGACTCCGATGAAAGCTTGCCAAGTTGGGCAACCGACTTCCGCGAATCCCAGTATTTTATTATGCCGGTCCTCATACAATAGAGCACATTCAGGAGAGAGTTCTTTAGTTAGATGATGCAACAGGGATCGACAAGGATTCTTGCATAACTAGCCAGACATATATATAAGTGGGGAGCGACACATATTGGATTGAACCATCCTGGTCTGATGAAGACCTTTATTTGAACATCTACTTTTAAAATTATTTTTTTAGCTAAATTTTTATTTTATATTTAAGCAACAGATAATAAATATCCAAATGAATTTCGTAGTGGTTTATTTTCATAATTTCATTACTGAAAGATCGTGACTTCACTGATAGTTTTCTCTAAGTATACATATTCATTTTTCCATCACTTGAAGCTCGTGATATCGCTGGTCATTACCATTAATATCTAATTACAATCAGTAGTTACTAGGTTTTTCTTTGTTCTATTGCTGGAAGATCATATCTGATGAATATTTTTAACAATTCGTTCTGTCTTCAGACACCTTTCTTTATTCTACCACCGTGATTGGTCTAAATTGGTCTACTTCTGGGTATTTTCCTTTCTTTTTTTTCTTAAAACCGTAATTTAAACATTGTTTCTTTTCAGTCATTTACTACCATTCATCTTGGGGCCATCGGCGAATTTGAAACTCATTTAATATAGTGGGTGCTTTTATGAATACTCTTCTTCACTATATTGGAGTTTGATTTTTAAAAAGTAAAATTGACTATACTATTTACTCGTCTATGTAGATTAATTCATTTTACTTTTACCTTTCAAATATAAAACCTCACGTTAGGGTCCCCATTATATTATTCAATAGTTTCAAACTATTTCATTTGAAAATGGATTTTCGTTTTTTTCTACATTGTCTCATTTCTTGGAAATTCATAGTCTGAATGTGTTTATTGTCTGTTTTAGTTCATATAATATCATTGATAACTTATTCTAAATTTCACTATATTTTCACATAACTTAACCAATTGATTTTCTCTTAAACACTCACTCCTTTAAAATAACAAATCTTACGTTTTTTCACCACGCACAATAGATTTACATAAGAATTTATTAAAAGTTCACAAATTCTAAATTTAAATCACGCTTCTAAGGCATTTCCGTTGTTCTCTCTCTATGTATTAACATTTAAAAACATCTTAAAAGTCTTTTTTTTTTTGAGAACCTAACTTCCTTTAAGTACCCAATATTTTTATATATAGCGAAAGTTTTATCGTAGTTTCTACTGATTATAAATTTTAAATGTGTCATATATACGTTGGTATCATTTTGCACTAGTTTCATTTTAATTATTTATTTTGATTACGTATGCATACAATATATAACCTTACACGCACATATTTCTATTTTATATTCTAACTAGCCGAATGACCCGGGCAACGCCCGGGTTTTACACGATTAAATGTTTTTATCCAAATATTATTCGTTACAATTATAAATTGGAGCCGTGGATGTCACTCTTGTGAAACGTCCCGCTCCAAACTTTACATGTACATTAGGTCAGCTGGTATTACCCCCCATTTTCACCGCTGGAGGCGCGAGCGAAAGAGCAAATTTGCAAATAACACGACGGATATTCGGGATAGAGACCTGAAATTTTCACTAAAAGTTTTTCCAGATTCTACTTTATATACTGTTAAAATTTCAGTCAGATTAGTTACGTATTGTGGACGTGTATAGTTGACAAACATACATACATACATACGCTGACTTATATATATATAGGGATAATATAAATGAGTTTTAAAAATTGTAAAAAAAAAAATGCATCGGCCGGGAATCGAACCCGGGCCGCGTGGCAGGCGAAAATTCTACCACTGAACCACCGATGCTTATAAGAAATGGCCATATTTGGGTATTTATTCCATTCACAAAAGCAAACGATGACAGAATTGTTGATGACTCTGATACTTGTATTTATAATTATGTTAGCATAATGAATTAGTCAGTATTCCCATGGCCTCCAGCGAAGAGGTGTGAATTGACTTTTTGAAAATATACATAATTATAAAGATAGAAGCTTCTATAGAAATAAATAAAATAAGCCGAAATAGCTCAGTTGGGAGAGCGTTAGACTGAAGTTCTAAAGGTCCCTGGTTCGATCCCGGGTTTCGGCATATTTTTTTAATTTTTAAATTTTTACTTACCGTAACTTGACACGAGACTTAACGTGACAGAATTGTGCATGACAAAGAATGTTTTGATGGAGGGTAAGATGAGCCATTAAATCACATTTTAAATCGATATATGTCAGGTGAAAACTACGTAGGGCTTAAGTATTTTTATATTTTCTACCTTTATTTCATTCAGTTATATATATAAAGATCGTCTCTCTTGGCAAAATAGACGCTAAACTAAGCGGCATCTATTGACCGTCTCCGCAAATTAGTGGACTCATGCAGCCAAATATATTATTTTATCTCTTCATTTATATATTTTCATATATATAACAAAGTTGCGGGAGGATAATATTCATGTACTTGAAGAGTCCTAATTAGTGAGTACAAGTAACAAAACTTGGCACTGACACCTTGTCTGTACCAAAGTCGAACTATTTTTTTAAATAAAAATATGTAGATTTACAGTAAAAACAGTCGTAAGTTCCATTTCCCATGGTTATCATGGCCTGAACCACGAGAATTTGGAATTTGCAAAAAGTCTCATCTTCTAAGAAGTGATGTTTATGGAAGGGTTAATTTCAAAAGGTAATTTTGATTGTTCATATCATTTTCATTTATAATCAGGCGAGATAAATATTTATTGAATATTTTAGCGTAGAAATTATTTTACTTTAAAATAGTATATTAGAAGTATATTTTGTGTGTTTTGTTAAAGGCACACTATAAAAAAGGAAAGGAATTTGAGTTGAACATGATGTAAATGCGAAAGGAAAATTTGAATCCTGACAATGTCGGTATGTTAAGCTGTATCGAGGCCGATGTAGGAACTGGTTTGCCATTTATTCCTCGGAATATTTCTTCTACCATATCTGAAGGCCGAGAGACATCATCGCTATTCCAAGGCCTGGCTTCTTTGCCTTGGATTTCCCCGGGAGTTATTGGCCAATTTTTCCTGAATTCAAAGTTCGATTTGTGCTTTATAACTGCCTGCTGTTGAAATATTACTTTCAAGGACCGTGTTAATTTATATTGTTCTCCCTCACCACACTTATCTGTGTTACCGTCGACATTGACTATTTCTCAGTTGAATGGTTTCTGTGTGGTTTATATTAATTTATCTGTTTAATATTTTTAAAGGTATTCCCCAACCTTTGAAATTTATGGCATGAAATTTTTATAATGTTTTACTGCTCCATATGAGGTATATATTCGTGTCTATTTCTTTTTTAAACCTCAATTGTTGTTCTCAAAACCGTACATGAATGTGCTTCTTTAAAGATCTCTCATGGTGCATTTTTAATGCATCTAAATAATGAGAAAATAGATCAGAAATATGATTAAACATTTTTAAAAAATCCTTCCGAAATTTCCGAAATGCCTTTTAAAATAATTTTTCTAAACTCTACAAACTGAAAACAATCTAAAGGCAAATAGTGATATACATACGAGGTGTGTTCAAAAAGTATCGCGACTTTTGTGTTTTTTCAAAAATTATTTATTTATTCATGAATACCTATTTTGCCCCCTTCAAAGTAATCCCCATGAGATATTATACACTTGTGCCAACGGTTTTTCCAATCTTCGAAGCACTTCAAAAAAATATATTTTTTAAAATCTTTTTCAGCTCCTCCTTCGATGCCGTCTTTATCTCGTCAAGCGTAGCGTAACGTCGTCCTTTCATGGGCCTCTTCAGTTTAGGGAACAAGAAAAAGTCACAGGGGGCCAGATCTGGGGAATACGGTGGCTGCGGCATCATCAGTGTGTAGGTTTTGGCCAAAAAGTCGCGCACATGCAACGATGTGTGAGCAGGGGCGTTATCGTGGTGCAAAAGCCAATTTTTGTTCTTCCACAAATCCGGGCCTTCTAGCAGATTGCTTCGCGCAAATTGCGCATAACTTGCAGGTAATATGACCGTTCTACCCTGTGGCAAGAACTCATGATGCACCACGCCCCTGCAATCGAAGAAAACTGTCAGCAAAACTTTCACATTCGACCGAACTTGGCGCGCTTTTTTCGGTCTTTGTTCGTGCGGCAGCTTTCATTGAGATGATTGAGCTTTGGTTTACACGTCATAACCATAAACCCACGCTTCGTCACCAGTTATGACCCTCTGCAGAAAATTTGGGTCGTCGCGGACAGAGTCCAACATCTCATTAGCAATGTTCATGCGATGCTGTTTTTGGTCGCAATTGAGCAATTTTGGTACGAATTTCGCGGCGACCCGTCTCATGCCCAAAACATTGATAAAAATCGAATGGCACGAGCCAATCGATATGTTTAGGTCCTCAGCAACTTCTCTAACGGTGATTCGACGATTGGCCAATATCATTTTCTCCACTTCTTTAATTTTTTCGTCTGTTGTTGAAGTGCTCGGGCGTCCGGCACGCTCTTCGTCGTTCACATCTTCTCGACCTTCTGAGAACATTTTGTACCACCGATAAACGTTGCTTCGGTCCAAGGTAGCTTCTCCGTATGCCACAGTCAACATTCGGAATGCATCCGCGCACTTAATTTCGTTTTTCACACAAAATTTGATACAGGTTCTTTGATCCATTTTTTTAATAGGTAAAAATCGAAGACGATCCAAAACACCTGCAAGCAAAACAGCTGTCAACAATTAAGTGAACATTCAAAATGGCCGAGCTTGTCGGCATAAGTGTGAAATATGAGTATCAACATAAAGACACAAAAAGATCGAAATTCGAATATACGTAACCCGCGAAAATTCAAAATTCGCGATACCTTTTGAACACACCTCGTATATAGGCGTTATACAACAACACTTTGACACTTTTTATTATGCCATATTTTCCTAATTAAAACATTGCTATGTTAGAAATTTAAAATAAATTTTAATCTCCTTTCAAAATGCCTGACTTATCATCGCAATAGGAAAAGTAGAAAAGGGTTGGCAAATAATTATAATAACAAAAAAATGGGCATATCTTGACCGTTCACACGAGCTTTTTAGATGGTGCTCTGCCATCTAAAAAGCTCGTGTGAGCGGTCAAGATATGCCCATTTTGTTTTTAATATCAATGCCTGACCTTTTTCTATTTTAAAATTATTTTTTCACAATTATAATAACTTCAACTTCTTTGTTTTATTTCCATATAAATACCTCGGTTAAAAGGCTAACCATTGATATTATCAATATTGGAGACGAATCTTTGATTGATTAGCAACATAAAACTCTCTCTCTGCCATATTTTATTCAAAATGTTCATTAAACACCTCCACCAACTATTGCATAGAATTTGAATAAATTAGTAACATTTTGGATCCATAGCGATATTTTTAGTTCGATATTTCGACGAACAGTAAGCTCGTCTTAATCAAGATGATTATAGAGAGAAAAATGTTTTAGAAATAATACAACTACTTGTATATACAATTGAAGTAGCTCTATGCGAATAGAATACTTTCTCTCTATAGACTGAGAATTTTAAGAAAGATCTAAACATATCCAACATCGTCTTCCCCGAGAGCGCTCGGTCACTTATAAACCGACTACCAATCACAATTCAGACAATATAGCAGTAATGGTAGACTCTAATGAATAATTAAATAAAATAATTAAATTAAATGATATACACACACACACACACACACACTCGAGCGTGCGGCCACGCGTCGCGCGAGCTCCTGTGTTTTTCGCCTCTGGCGGGCGAAAAGTGTCGCGGATGGCGACAAACCTTATACGGGCTGAAAGCCCTTCAAACGCCAAGCAAAAGCCTGTAAGGCACGGCGCAAAAGCACAACCATGTGCTGAACTATCTGAGAAAGAAGATTTTCAGAAGAAAACTTCAAATCTCTACAACAAAAATCAAAACTATGCAAATCCGCCCGCCGGCGGACATCATGCAAATCCGGCCACGCCGACCGACTTCGTTACTGCCTCGTTTTCCGAGGCCGCTGCCCAAGCCAATAGAAGCTGGGCAGACTTAGCGGAGGACAACAAGCACGAATCTGAGGACCCTTTCATCACTGTCCAAAGAAAGAAAAGACGCCGTGACTCGGCGGAATCACCTGCGGCGGCTGCACCTTCCTCTGGCACCAGAGGCGCAGGAGCCACTCGCCGGCCACGATCATCTACGGGATGGGCACCGCGGGCGGAGGAGGTCAGGACCACTCAGGCGCATATCGCGGAGGCCAGGGCGCGGCAGGCGTCTTCAACAGAGGACCACTGCGTCTATGTAGAACGCAGCCCTGAACTGGAGCCCTACCATTACATCAGGGCCATAGACCGAATGTTTGGGAGCACCAGGGAGGTCTTCCAAGTGACCAAGATGAACGGCCACTTCCTGGTGGGACTGGCAAACAAAAGCATGGCCGAGCGCCTCGTCAACGAGGGCCTCGAGGTGGAGGGAACTCTCCACAGGGCCTTCCCGTTCCGCAAGAGGGCGGAGAGAATCACGGTGGGCAACCTCCCCTTCTTCGTGGGGGATGCAGCCGTCATCAGCGCCCTTTCATCCTTCGGGCGAGTAACATCCATCGCCCCCAAGCTGATGAAGGCAGGCCCTTATGTCTACAACGACGGCCGCCGAGAGGCGTTCATCATCTTCCGCGAAGGAATGAACATCGAGAGGCTGCCCACCCGCCTCGACATCACCATCAAAGGCGAGGCCTGGCCCGCATACCTGTCCACCGGGATTAGGTGCTCCAGGTGCCGTGGCCAAGGACATCGCAGGGCCAACTGCCCCCTGCTCGCAGGGCGAACCACGGAACCTGGACCGGCCACACCCAGCTCTACCACTAGCGTCCCACCAGCGACTGCGCCCAAGCTGCCTCAGCAGCCATCTGCCCAGCCTCCACCTCTGGCGTCCCACAGCCCAGCCATGGAGGTCTCCGACGTGCCTCCCGCGAGCCGAGCAGCGCTCCTTCCACCTGCTGCACTCCGGCCATCACCACCAGCGCCTTTGGCCTCACCTGCGGAGGCTGCGCCTCCTGCCCCTCCACCAGTGACCCCTGCTCCGTCCTTGCGAACACCTGGGAGTCGCGAGCCTGCAGCCCCTACACCGGACATTGAGATGTCCAACGTCGAGGAGTCTCCACCTCCACTGTCTCCCCCCGAACCGGCGGCAGTGCCTCCAACACCCCCACTGCCCGCGCCTCAGCCTGCCGGGCCGATACCACCTGCTCCCGACGAGGAGGAGATGACGCCGATCATGAGGGAGGAGTGTATGGTTATTGAAATCTTCAAGAAACTGAAGCACTCAACCTGCCTAAGGCCCTTATATCAATCAGGGATCCAACCGGATGACATCAAGGATGCCACTCTCTTCATCGATGAAAGAGAGTCCCTCATGGCGAGACTGACACCTGCGATGAGGGGAGTCCTCGCTGAGTTCCTCAGCGCGGCCATAGAACCGGCTCGGGGCAACCATCCCGATGTTAGCTCCGATTTGGCCAGTCTTAGGCGGCGATGCCTTGATTCCTGACAACTGTCAATGTAAATATTTCTTTTTTCACCCTCCTGGTTGAGATGCAACATTGTCTAGAGGACAATAAACTATTTTTCAATTGTCAATTGTCACACACACACACACACTAATTGGTGAGTTATTTCCATAACTTTTTATTGGTCATAAAAACAGATATTATTATTTTAACCTTGGAAAGGGTAAGCCTCGGTTTTTTCTTTACTGGCTATGTTTTATGGGTCCATTGCATTGATTGGCGCTTTGAAGAAGGATCATTATGATGGATCCAAGTCTCATCACATGTTATCAAACATTTTCAAACACCTGAGAAGGCTTTTCAGAAAAATTCTTCTGGTGAGGTCTCCACAATATTTTACGAAATCGCATTATTTCTCGTGTTAGAAGTTTTGGCACTCATTTTGAGCATGGTTTTAGCTATGTATAATATCATTAATAATATCACTTATTTAAAGAGGTAGAACCGTCCCATTATTTGATGAATAGTCATTGTCCGGCTTTTCTTCATATATGCCTCTGTTTTTTAACCGTCACTATAAAGGTGGGTCTACCTGGCCTTTCTTTATCAATAATATCAAAGTCAACAATCTGGAATCCTTGAATCCATCTTTATATTGTGCCTCTATTCATGGCTTCGTTTCAATTCCTAGACTTTACCTTCGAGTAAATTACAATGGGTGAAATGTCTCCAGTCTTCTTAAATAAAAACTCCATCGCTAACCGTTATCGTATTCTTGTGTTTACTCTAAACTGCATATATACTAATCTGATCAAAAGGTTTCGACACTTTGCTCATAAAATCCTGAAAACTCAATATATTTTCTCCCGGTTTGTGGCAAACGCAAGCGTCGCCCTTGACTTGGACACCTGCCAATTTTCAAAAATCACGCTCGACAACAGCGCGAGCAGCGGCTGTTCAAAGTGAAGCCATTTTGCCCGTGCTTCGATTTCGTTAGTCACCGAAATGAAGGATCAACGAATTTGCATCAAGTTCTGTGTGAAAAACGGATTCAAGGGTGCCGAAATTTTTTGGATGTTGCAAACAGCCTACGGGGATGCCGTCATGAGCCGAAGACGAGTTTTCGAGTGGTACAAGCGCTTCAAGGAGGGTCGGGAAGAGACCGCCGACAACGAGCGTTCCGGGAGACCGTCCACATCAACCACGCCTGAAAAAGTGGACAAGGTGTTGGAACTGGTGCGTGAACACCGACGAATAACTGTCAGGGAGGTCGCCGAAGAAGCAGGGATATCATTCGGGTCGACTCAATCGATAATGAAGGACATTTTGGGAGTGAGAAGACTCAACGCCGTTCTCGTTCCCAAAGATTTGACTTTTGATCAAAAGAACGCCCGGAAAGAAACGGCCAGTCTCAATCTCGAAGCGACAACCGACGACCCCGAATTGCTGAAGAGGGTCATTACTGGAGACGAAACATGGATTTACGGCTTTGATTCGGAAACTACCCAACAGGCATCGGAGTGGCGCTTCAAAAATGAGCAGAGACCAAAGAAAGCGAGGAAGGCTCCCAGCAAAGTCAAGGTCATGTTGACGGTGTTCTTCGACTACCAGGGCATCGTTCATCATGAATTTCAACAACTAGGCTCTACAATAACTGCTGATTCCTACCTGGGAGTTTTGAGGCGATTGAGGGAAGCGATCAGGCAGAAACGGACGGAGCTGTGGAGGAGCAAGTCGTGGATCCTCCACCACGATACGCGCCGGCTAACACAGCCCTCAAAATCTCGAAGGTACTGCAGGACCACTCAATCTCTGTGTTCCCCCAACCCCCCTATAGTCCCGATTTGGCCCCTGCGACTTCTTCCTTTTTGAAAAGCTCAAAAAAAATTGAAGAGTCGGAAATTTCAGAGCATAGAAGAGATCAAAGTGGAATCGAAGAAGGCCATGAAGGCGATCCCGAAAACAGACTACCAGAGGTGTTTTGTCGACTGGAAAAAAAAAAGGTGGCTGAAGTGCATCGCGGCCAACGGGAACTACTATAAAGGGGACAATTTGAATTTGGTAGAATAATAAAGTTTTTTTAACTTATGAGCAAAGTGTCGAAACCTTTTGATCATAGTAGTAAAATATACACAGGATATATTAATTATGTTTGCAGTTATAAAAAGAGGAATGTTTGTTTATTCATAAAACCTTATTTTCATGATGATAAATTATTTAAATATTTTTTATAGATCAAACACACATTCTGTGAACTACAAATTGCCCGGCCCTTGTAAAATGAAAGACTTTTATATCTGTTAAGAATTATATTTTTGTGGCCAAGAAATTATTTATATTTTATTATTTAATTTAATTATTAAATGAAAACACTCAACAGGTTATATATTACTCCGTATTTGTAAAATCATCATATATATATATATGTTGTATGTTGCCTAGTTTGTATGCTCAATATTCTCTAGCTGTAGATAGTTTTGTTGAGGGTTTGTTGAAAATTGTCGACTGGTCGTACTGACGTCATCAATGAATACTTTTACATCTTAAGATATTCCAAGGCTAATTTTCTACGCTACAATATTTTATTAAATAATGTATATTTAAAAAAATGCAATAATATAATCGGCATAATATACAAACTTTGGTGATCCTTAATATAATTTCCTATTATCTTTATTATTATAAAAAGGGGAGGGGGAGGTGTGGAGAAATAATATAGACTAATTAATTTTAATCCGGGAAATAACAGTATTATAAGACAATAATATAGATTTCACTCTATCTCTCAAATGCAATTTAGAATAAATTTGGTATCATTTTAAAAAGAAGATTACTATGGATCAAATAATCATTTCCAAGGTTAATAATGTAGCGAAATATTTATTTATATGGACAGATTATTAATTTTGATATTCATATCTTGCTACTCTCTGTATGCTTCCCAAATTGCTTCTCATATATTTTAAAATTTTATTTTGTGCGTTTGTGCCTTAAATAAAGTGCTGCGTTAGCCTGAAGTTTGTCTTTCCTAATTTTCTAAGTGACATTTGATGGAAATGCTGGGTAAATTAGGAAAGACAAACTGAAGATCGCCGAGAAGTCCTTGAGGCAATGGGTGCTGTAATCTACATTTTCAGCTAATGGCTCCATGATTCCACCGCCGTGTTAAAGCCAATACTTCCCTCCAAGAAGATGATGTCCCTATAGGCGATACTACGACAAGCTCGAAAAGGTATAAAAAAATTTACTGCAAAGAACAAAGCCTAAATTATAATTTAATTCAGCAACGCGGGTAAATGCGCATGCGTAGTTTTCATTTTTGGCATATTTTTGTTGTAATTATTTAGCTCGCGTCGGTTTCTGCAATGTCATCATTTGAACAAAAGACAAATATTAAATTTTGTGTAAAATCAAAAAGGTCTTTCACAGAGACATTAACATTAATGAATCAAACTTATGAAGACGAAAAATTGTCACGAACGCAAGTTTATTTCTGGCATAAACGTTTTAAAGATGGCCGTAAGAGCATCGCAGATGATTCAGGGTCAGGTCGGCCATTTACGTCAACAACGGATCGCAATATTGGACAGGTACGTGATTTAATTGTTGCTAATAGAAAACTTACTATTGATAATATATCATAAATACTTGTAATTTCGTATGGTAATTCCCAAAATATTATTGGTGAATATTTAAACATGAAAAAACTTTGTGGTTATTTTGTCCCACGATATTTAATAGATCAACAAAGAGAAACCAGATTATCAATTTGCGAATATTTAATTGGAACTGCAAATAATGATTCTGATTTTTTAAAAACAATAATAACTGGTGATGAAACATGGTGCTTTATTTTTGATCCACAAACCAAAAAACAATCACTCGAATGGCACACACCAAGTTCTCCTTGGCAGAAGAAAGTTCGTCTTGACAAGTCCAAAGGAAAAGTAATGCTTGTAGTGTTTTTCGATTACCAAGGACTTGTCTATTATGAATTTATTAAAAAGGGGGTTACTATTAATAAACAGGCATACAAATAAATACTTGTGGGCCTTCGTGATGCGATAAGAAGAAAAAGAAACTGACACTTTAAATCGAAACATTGGAAATTGCTACATGATATTGCCCCTGTAAGAGCCATTATTGTTCAAGTTTATTTAGCCAAACACTCTGTATCTGTCTTATCGCATCCTCCTTACTCTCCTGAAATTGTCCCATGTGATTTCTTCTTTTTTCCAAAACTTAAAATGACGTTAAAATGAAAGCGTTTTTCATCGTCATCAGAAGTAATTGAAAATGCGACGGTAGAGCTAAGCAAGCTTAGAAAAATTGACTTTGAACTTGCATTTCAACAGCTTTTTTTACACGCTGGAAAAAATGTGTAGATAACCAAGGCTCCTATTTTGAAAAATATGATGTTCAAATTACTATACTATGAATAAATAATTTAAAAAAAAAGTTCGGGAACTTTTTGATCCTACCTTATATATTGTAGCGAGAATTTTATTATTTTATGAACAGATTAAAAAATTGAATATTTCTATATATTTTCCTATATATATCATATAAACATACCTTATTCCCTATCTAGTGATTTATAAATTTTAATTTGTTCTTCCATCAAATAAATTACCATGTCATCCAGAAGTTTGTGTTTCATAATTTTCCATGTGACAATTTGGTAGAGATGCTGGGTAAATTAGGGAAGATAAACTAAAGGTCGCCGAGACCTTGAGGCAATGGGTGCTGTGATCTATATTTTCTGAAGCTGGCTTCAGGATTCTACCGCCGTGTCGAAGCCAATTCTTCCTCCTTCCAAGATGACGATGTCTTATAGACGATACAACGACAAAGCCTCTCTTCACGCCTAAAGAAAAAGGACGTAAAAGTACTAGGGACAAAGTTACAAAACTCCGAGGGAATCCTTGGCAGAAGCACGTCAGATCCATGTCAGCAGCAACAAGATTTGCAAGCTCCCATAATAAAGAGCTATGTGCAGAAACATTTATTATTTTATGACGGATTAATAATTTAAATGTTTATATTTTGATACTATAAAACTCGCTCCTTTGTTTCCCTGGTATTTAATATATTTTAATTTGTTCTTGCATTAAAATAAACTGCCATGTCATTCTAAAATTTTTCTTTCCTAATTTTATAAGTTACAATATGTATTATATATGTATAATATTATGAAAATTCTGGCGCGCGGTTTTTTTTTACTTGGTTCATCAAGAAATAGAGTTGGTCAAATATCTTCAAACAAGCTAAATCAACGTCAAGTTGATTTTTGTTCCACTAGATGGCGCTTTGCCATATATATTTGAAAGAACATCTGATCGTACAACTAAAAGTTGCGATGCCATCTGCTGCCAACTTGCGCCAACTACTAGTTGCACGATCAGGAGATGCATTTTGTTAATTTATACACCTGATATCAGTAAAATTTTGTCTATTTTTCACACACACACATATATAGGTCGCCTCTCCCATCAAAATAGCGGCTATAACTAAACTAGCAGAATCGGGGCAGTAACAAAGCCACAGCACCACCTTTGGCAAACTGAGAAACGCCCACCTGGAGACCCTGGTTTCGGTATGATGGCCCATTTAAATGATCATTAAATTCATTATTATATTAGTATTTACTGAACCAAATATATAAAAGCCGTTGGCCTGCAGAAAGCAATCCTTCCAATCCAGACTAACTATTGTACTTCTCCATGTCGAAATTTTGGGCAAACTCTCGAGGCAAAGTATCGATATAAAATATATTATTTTCGACATCAGAATCTACTGGCGAGATAAGCAAACAGTGAGGAAACACAAGGTCTCTAAGAACTTATCTCTCGCAACCCTAATCCCCATCTTCTTCCACAAGAAAGACAAGAAGGCAAGGTTGGGCAAGTGGGAGTTGCCACATCGACCTATCTAATCTACCCGGGCGGGGCAGCCAGCCCCCACGCCTCCAAAACTTTCGATAAAACGATGTCAATGATTTTGAGTTTGTGTATAAGATTTATTCCTATTTGCAAGTATGAGAACTCAGAGAAATGTCCTATGGTTTTTTGAATGATGCAAATAAAGAAAATGTATTTCTGCAAAGTCAGATTCATAATGAGAAGGGAATGTTAAGGTTTAAATCTCCCTTACATCTAGAGAGAAACATCTGTATCAGTCCGTGTTCTAACAGCCCCATTGACCTCAAAACTGCGAGTTTTAAGTGGTGATCGGAGGATGCAGGAAGGACTCGTGAAAATGACAGATCTAATGAGGTCGTGCATGAAGGAAGCCTTCAAGATGGATGAGGAGAAAGTTGTCACGAACTTGCCACCGCTGGCCAGAACAGACTAAACTGTGTCTGGCAGCTTGAATTCTACGGTGAAAAGAACACGCCCAGTTGGACAGGGTATCACCCTGCTTTTCTGATAGCCTCCTCCTCCTGAATACGTTCACACTTTGTAGAACTCTCCATTCTTTCCAACGCCAAAATCTGGCTACCTCTAAAACAACAATAAATATCAGAAGAAAATGAACGTTAAAACCTCTGATTAGCGACTATTTTTTGGAACTTCCAAAAATTGGATGTTCAAAGTAGGATGGGTGCTTAAGAGAGAGAGGGAGAGAAATCCAATAAAATATAAAAAACTGTGGTATTTTAGTTATTCTATGAAAACAAACTTCTTATGGCATATAAACTAGAAATCGATAAATCCCTTGAATTGAAAGTTCATGCTTAGGAGATAGGAATGCTCCGTCCAGACAGAATTTCTGAGTTTCGCAATGTGAAGCATCCACAATGGCACCTCGTTTTGGGCGATCGATGGATACGCTCCAGGAGAGCCTGGTTCATACAATAAACGTTTTACAATAGTTTTCGTTCTGATAAACACTGAAAATAACTCACTGTATATTTATCTTCATTATATTTATTTCCGGTTAATCTCCCTCAGCCATTATAAACTGGTATGCCTACTGAATCAAGCTTCTACACAAGACGATTGATTCATAGTTTTCAAATGGAGGGATTTCTTTGGTTACCCTTCTCAGTTGGTCTGAAAATGGCGCATAAACTCATTCTCTTGATCCAGTATCTTTAATGGGTTCTTTAATCAGTTTTGAGCAGGCTACCATGTCTTAGCAAATGACGGAACTAATTCAGTCTTCGCTTTCTCATCATATATCGATGAAGCATATATATACTATATTAAATGATTAATTATTTGCTATAGTTAGTAATAGAAATAGTAGTAGTCGGGGAATTAAACTAGAGAAACTTCTTGGATGGTTGATCACTGAGGTGAGCCAGAACCCCCAATATTTTTATTACATTAGTGGTGATAGAAGATTAACCCCAAAAACATGAATAGGCATTTGAACAAAACATATCCTTTTTGTATCAATAAATGGTGGCATTTAAGTAGTTTTTCTTTCAAATAAGAAGGTAAGTGCATCGTCTGAAGAGTAGAGGAAAGTTTCCCTATTGCCTTTAGGGAAATGGACTGATTGCCGACTTTTTCATCACTTCCGCGACCGAACACTCAGATCCGTTTCGGAATCACTTTCGGACAGAAGGATTTCCTGTAGCGAAGTACGCCGTATCAAATTAGCGTCATGTCAAGAATTCAATAATCCTCAGCCGAGAAGGTTTTATAAAGGTTACAATGCGGGTTTGACAGAAGAAACGGAAAAAATAACAATAGTTTTGAAGAAAAAACAGGTATTTAACAAATAATATGTTAAATGTGATAATATGTTATAAAGACATATTGAAACTATACCATTAGACACCATTTTTCGAAGTCAGATATTTACATAAAAGATTCAAAAGGTAATGGAGGTTCAAAAGTCAGGAACTGCCATATTAAAATAATTCAAATAAAATTGGTGAACGTCTGGTTTTGGCCGCAAATGTTCAATCTGAGTTGATTTTGGGTAAGCGGGAAGAGTTAGGTTTCAGATCGTTTAAAGAAAGACTATAGGTTTTTAAGACACAAGGATAATCTCCCTATTCGCTATAGAAGAAGAAACACAAGTCGGGTACCGGTAGAAGGGCGTCTTGCCCGAAAGCTTGTACGATCGTCCACTTATAAAAGAAGCTCTTATCCCCGACTTGTGTTTCCTATTCAATACATATTTTTACAGTGTGCAATCATTTTTTCAATTTTGATACCAGTAGTGAATAATTCGGTTACTTACCGTGTGTGTTATCAGGATATCTGAATGTACTATTAGATAATCTATAGAGTTGACAATAAGTGAATTATACAAGGTATGTCCCATAAGTTCCCGGACTGGGTTCATAAAAAAATAAATAAATGAAAAATGTAAATAAATTTGACTGTTTATTATAGAAAAAATATCTGGCAACACGGTAGTACCAATATCGAGGCGGTACGAGCGCGCGCGCCAAGGTCATTCTAATTTATTTAAAGGTCACACCTAGCCTTGCGGCGATTTTACGATGGAACAAAAATTGAAGCAGAGGGTTTGCATAGAATTTTGTGTGAAACTTGAAATATCAGCAACCGAAACCTTTGAAATGCTTAATAAAGCATTCCCCAATGACGACCCAAAGAGAAAAACTGTTTTTGAATGGAATTCTAGATTTAAAGCTGGCAGAATTTCCATTGAAGATGATCCTCGTCAAGGACGCTCAAAATTCCAAAGGACTGATGAAAATGTGCAAAAAATCACCGATTTGATAAAAGAAAATCCTCGAACCACTTTGCTGGAGCTAGAGCAAGACACAGGCATCTCTAAAACAACGATTAGAAGGTTCGTACCCGAAGATTTGAAGCTCAAAAAGACTCCTGCAAAATTCATCCCAAGATTCCTCACTAATTGAGCAAAAACTGTGTCGGCTTGCAACCTGTGAAGACATGTTGGAAATGACAAGAACGGATCCGAAATGGAAAGACAAGATAATCACAGGCAACGAGACATGGGTCTATGGCTATGACCCTGAAACCAAGCGTCAATCTGCCGAGTGGAGAGGTCAGGGTGAGCCTAGACCCAAAAGGTCCAGGATATTGAAATCCAGAAACAAGGTGTTGCTGGTCGCTTTTTTGTATAACAAGGGCATTGTTCATCACGAGTATCTTCCTGCAGGCCAAACAGTTATTAAGGAAATGTATTTGGGCATTCTTCGCCGTCTAAGGGAAGCGATTCGGAAAAAAAGGCCAGAAAAATAGACTAATGGTGACTGGATCCTACACCATGACAATGCCCGCCCTCACACAGCGCACTTGGCGACGAGTTATTTGGCGATAAACGGGACACAAATCCTACCTCAACCATCCATTTCCCAGACATCGCACCAAATGACTTTTTCCTGTTCCCCAAACTTAAATCAGTTCTAAAAGGAAGACATTTTGACACCAGGGATGACATAATAGAAAAATCGCTGTTGGCATTGAAGAGCATTCCAAAAGAGGCCTATAAAAACTGTTTCGACAATTGGGAGAAACGATGGCGCTGCTGCGTTGAAGCAAGGGGGGATTACTTTGAAAAAGTTTTAATATTTAAAAATATATATATCTTTTTTTTTTATGGACCCAGTCCGGGAACTTATGGGACATACCTTGTATATATTGTGTTAATAATTTATTAACAGGATTTAAATCGATTGTTGAGCCATCAGTTGCATACACATTATGTTGCTTTTAAAATATCAGAATATACAGGGTGATCCAAAAGTCCCGCACAACTTTAAAAATTAATAACTCTGCGAATATTTGCGCTAGAGCAATGCGGTAAACACCATTGTGTTCAGGATGCAATGGGATTTTTTTTATGGCAAATAATGAAAAATTCGAAATAGATTTTAGTTACAATTTTATTCGCTAGATGGCGCCCTACCAGAATCAGCGATTCAGCGGCCAAATTGTTTGATAAATTGAAAAATATAACTGAACGACACGTATTTTTACTTTTGAATACCAGGAAAGAACCCTAATAATATCAAATGATAAATTAATAAAACACCATTTCGCCAAAAGTTTGAAGAAATGGTTAACGATTTTTAAATACAATCTGAGATATGTAAAATAGGTATATGCAAATTTAAAAATGTAGCAAAAAAAAACTGATATTTCAGATGCGGTTTGCTGGAATCCTCTCAGCTATTTATATTTCGAAAATAATCATTTTCTATTTTTTTAAATTCAACTCTCTCTCAGTATCGATTATATTTATTTTAATTCATTTGAAAAATATTTATCTATCTCTGATGATTTATTTTACTCTGGAATGCCGTTGTTGTTTTTGTCGTGTCCAATAAAGAGCCTCAGATTATTTTCGTTTGGCCAACAAAAAATGTCCAATTTATATACACATATATTCTTACATAATGAGACTTTAAAGAATGCAAATAATCTTCATCTATTTACATATACAACACATCTCCCCCCTTAATAATACTCCAGTCGGTCTAGGGATTTCCTGGCTCTCTGAGGTCTAGGACTGCGGACGGGCACTTGCACAGCGGCAGCCTCCGGTTTAGGAGTGCAAGAGGGCACGTGCACAGCAACAGGCCCTGGTATAGGAGTGAAAGAGGGTACGTGCACAGAAGCAGTCTCCTCCTTGTTTTCTGATGTAACCTCTGGAACCTCCTCTTCACTTTATTTCTGACTTCCACATACAGGCTTCTCTCCTGATGTTCGAGGGAGTATCAAATTTCTTGTCTCCACTTGTTTCTTTCTCACAGGTCGCAATTGATTGATATGCCTCTTATACACGACGCCCTCGCAACTTATAAGGTAGTGACGGTAGCTCAATAATTTCAAAATGGTACCTTTTTACCGTTTAGGTCCAGTTGCATAGTTGCGGAAATAAACCTCGCAACCTGTAGTAAACTGCTCCTGCCTTCTTACGGCCTCATGAGATACCTCTCGCGGATTTCTCATCTTGGTATTAAATTCGAGAATCTTGTTCTTAAACTTCTCTTTATTAGCAGTTCCGCCGGGAAATTCCTTTATCACTGTTTGGGGGAATGCTCTATGAGCAAATAGGTAACTTTGTAGATTCGTCTCTAAATCATCCTTCCCATTATTCTCTCTCAAAAGGTTTATAAACTCTCTTACATATCTCTCAGCTAACCCATTTGTAGTAGGATTATACGGACTGGTCTTAGTGTGCCGTATACCATTCATTTTGGTAAATTGCTCGAATTCACCGGAGACAAACTGTCTTCCGTTATCTGTAACAAAATATTAGGGTAATCCAATTCTGGCGAGAATTTCTCTAAGATGACTTATAATCGTTTTTCTGGTAATATCTTTGATGATAAAAATTTATATCCACTTTGAGTATGCGTCCACGAGAACCAAAAACATTCTTCCCATGAACGGACCCGCTAGATCAAGATGAAGTCGATGCCACGGTTTTTCGGGCCAAGTCCATTCCGAGATGGTAGCCGGGGGCATGCTTGCCGATTCTTGGCATACTCTACAATCTCTAGTTAACTCCTCGATGTTACTGTCTATGCCTGGGCACCAGAAACTACCGTCTGGCAATCATCTTCATTTTAACAATCCCCATGTGTATTTCATGCAAGTCATTTAAAATTAAAGATCCTAATTTTTGGGGAATTACCACTCTTTCACGCCATTGAAAACAATCAAACTCCAAACTTAATTCCTCATTGATCTTATAATAAGGAGCTAGTGGGTTTTCCCTCAGTACCCTTGTGAATTTCCACACAGTTGCCTTCTCTAACATTCCATAATACTATAGACAGTATTTTATCTCGGGACGTCTCAGATGCCACCTCCCTAAAAGAGAACGGTACCTCATTCAACTTCCTGAGAAGAAGTACCTGGTCTTCATCAAGGAACTCCCTGACACTCGATTCTAAAGAAAGACGTGACAATGCGTCAACATTAGAAGTATCACTACTTTTTTCGAAACTCCTCAGTATAATTAAATGCAGCTAATTTTAAGGACCATCTTTTAATTCTGGATGCTGCACATATGGGAATTGGTTTCTGAGGTGAAAATATATGAATTAAGGGTCGGTTGTCTGTGACTAATACGAATTTTCGTCCCAGTAAGTATTGTTTGAATTTCTCAACGCCATAAATTACCTTTTTTCCGCTTCAGTTAATAGGGCATTCTTCCTTTCTATCATTTCTATGACTCAGAATTACGCCTAGTCCATAGTCCATTAATAATGATTTACATTTTTTAAATAACATTAGATATTTTTTCGTCCAAATCCATCTACAAATTTTATTCAAAATTTGATAGAATAGCGCTAAAATGTTTGCTATATTCTTTATGAATCTATAATAATAAATTAAGATTCCTATGAAAGATCTCAATTGCGAAACATTCTTTAGGTTCAGGCGCCTCTATCACTGCTATAATTTTATTTTCCTAGGGATGCAGTCCATATTTATCCATTTTAAACCCTAAATATTCCACCGATTTCTCCTAAAATTACATTTATATCTGCGTAACTTTAAACCTTTTTCTAGCAATCATCTAAACACTAGATCCAACTTTTGTTCATGATCTTCAAAGTCTTTTCCTGCAACCAAAATATCATCTATGTAGCAGGCCACACCTGGCAAATCAGAAAATAGGCCTTCCATAATCCTCTGAAATTTATTTGGTGCTACCGCTACGTCATATGGTAGTCTTTTATAAGAAAACAACCTCTTTGTTGTGTTTATATCAACAACAGCTTTGGCTTCTTCCGCTAACATTACTTGTAAGTAAGCCTGTGATAGGTCTAGAGTCGAAAGTACGGTGCTTGTAGATAATTTTGAAAATATCTCATCGATCGATGGAATGGGATACCTATCTAATTCTATTGCTTTATTAGCTGTACATCTAGAATCACCACATATCCTTACACTACCATCCTTTTTTTTTTGATGCCGGTACTATTGGAGCGGTCCAATATGCATGAACTATAGGTTAAATAAAATGGAAATTTCATAAGTGGACATCACTAAAAACTTTCGTTACAATGCATCAATTTCAACCAAATTTTCAACATTTATGTAAAACGAGATGGAGCAGGTTTTGCTTAACATCAAAATATATTCCTAACATTAACATGCGTAACTTCGCTGTTATCGATTAAATACAAAAAAAAATCAACAGAGTTAATTTTATTTATATATAAATACAAAATTAAATTTCAACAGAGTTAATTTTTTTACATACTAGCTAATAATCTCAATCTAAAAAATATTCAAAACAAGCAATTTTAAGATAACACCATATGTAAAACAGTCGGCCAAGAAAACAACAACGATATTACATCTTTCTCACATATTCACACACAATCTTGATTAATAATTAAAACTAATCTTTAACATTGTTTATTATACTTCAACTTTTATTTCTACATTTGTTTTTAAATACCCAATTGTTTTATCATGTTTCTAATTTCGCCTAACAAATATACAAATTTATAGTGACCAACATATGCAAATTTTATCTTTGTTTTTATTTAACTTGATATCGTAAACATAACATCCATTGTAAGCATTTTTCTGTTCACCTTCCGTGGTTTCTCTTTTCTCTGATAGTTTTTAGGTGTAGTATATTTTCTTATTACTAGACTACAAACATTCCCTCGAGAAAAACCTGGGCGAAGCCGGGTACATCCGCTAGTAGGTTATAAAATGCAAGAATTCACTAAACGATCAATTTCATTCTCTACTTTGTTTTTTGGAGAGAAAGGTAAACTTCTGGCCTTACAAAACACAGGAGTCACATCCTTTTTTAAATTAAAATTTATTCTAACGTCCTTTAGACAGCCCAAATCTTTGTTAAACAAATCTGCATACCTATCCATCAAATGTTTATATATTTAAATATATTTCTATTACATTCATTATTTAAAATTTTAATGCTAAACAATATAGAATAATCAAGTTTCAACTGTTTAAGCCTTTCTCTTCCTAATAAAATTACCTGGATTTTTTCATTTACAACTATTAATCGTAAATATTGGTTGGCTTCTTTTACAAAAACATTTCTTTGATCTATAATCTCTATTGATTTACCACAAAAGGATTTTAATCTTAAATTTGTTGGAAATAATCTTTTACCTTGCCAATAATTCTTATAAATATCTTTAGGTATTAACGTAACTGGACTTCCTGTATCTATTGTAAAGCACAAAGAATAATCATCTACTGTTAAATTTATTGTGGCATCAGTTTCGCCCTTTTACTAGCTTTGCAGACCCTACTTAAATGACCCAGTTTATTACATTTTAAAACAAGTCTTTGTTCTATGAGGTAAAACAGATGTCACGTGTGAATGTCTTTCACCACATCTATAACACACTATTTTGCCTTTGCCACTTTGCCTGAAAGGCCTATACTGCGCCGTACTATTAATGTACTCGCCCTTTTTATCCTTTCAATTCACAGGGGATATCTTGGCCACTAATTTATCTTGTAATTATCTTATATTTATCTCCGGGAATTCGAACAAGAACGCCGCTGCAAAAACTTTATCCAGGGTGACATCGTCGTCCTCTTGTAGTAGCTTCTTTTGCAGGATTTCCGACTTGATTCCAGTCACAAAACGGTCTCGCATTATGGTTCCCAACATATCGACGAAATTACAATTTATTGCCAAATGTTTCAATTCTCTAAGATATTCCGAAATTGATTCGTCTTCCTGTTGAATTCTCTTTAAAAATCTGCATAGCTGTGGTATCACTTTCTTCTTTGCATCCAAATGCAGCTTAATTCTTTGAATGATAGTATCATAGGGTTGATCTTTCATTGGACCAGGAAGAAAATGTCGTTTCCCTGCTTCAAAGTTTCAGAATCTGGTAGCGAGGTAAAAATCATCACTTTAATCTCCTCCTTCAGATGCCAAAAGAAAGCCTCAAATTTTTGTACAAAAAGGTCGACAGTCCTCCACTGGGCTATAGAATCTAAAAGGCACTATTAACTTAGAACTTGTCATGCTGATCTTTCTACTCCTTTGTTTTCTTGATCCAGATAGTTTAAAATATATGTAATCTTAACCCATTTTCCTATTTTTCCTCTCCATAATCCGAAAGTCAGATTTGTTTAAAAGATGTAGTTGTTATACTTGCATAGACACCGTTTTCCTCAGCTTTTTACTGGCTCTGTAGATCGCGCATCCTCGTCGCCATTTTTGTTGTGTCGTAATTAGACGTACAAGAGCTCAAACTTGACCATGGCCAACAACAAATGTCCAATTTATATATACATATATTTTTACAAATGAGGCTTTAAATAATACAAATAATAATCATCTATTTACATAAACAACGGTTAATATATAGCGAGAAGAGAAGAGGACTGAGCACAGATCCCTGAAGTACACCAGCCCATGATCTTCGGTCCTTGGAAAATGTTCCATTGACCCGAACCTTTATCCTTCTTCCCTTTAAGAAGTCTGCAATCCAGATTAGGGTTTTTCCCCTTACTCCGATTTTGTGCAGCCTTTCAAATAATTTCTACACTCGATCAAAAGCTGAGGTCATATCCAGGAATACGGCCGTTGTCTTCTTTGGCGGTTTTTCCTAGAAATCTATTATTGATTGACAGAAGTAGAACAGTTTATCAGTTGTACAGTGTATGGATCTTTAGGCAGTTTGGTAGAAGTTTATTTTATTATTGTTAGTGAGCCAGGCTATGAGCCTACAGTGGATAATTCATTCTGTTATTTTACAAAGTATGCTGGTAAGAGCAATTGGCCGATAGTTCTTGCATTCCTTAGCATCTTTGTTTGGTTTCAGTATTGGCACTATAATTGATATCTTCCAATTTTTTGGTAGTTTACCAGTTTTTCATGAAATGTTCAGTATTCGTAGGAGTTGAATTTTAGCTTCGTCTCCAAAGTGTTTAATCATTTGACCAAAGATTAGATCATCTCCAGGTGACATCTTGGATTTAATTTTCCTATTGATGAATTTAGCTCATTCAGTGTGAAGTCTCTCGAGTAAATATCTTGTTGATGGTAATTTATTGCTTGTTTAACTAACTTGTTTATATTATTTTTTAGAGTCCTGCCTTCATTCGTATAGCTGAGTCTGGAAGTGCTTGAAAGATATTCAGCAATTATGTCAGCCATCTGTTTGTTCGTTCTCGCTGTTCATATAGGTTTGAGTATTGGAGGATTAGTGTTGGTTTTGATTGTTTTATAACACTTATTATATTCCAGTGATGGCTTTCCTTTTTTGGATCCATTATTTTCGCAGAATTCTGCCCATTTTTCTTGTTTGAATATCCAAATTTCTTGTTCTATTTTGTGTCTAATTTAAATGAGTTTCTTTATGATTTCTTCTGTTTTATTTGTTTTAAGAAGTTCATTGATATTGTCGCTCTCTGCAATCATTGCCTCGATATTGTGGTCCTTCCAGTAAAGTATTCACAGGTCTTTACGTCTACCTCTAGGTATCAATACTTTTGCAGCTTTGGATATGTTCGAAGATAATTTTTCCAATTTTTTGTCAATCGTTCTGTGATTTAATTCTTCGTTGCACAGTTCTTCAAGCTTTTCTGTAAATTTTTTTCCAGTGTTCTTTTATTCTGTTGGAAATTCTCAATTTTGAATTTTAGGGTTGTTAAAATTGGTCTGTGGTCACTAATTGCACTTTTCAGAATTTTCCACTGTGTTGTGGGTGCGATGTTGTAATATATCGCTGTGATGTCTATTGCGGATTCTGTGCCTGTGGACTTGGATAGATAGGTGTTCTTTTCGTTATTTAACGGCGTAAGGTCGAGGTCGGTTAGCATGTCCTCAACCTGCTGACCTTTGTTATCCTGGACAGGTGATCCCCAAGTTGGTCTTTCGGCGTTAAAATCACAAAGTATGATTGCGATATCCGTAGACGCTTCACTTAATGTCTCTATCAGGCCTGTATTGATGCTAGTATTATCGTGGTGATAAACATTTATGATTGGAATTGTTTAATCTGTAAGATAGATTTCTATTGCCTGAGCTTGTGTCGTGCTTTCTTTAGGCTTACTCTGATTATAGGCGATTTCCTTAAATTTGATTTCTAGAGTTTTAATCAAAACGGCAAGTCCTCCTCCGAATTTACCCGGTCTGTCCATTCGTAGTGTTGTATAATCTTTGATATTGAATCTCAGATTCTGATTCAATTTTGTCTCCTGAGGACAATTAATATATACATTGTTGTCACAGAGAAGACAAGTCAGCTCTTTATTTTCCTCTGGGTACGATTTATATTGAGTTGTAGTAGATTGAATTGTGTCCTCGTAGTAGATTTCTCATCATGAGCTCGAGCTGCAGCTCCTGACGCGGCGGTTACCCCGGACGCGGTAGCATTACTGGAGATATCAGTTTTGCTATTCATTTGAAAATGGGTGCCGTTGCAACGTTAGTCATCTTGGAAACGAGCCAGAATTTGGTCAAATATTCCAAGGGTCCAGGGGAGACCGCAAGGAGGTGTGGTCGAACTTCTCCTCTTTCCCCTGGAATGCCGTCACTACAGGATAAAACACTCTTGGTGAATTTTTTCAATTGTGATTCAGAATCTGCCACTGAAGCTTTACGAGCGTTTCGTTCCTTTAAAGATATTCGAAGCGGTAAAGGACCAATAAGTTGCTACTCTCTAAAGCGATTGATTAAAAGTTTTGAGGAAACTGGATCTCTGGAAGCAAAACCTCGGAGTGGAAGACCATCGACATGCAAGTCAGTGGCTGTTACGGTTTTGCAGAATGCTGAAGCTATTGAAACGTTATCCACGTATGGAGAAGTAAGTGCTAGACAAGTTTCTCGACAAACGGGGATTTCGTATGGAAACAGTTTGGAGAGAACACACATTTAGAATTTTTCTATAAAAATATCCTAACAAAATTCAAAGTTTTCACGAGTTGAAAGTCAGCGATTTTGAGAAGCGTCGAGAATTCGCTGCATGGGTTTTCCGGCAAATTCATATTGATGAAAACTGGCTGTCAAATGTTCTAAGAACAGATGATGCTCACTTTTATCTAAAGGGATAATTTAACATTCAAAAACTGCCTCATTTTGGCAAAAGAAAACCCTAGGATATTTACAGAAATACCACTTCATTAGCACAGAATTACAGTTTTGTGTGGGTTCACTTCTTCTTTTATTATTGGGCCATTTTACTTTTAAAAAATCAATGGAAGAACTTTTAAAACCGTTTTTGTAACTGGTGAACGTTATGTTCAACTTTTGAGAGAAAAGGTTATTCCCATATTGCAGGACAGACAAGCCCTAAGCGAAATAACATTCATGCAAGATGGAGGACCTCCTCATATCTCCCGTGTCGAGCTTTGAACAAAGAAATTCGTATTACTGGACGGCGTAACCAGCATAAAATAATTAAAACTATAGCAACTCAATGATTGCTGTGAAGAATGAAAAATTATTCTTAATTGATACAAAAATTACAGGAAAAAGTATTACTTCAAAAGAGAGAGATAGAGTTTTAGGAGCTCAAGACGCGATCAGGCGTCGACAACAACGAGAACAAAGAGAATGGGGGGCGAGAGAGGGCGGAAGTTGCATCATGGGCGTGACCGCCACCGCCGCTCGCGCCGCGGGGGGGAGGGGGGCGTCTTCTTACACGGCTTTCTTACATTTTGAAGGCCTCCCTCTGGTTATCTTCAAATAAAATGTGAAATTAAAATGCACACACACAAAAAAAGACAGTGGATCTGCAACATACTCCCACCAATAATTATGGAGTAATTATTCTTCTGGATTCACTATGATCAATATCTGTCAAGTGGCTTAACGATGCTTCCTGATCTTGTGATAACAGGTGAATCTTTCCCTCGGATGCTCCGTTGCGATTTACTTGGTGTGTCAAGATTTATCTTCTTCTCTTTCTCTAGATCACGGCCTTTTCCGAAATCTTCTTTATAATGGTTTTCGCTTGATTCAAGAAAGAACAATCGTTTAACAGGTCGCAAAAATTTTCCACGCTTAGTTTTTATCATAGTGACTCTAACAATGCCATCTTTTCCCGAGTAGGTCTTCTCTATAACTCCGATTGGCCATTCTGTTCGCTTTTTGTTATCGACCTCCATGAGTACAACATCGCCTTCTTTAATTGACTTTGTCTTGTTTCTAGTATTTTGTCGCAGAAACCCTAAGTACTCTTTTCTAAATCTTTGTCGAATTGTCTCGCGTAAATTTTGTACTTTTCCATGACTTTCTTTCAGGAACTTAGAGTCGACAATGTCCGCTTCAGGTACAAATAAGCATGATGCGTTGTCACACATGAATTTGGCAGGTGTTATTGGTACCAAGCCAGATTCTTCACTGATCGCGGTCAAAGGTCTCGAATTCATTGCTGACTCCACTTCACATATCACAGTCTGTAGTTCTTCATATGAGACTGTTTTGTCTCCCAATACTTTTCGGATCAGTTGCTTCATGAGACCTACAAGGCGTTCCCACCATCCTCCCCAAAATGCTGCTGTTGGGGGGTTGAAAATCCACTTAATACGTTGTACGGTGGCATAACGTAGGACATCATTCCAATTAACTTTCTTGAATAAGTTATTGCATCCGACAAAATTGAGGCCGTTGTCAGAGTACACAATGCTTGGTCTACCACGTCTTGCAACAAATCTTCGAAAAGTGTCAAGAAATCCTTCAGTAGACACTGTTTTTGTGAGCTCCAATTGTACAGCTCTGTACACAGCACAGGTGTACAACACTACCCATATTTTCTTTCCACCGGTCTCAGTCAAAGGTCCAGCTAGATCCACACCGATCTCTCCAAATGCTGGTGTTGATCCAATCCTGGTTGCTGGAATAGGAATGCTCTCAGTCTGGACTCTCTTGGAATTGTAACGACGACACGTAGCACATGCAGAGATGATACTTCTTATGGTTCTCTTGCCTTTTAGAATCCAAAAACGGCGTCTCACTAGTTGTTGAGTTGTTTGAATCCCAGCATGGGACATCATCTCGTGCTCTTTTCGAATCAAAAGCTTGACTACTTGGTTTTCCCCCGGAAGAACTATTGGGCATCTTGTATCATAGTCGTCTTCTCCAAAATACAGTTGACTCTTGATTCGATATAGTCCATATTCATCTGTAAAAGCATTGAGCTTGTTTATTCGCTTATCATCTCTCCCAAAACTTATTAGTTGGATATGCCGTAATACTACCTTTTCAGCTTCTTCGGATTCTTCTACAGAAATTTCTTTTGACATCTTAACATGTTGTCCAGGTCGCGATTCATCTGAGATGGTCTTCCTTTTAAAACGCAGTAAATAAGCGACAATCCGTACTATACGATGATAATCTCCATACCTCTCAAGTTTGTCCATGAAATTATCTTTCGTGCTGTTGACGGCGATGATTACTGTCTTCTTCAATTCCTTATTGATTTCTTCTTCATCAAAAATCGGATCAAATTGATTCCAGCTTGCTTCTTCTCCCGAGAGAAAAGAGGGTCCCTCCCACTATTTATGCTCTATCAATTTCTTTACCCTGCTCCCACGTGATGGAAGGTCAGCTGGATTGTTTACCCCTGACACATGATGCCAATTTTCTTTCTTTGAAATAGAACTGATTTTGTTGACTCTGTTTCTGACAAATGTTGCCCACGGTTTCTCAATTTGAATCCAACGAAGTGCAGTTGAGGAGTCCGTCCAAAACCAAATATTATTCTCTGAAATTGCAATTGATTCCGATATAATCTTCATGACTTGCTTAGTCAATCTGGATCCAATGAGGCATGATATTATTTCTAATCTCGGAATAGTAAGTTTCTTTTTGGGAGCTACTCTTGACTTTGATGCGACGAGTTGTACATTTACTTCTTCATTTTTCACTGTTCTTAAGTAAATGCAAGTTGCATAGGCATCTTGACTCGCATCACAAAACACATGCAGTGATGGCTGTTCAAACCCATCTCTCATCACCCACCTTGGAATCCTGACAGACAACAATTCGGGAATTTGACTCTGCCATTCCACAAACTTCTTCACAATGTTCTCTGGGGGACCGGCTGATCCCATTTCAACTCAGACTTCCAACATTGTTGTAGGATGATCTTCGGCACTATGGTGAATGGAGAAAACAAACCGAGAGGGTCAAACACCGCATGGGCCTCCGATAGCATAATCCTCTTTGTCAATTTATGAGTCTGATTTTCTATTTCGGCATCATTATCTTGATCCAATGACTTGTAGGTTGGAGTCATCATTAGCTTATCCGAAATTGTCAAAGTGTCATCAGCTGTGTCCCATTTCATACCTAGCACAGAAATATTCTCACTGTTAACTATGCCGGGGCCACCCATCTGCCACTCTCTTTGATTGAATCCTGCTGGGCTGAGCAGGTCAATAGACTGCTGTTGAAAGACTTGTGCCTCTTCTAACGAAGTAACACTATTGCGCAGTTGTCCATGTACATACATTTTAGCAATGGGATTAATTCTCTTTCATATTGCTCCAAATGTAACTTCAATGTAGCTGCTAGGAGGAAAGGACTTGATGTAACTCCGAACACCACTCTCTTGTGTTGATAAATCCGAAGATTCTCTTGCTTGCCGTCCTCCTACCATAGAAATCTTAAAAATTGTCTGTCTTCTTTTGCCACTGATATTTGGAGGAAGGCCTTTTCTATGTCTGCTATTACGCCGATTTTATTAAGTCGAAATCTCAGCATGATATCCGGAATGAGCTCCAATAAGTTGGGTCCCTTCGCCAAACAATCATTCAGAGACCATCCACCCTTACCGGTCGTACTGGTGTCGTGCTGCTACCAGATTTCACTATTGCTCTGTGGGGTAGAAAGTATTCTAATGTATCATCTTGATCTGACTGGATTCTTTCAATGATCCCATTTTCCTCCCATTCTTCGAATATCTTGTTGTAATGTGGTGATAAAAGCCTCTTTTCTTTAGTTCCTCTGTCATCTTCCGGAGTCTTTTCTCGGCATGGCTTTTATTTTCTTTTAGCTTCTGGGCTGGTTCTATCCATGGAAGGTGCACCTCGTATCTACCAGATTCCAATCGCTTTGTTTCAGTCCGAAACTTATCCATAATAGCCTGATCTGACTCTTTCTTTGACTCTGCTTGCCCGCCATCCATGACTCCAATATTTTCCAGAGACCATAAATCGGAAACCTTTATTTCTTGTGTCATTAAAGATGAGATCAGCATACTGTTATGAACCTGGTTAGGATTTTTATCTGGGAATTTTCCTTCCGTTTTGCCTTGAACTACCCAACCTAGCAATGTTTCTCGAGCAATAAGATCATCCGATAATTTTATCATATTGGCTGTAGCTATTTTTGGGTTAATGTCTGCACCGAGGAGAAGCTCTACCTCATCACTTTCGGCTTTAAATGCTGAGAGTTGTATCTTCTTTGACGCAAGTTCGCGAGCCCATGAACCAAACGTAGGCTTTCTTATACATCTGGCTATTTGATTAGTGGCCGATGCTGGACATGAAATGCATCTATCATTCTCAATACTTGATAGAGTCAGGCAGTAGATCCAATGTCGATCAGTATACCTGATCCCACCAAATATTTCATGATCAAGCTCTTCTTCTCCCATGATAGGAACACCCAAATCCTTTACAATGTGTTCCAAAATGTACGATTGGGATGATCCACTATCAATTACTGCCCGTACCACTTTGCTACCTTTAGGACCCCAAACTTTCACTAATAATGTTTCAAGGCATGCTTTGGTGCTTACACAGTTGGACATCTCGTTCACCGTAGCTACATCACTCGAACCTGGAGTTGGCGTTGAATTCTGTTGTCGTTGTGGACTCTTTCTTTCAGTTTCAGCATGATCTGCACTTCTACACATGATGGCATAATGCCCATCCCTCTTGCAGAAATCACAGCGCACTTTCTTTTTACATTGCCTACTTCTGTGGCCTGGAAGCAGACATTTAAAACATCTCTTGTAGCTCTTGATTTTCTCATTTTTCTGGTCCATGCCCATTTTCATTTCTTTTCGACAGTCTTGACTTGGATGACCATTGTCGCAGAAAATGCATTTAAATTTCTCACGCAGTGTTGGTGAGATGTCGGAATGCATAAATCCAGAGGTTGTAGCAATTTCACGCCTTGCATTGAAACTTCTTTTCTTCGTTTCTATCTTCCCTGGTGTAGGCTGAGCTAAGGAATCTGAATACTTATTGTAGGCCATTTCTCTATCCTTAGTCTGATTGACCTCACGACGAAGAAATTTCATCAAGCTTTCTAGGTCTTCCGGTTCACTGCTGCGCTGCCATGAGATGAGTACATCCTCTGGTAGACATGATTCAACTACCGGATACAATATATCGGCACATTTGTCCGTAGTTACACCAAGCATACTTAAATGCCTAATTTGAGAGTTCAACTTTGTCACAAGATCTTTAAAGTTGACCTTTCTCTCTTGTGCACTTCGGATGACCAACCACAATAGATCTCGAACATAGACCTTTATTAGCATGTTATATATCTCGCCCAAATCTTTCTTTGAGATCTTTGATAACTGATGCGTAATTCTTTCCTGATACAGGATAACTTAATACTAGTTGCTGAGCTTCGGAATTTTCCAACATGCAGTCTACTAGATATTGGTACTTATCTGAGTCTGAGAGATCCTTGTCGTTGTGGATGTCTTCAAACCTTGACCAGAAGGTGATCCATTCACGTACATCACCTCCAAACTCTGGGAGTTTTCTCTTGGGAAGCAGAACCCTTCTCCGGCTTGTACTGTTGCTCGTGTCCGAAGAGGTTTCATCAGGCTGGGCGACAAACCTTTCTTCAGATTCAGTACCTTTTCTAACTCTTCTCTCATCCTTTTGATAAGTCTGTCGTACTTCAGACGTTCATCATATTCTTTGTCCTGTTCTTCTTCAGTCATTTCTTCATCCAACATGGCCTCGGTTACTTTCTCATCCCATTCATGAAGATCTCGACATAAATCTTCAAGCTGAAGTGCTGAGACCCTCAAGTCTGTCTTGTCCAGTTCTTCTACAGGCTTCTTCAGGGCTGTTTCAACACTATTGATGAGCTTTGTGATTTGGCCACGAACAGGCCTTCTTCCTTTCTTGAGGCGATTTATTTTGAGTTACAAAATATGCTGTTGCACCGTCCTGTCGCGGACGCCAAAAAATATCGAGCTTTGAACAAAGAAATTCGTATCACTGGACGGCGTAACCAGCATAAAATATTTAAAACTATAGCAACTCAATGATTGCTGTGAAGAATGAAAATTTATTCTTAATTGATACAAAAATTACAGGAAATAGTATTACTTCAAAAGAGAGAGATAGAGTTTTAGGAGCTCAAGACGCGAGCAGGCGTCGACAACAACGAGAACAAAGAGAATGGGGGGCGAGAGAGGGCGGAAGTTGCATCATGGGCGTGACCGCCACCGCCGCTCGCGCCGCGGGGGGGAGGGGGGCGTCTTCTTACACGGCTTTCTTACATTTTGAAGGCCTCCCTCTGGTTATCTTCAAATAAAATGTGAAATTAAAATGCACACACAAAAAAAGACAGTGGATCTGCAACATCCCGCGGTGCCAAACAATTGCTGAAGGATACGTTCGGTGGAATTCGTTGATAAGTCGCCACTTTATATACCAGTGGCCTCCAATATCACTAGACTTGGCGCCTTACAATTTCGGTTATGGGGTACATTAAGTCGCGTTTTTATCGATGACGGCCTACCACATTGGCCATGTTGAAGGCTTCTATCAGATGGCACGTTTTATAAATTTCAACTATTTAATTGTGACCATTCTGTCATCTATCGTCTGCAGGCGGTGTTTGAGAATGAAGGGCGCCACATTGAGCAAGGATTGTGACCTAATACAAGAGAGAAGGCAGTTACATCATGTGTTATATTTTGCAGCTCTTTGTTTTGGGTTATGGGAATAATAAATGCTGTCCTCACATCTTGACTCTTTTTTTTTTTCTGTAAACAGTAATTTTTTTGTTTGCCATTTGCCCACATTTTATATTATGTCGTGCAGGCCAAAGTGTTATAACTTCTCGAATAACACTGGTATACACAATTTTACCCCTTATGTTTAGTTTATCGCTTTTCGCTCATTAGAAGAAATAGCATAAGGAATAATCTCTGTGTATCCCCCCCCCCCCCCCAACTTTAGATATTTTGCGCAAAAAATAATACAAATAGATTTTACTACCACGTTTTTCAACACAAAAGGTCGATTTAAAAATGATTTTTTTTAGGGGATACATTTTCAAAATTATGTACAGTATAATAAAAAATGATAACATTTGACAAACTCATAGGATATTTGGAATAAAGTACGACAAATATATTTTGTCACTCCCCTCTATATTTCATTTTTGGATCATGACAAATATCCAGTTAAATAATTAAGTGTCGACAATTAGTCAAGAGACTATACATTCCTTATAGCACGAAATCCTATTAGTAGTGCCATCATAATTTTTGGTACTATATTAACATTTCAAAAACCGTGTATTTATATCAGTAGTTATTTTCAAACATTCAATTTATTTCACAAAACTCCATCTAAAATATAAATATTTTTTGCTACATGTTCTAATTTGCATATACCTATTTTACATATCTCAGATTGTATTTAAAAATCGTCAACCAATTCTTCTAACTTTTGGCGAAATGGTGTGTTATTAATTTATCATTTGATATTATTAGGTCTCTTTTCTGGTATTCAAAAAGGAAAAATACGTATCGTTCAGTTATATTTTTCAATTTATCAAACAATTTGGCCGCTGAATCTCTGATTCTGGTAGAGCGCCATCTAGCGAATAAAGTTGTAATTAAAATCAATTTCGAATTTTTCATTATTTGCCATAAAAAATCCCATTGCATCCTGAACACAATGGTGTTCACCGCATTGCTCTAGCGCAAATATTCGCGGAGTTATTAATTTTTAAAGTTGTGCGGGACTTTTGTATCACCCTGTATTGTCATCTTTTATAATGTTTTGTTCTAAATCTTGTTATAGTTTTGTCATTTTTCTCTCGGAGTTTATTTCACATTTTGATCTTTTCTTATTTTTTGTTCAATTATCTTGTATTTTGCAAAAGCATTAGTGTTAAATAATGACATTTGTTCTTTCCTTTTGCTCAACTTTCTGGCTTCCTTTGCAAATTCAACTGCCATTTCATTACCCCCGATCCAAACACTGGCAGGAATCCATTGTAGAATGCAGTTATTCTCCAATGATATCAGTTGAGTAAGTAACGAGTGTATTTTCTGTGTGATTATAGTATTACCCTTCTGAATTGCTTCTAGATCGGATATGAAGTCGTTGTACGCTATATTATAATTCCTTCTGCTTGATGCAGGTATGGTTGGTTAAGGCATACATCAAGAGATTTCCAGATAGCTGTCAGTTCATAAGTGAAGTTTGACGAAATCTTTCTTGCTACTTCTTTGATTTTGATGTATGTTCCATCTTGTGTATTATGTTAATTCCAGCTCCTCCATTACTTATGGTAAGGTTTGATGATCCATCTGTATATGCTGTTAAATAATTTATCTGATCGCATAAACCAATTGTGTCAAGTCCTTTCTTCTTAAGTATGTTTTTGTTCTCTTTTTTTTTATTGCAGGGTTCATTCAGGTTAAGATTGATGATTACATTTGATGGCAATGGGGTAGGAAATATTGGTTATTCTCGAATTTGAAATTCATTATGTTTCATATTTATGCTCTTTCTAATATTGTTGTCGTACTGAAGTGTTGAAGATCTTTTGAGCCTTTCTTTTTGTGTCCAGTTTAAATAGGTTCTATGGGATATGTGTTCGGTTTCTTTAGTTTTTAAGCTATTGATAAATTTTATTGTTTTTATTTGTCTTCTGCTTTCAAATAGGTCTAGACCACATTCTCTCTGAATTTTCTAATTGTTTGTATTTTAAACAGAACCGGTGATTAATTTGGCCGCTTTTGCTTGAACACTGTCTAGTCTTCTTTTTAGTGATGAACTTGAGGGAGCCCAAACAGGTGTTGCATATTCCATTATTGGCCTTATTTAGGTGATATATGTTGTTCTGAGAATTATGGGTTTTGCTCCCCAATTTGTTCCACATAGCCTTCTCAGAATGTTTAGGTTTCTGGTAGCTTTATTTGAGGTGCTAATTATGTGTTCTGTAAATCGCAATTCCTCATCAAGTATCACACCTAGGTAATTTGGAGATCTAATTATATAATTATATGGTTGTTATGCTTATTTTGGAGTTAAATTCATGCCTTTTTTACTGTCAGTGAAGGAGACCTATAGGTTTGTGTTTATTAGGTTTTTTGTCATTTTGAGTTTCATTGCCCACTTATGTGTGCCATATGGCTATATAATCTGCATAACAGTCAACTTTTGTGTCTTCAGTGAGGTAAGGATGGATGATATTAAGGTTGTGTCGTAATTAGATGTACAACAACTCAAACTTGACCATGACTCTTTTTTTAGCTCTTATTCCTTTCGTTTGGCCAACAAAAAATGTTCAATTTATATACACATATATTCTTACATAATGAGACTACAAAGAATGCAAATAATCTTCATCTATTTACATACACAACACATCTCCCCCCTTAATAATACTCCAGTCGGTCTGGGGATTTCCTGGCACTCTGAGGTCTAGGACTGCGGACGGGTACTTGCAAAGCGGCAGGCTCCGGTTTAGGAGTGCAAGAGGGCACGTGCACAGCAGCAGGCCCTGGTATAGGAGTGCAAGAGGGTACGTGCACAGAAGCAGTCTCCTCCTTGTTTCCTGATATAACCACTGGAACCTCCTCTTCACTTTATTTCTGACTTCCACCTACAGACTTCTCTCCTGATGTTCGAGGAAGTATCAAATTTCTTGTCTCCACTTGTTTCTTTCTCACAGGTCGCAATTGAATGATATGCCTCTTATTCACGTCGCCCTCGCAACTTATAAGTTAGTCACGGTAGCTCAATAATTTCAAAATGGTACCTTTTTCCATTTAGGTCCAGTTGCATAGTAGCGGAAATAAACCTCGCAACCTGTAGTAAACTACTACTGCCTTCTTACGGCCTCAAGGAATACCTCTCGAGGATTTCCCATCTTGGTATTAAATTCGAGAATCTTGATCTTAAACTTCTCTTTATTAGCAGTTCCGCGGGGGAATTCCTTTATTACAGTTTGGGGGAATGCTCTATGAGCAAATAGGAATCTTTGTAGATTCGTCTCTAAATCATCCTTCCCATTATTCTTTCTCAAAAGGTTTTTAAACTCTCTTACATATCTCTCATCTAAACCATTTGTACTAGGATTATACGGACTGGTCTTAGTGTGCCGTATACCATTCATTTTAGTAAATTGCTCGAATTCACCGGAGACAAACTGTCTTCCGTTATCTGTAACCAAAAATTAGGGCAATCTAAATCTGGAAAAAAAATATCTAAGATGATTTATAATCGTTTTACTGGTAATATCTTTGATGATAAAAAATTCTATCCACTTTGAGTATGCGTCCACGAGAACCAAAAACATTCTTCCCATGAACGGACTCGCTAGATCAAAATGAAGTTGATGCCATGGTTTTTCGGGTCAAGTCCATTCCGATATGGTAGCCGGGGGCATGCTTCTCGATTCTTGACATACTCTACATTCTCTAGATAATTCCTCGAAGTTACTGTCTATGCCTGGCCACCAGAAAATACCGTCTGGCAATCTTCTCCATTTTAACAATCCCCATGTGTATTTCATGCAAGTCATTTAAAATTAAATGTCTTAATTTTGGGGAAATTACCACTCTTTCACGCCATTGAAGACAACCAAACTCCAAACTTAATTCCTCATTGATATTATAATAAGGAGCTAGTGGGTTTTCCCTCGGTACACACCCTTGTGAATTTCCAGTTGCCTTCTATAACATTCCTTAATACTTGGGGCGTCTCATATGCCACCTCCATAAAAGAGAACGGTACCTCATTCAACTTCCTGAGAAGTACCTGGTCTTCATCAAGAGACTCCCTGACACTCGATTCTAAAGGAAGACGTGACAATGCGTCAACATTGGAATTATCACAAATTTTTCGAAATTCCACAGTATAATTAAATGCAGCTAATTTTAAGGACCAACTTTTAATTCTGGATGATCCACATATGGGAATTGGTTTATGAGGTGAAATATATGAATTAAGGGTCGATTGTCTGTGACCAATACAAATTTTCGTCCCAGTAAGTATTGTCTGAATTTCTCAACGCCAAAAGTTATGCTCAACGCTTTCTTTTCTAGTTGAGAGAAACGTTTTTTCGCTTTAGTTAATGTTCTAGAAGCAAAAGCTATAGGGCATTCTTCCTTTCTATCATGTCTATGACTCAGAATTACGCCTAGTCCATAGTCCATTAATAATGATTCACATTTTTTAAATAACAATTGATATTCTTTCGTCCAATTCCATCTACAATTTTTATTCAAAAGTTGATAGAAGAGGCTAAAATGTTTGCTATATTCTTTATGAATCTATAATAATTAATTAAGAGTCCTATGAAAGATCTTTATCGCGAAACCCTTATTTAGGTTCAGGCGCCTCTATCACTGCTTTAATTTTATTTTCTAAGGGATGCAGTCCATATTTATCCATTTTAAACCCTAAATTCCACCGATTTCTTTCACCGATTGTTCATGATCTTCAAAGTCTTTTCCTGCAACCAAAATATCATCTTTGTAGCAGGCCACAAAGAATATTCATATACTGTTAAATTTATTGTAGCATCAGTGTCGTCCTGTACAGAATATATAGAGTCCTCTTGTACATATTTACATCCCCACATTTTTTTACTAGCTTTGCAGACCCTACTTAAATGACCCAGTTTTTTACATTTTAAAACAAGTCTTTGTTCTATGAGGGCAAAAAGAGGCCACGTGTGAATGTCTTTCACCACATCTATAACAAATTATTTCTCCCCTTTGCCTGAAAGACCTTTGCTGCACCATACTATTATTGTACTCACCCTTTTTATCTTTTCCATTCACAGGGGATATCTTGGCCACTAATTTATCTTGTAATTCTCTTGTATTTATCTCCGCCAGTTCGAACGAGATCGCCACTGCATAACTTTATCCAGGGTGACATCGTCGTTTTCTTGTAGTAGCTTCTTTTGCAGGCTTTACAACTTGATTTCAGCCACAAAACGGTCTCGCATCATGGTTCCCAGCATATCGCCGAAATTACAATTTATTGCTTAATGTTTCAATTCTCTAAGATATTCCGAAATTGATTCTCCTTCCTGTTGAATTCTCTTTAAAAATCTGCATCGCTGTGGTATCACTTTCTTCTTTGGATCCAAATGCAGATTAATTATTTGAATGATAGTATCATAGGGTTGATCTTTCAATAGACCAGAAAGAAAATGTCTTTTCCCTGCTTCAAAGTTTCAGAATCTGGTAGCGAGGTGAAAATCAGCACTTTAATCTCCTCCTTCAGATGCCAAAAAGAAAGCATCAAATTTTTGTACAAAAAGATCGAAGTGTCCTCCACTGGGCTATAGCATCTGAAGGGAATATTAACTTTGAACTTGTCATGCTGATCTTTTCTACTCCTTTGTTTTCTTGATCCAGATAGTTTAAAAGATGTAGTTGTTATACTTGCATAGACGCCGTTTTCCTCAGCTTTTTACTGGCTCTGTAGATCCCGCATCCTCGTCGCCACTTTTGTTGTGTCGTAATTAGACGTACAAGAGTTCAAACTTGACCATGGCCAACAAAAAATGTCCAATTTATATATACACACATTTTTACATAATGAGGCTTTAAATAATACAAATAGAGAGGACTGAGCATAGATCCCTGAGGTACACCAGCCCATATTCTTCGGTCCATGGAAAATGTTCCATTGAACCGAACCTTTATCCTTCTTCCCCTTAAGAAGTCTGCAATCCAGATTAAGGTGTTTCCTCTTACTCCGATGTTGTGCAGCCTTTCAAATAATTTCTACACTCGATCAAAAGCTGAGGTCATATCCAGGAATACGGCCGTTGTCTTCTTTGGCGGTGTTTCCTAGAAATCTATTATTGATTGACAGAAGTAGAACAGTTTATCAGTTGTACAGTGTCTGGATCTTCAGGCAGTCTGGTAGAAGTTTATTTTATTATTGTTAGTGAGCCAGACTATGAGCCTAGAGTGGATAATTCATTCTGTTATTTTACAAAGTATGCTGGTAAGAGCTATTGGCCGATAGTTCTTGCATTCCTTGGCATCTTTGTTTGGTTTCAGTATTGGCACTATAATTGATATCTTCCAATTCTTTGGTAGTTTACCAGTTTGCTATGAAATCTTCAGTATTCTTAGGAGTTGATTTTTAGCTTCGACTCCAAAGTGTTTAATCATTTGACCAAAGATTAGATCATCTCCTGGTGACCTCTTGTATCTAACTTTTCTATTGGTGAGTTTAGCTCATTCAGTGTGAAGTCTCTCGAGTAAATATCTTGTTGATGGTAATTTCTTGTTTGTTTAACTAACCTGTTTACATTATTTTTTAGAGTCCTGCCTTCATTCGTATAGCTGAGTCTGGAAGTGCTTGAAAGATATTCATCAATTATTTCAGCCATCTGTTTGTTCGTTCTCGCTATTCATATCGGTTAGAGTATTGGAGGATTAGTGTTGGTTTTGATGGTTTTATAACACTAATTATATTCCAATGATGGCTTTCTTTTTTTGGATCCATTTTTTTCGCAGAATTCTGCCCATTTTTCTTGTTTGAATATCCAAATTTCTTGTTCTATTTTGTGTCTAATTTCAATGAGTTCCTTTATGATTTCTTCTGTTTCATTTGTTTTAAGAAGTTCATTGATATTGTCTCTCTCTGCAATCATTGCCTCGATATTGTGGTCCTTCCAGTAAAGTATTCACAGGTCTTCACGTCTACCTCTAGGTATCGATACTTTTGCAGCTTTGGATATGTTCGAAGAGAAATTTTCCAATTTTTTGTCAATCGTTCTGTGATTTAATTCTTCGTTGCACAGTTCTTCAAGATTTTCTGTGAATATTTTTCAAGTGTTATTTTAATCTGTTGGAAAATCTCAATTTTGAATTTTAGGGTTTGTTAAAATTGGTCTGTGGTCACTGATTGCACTTTTCAGAATTTTCCATTGTGTTGTCGGTGCGATGTTGTAATTTAACGCTGTGATGTCTATTGCGGATTCTGTGCCTGTGGACTCGGATAGATAGGTGTTATTTTCGTTATTTAACGGTGTAAGGTCGAGGTCTGTTAGCATATCCTCAACCTGCTGACCTTTGTTATCCTGGACAGGTGATCTTCAAGTTGGTCTTTCAGCGTTAAAATTTCCAAGTATGATTGCGATATCCGAAGACACTTCACTTAATGTCTCTATCAGGCCTGTATTGATGCTAGTATTATCGTGGTGATGAACATTTATGATTGGAATTGTTTTATCTATAAGATAGATTTCTATTGCCTGAGCTTCTGTCGTGCTTTCTCTAGGCTTACTCTGATTATAGGCGATTTCCTTAAATATAAATATCTAGAGTTTTTTCAAAACGGCAAGTCCTCCTCCGAATTTTCCCGGTCTGTCCTTTCGTAGTGTTGGATAATCTTTGATATTGAATCTCAGATTCTGATTCAATTTTGTCTCCTGAGGACAAGTAATATGTACATTGTTGTCACAGAGAAGACAAGTCAGCTCTTTATTTTCCTCTGTATACCATTTATATTGAGTTGTAGTAGATTGAATTGTGTCCTCGTAGTAGATTTCTCATCATGAGCTCGAGCTGCAGCTCCTGACGCGGCGGTTACCCCGGACGCGGTAGCATCACTGGAGATATCAGTTTTGCTATTCATTTGAAAATGGGTGCCGTTGCAACGTTAGTCATCTTGGAAACGAGCCAGAATTTGGTCAAATATTTCAAGGGTCCAGGGGAGACCGCAAGGAGGTGTGGTCGAACTTCTCCTCTTTCCCCTGGAATGCCGTCACTACAGGATAAAACACTCTTGGTGAATTTTTTCAATTGTGATTCAGAATCTGCCACTGAAGCTTTACGAGCGTTTCGTTCCTTTAAAGATATTCGAAGCGGTAAAGGACTAATGAGTTGCTACTCTCTGAAGCGATTGATTAAAAGTTTTGAGGAAATTGGATCTCTGGAAGCAAAACCTCGGAGTGGAAGACCATCGACATGCAAGTCAGTGGCTGTTACGGTTTTGCAGAATGCTGAAGCTATTGAAACGTTATCCACGTATGGAGAAGTAAGTGCTAGACAAGTTTCTCGACAAACGGTGATTTCGTATGGAACAGTTTGGAGAGAACACACATTTAGAATTTTTCTATAAAAATACCCTAACAAAATTCAAAGTTTTCACGAGTTGAAAGTCAGCGATTTTGAGAAGTGTCAAGAATTCGCTGCATGGGTTTTCCGGCAAATTGATATTGATGAAAACTGGCTGTCAAATGTTCTAAGAACAGATGATGCTCATTTTATCTGAAGGGAGAATTTATAATTCAAAACTGACTCATTTCGGCAACAGAAAACCCTAGGATTTTTACAGAAATACCACTTCATCAGCACAGAGTTACAGTTTTGTGTGGGTTCAAATCTTCTTTTATTTTTGGGCCATTTTTCTTTGAAAAATGAATGGAAGAACATTTAAACCGTTTTTGTAACTGGTGAACGTTATGTTCAACTTTTGAGAGAAAAGGTTATTCCCATATTGCAGGACAGACAAGCACTAAGCGAAATAACATTCATGCAAGATGGAGGACCTCCTCATATCTCCCGCGGTGCCAAACAATTGCTGAACGATACGTTCAGTGAAATTCGTTGATAAGTCGCCACTTTATATACCCGTGGCCTCCAATATCACCAGACTTGACGCCTTACAATTTCGGTTATGGGGGTACATTAAGTCGCGTTTTAATCGATGCCGGCCTACCACATTGGCCATGTTGAAGGCTTCTATCAGATGGCACGTTTTATAAATTTCAACTATTTAATTTTGACCATTCTGTCATCTATCGTCTGCAGGCGGTGTTTGAGAATGAAGGGCGCCAGATTGAGCAAAGATTGTAACCTAATACAAGAGAGAAGGCAGTTACCTCATGTGTTATATTTTGCAGCTCTTTGTTTTGGGTTATGGGAATAGTAAATGCTGTCCTCACATCTTGACTCTTTTTTTTTCTGTGAACAGTAATTTTTTGTTTGTCATTTGCCCACATCTTATATTATGTCGTGCAGGCCAAAGTGTTATAACTTCTCGAAAAACACTGGTATACACAATATTTATCCCTTATGTTTAGTTTATCGCTTTTCATTCATTAGAAGAAATAGCATAAGGAATATTCTCTGTATCCCCCCCAACTTTAGAAATTTTGCGCAAAAATTAATACAAAATGATTTTACTACCACGTTTTTCAACGCAAAAGGTCGATTTGAAAATGATTTTTTTGAGAGGATACATTTTCAAAATTTTGTACAGTATAATAAAAATGATAACATTTGACAAACCCATAGGATATTTGGAATAAAGTACGACAAATATATTTATCACTCCCCTCTATATTTCATTTGCTGGATCATGACAAATATCCAGTTAAATAATCAAGTGTCGCCAATTAGTCAAGAAACTACAGGCAAGAAATCCTATAAGTAGTGCCATCATAATTTTTGGTACTTTATTAACATTTTAAAAATCGTGTCTTGATATCAGTGGTTATTTTCAAACATTCAATCTATTTCACAAAATCCCATCTAAAATATAAATATTTTTTGCTACATGTTTTAATTTGCATATACCTATTTTACATATCTCAGATTGTATTTAAAAATAGTTAACCATTTCTTCTAACTTTTGGCGAAATGGTGTTTTATTAATTTATCATTTGATATTATTTGGGTTCTTTCCTGGTATTCAAAAAGGAAAAATACGTGTCGTTCAGTTATATTTTTCAATTTATCAAACAATTTGGCCGCTGAATCTCTGATTCTGGTAGAGCGCCATCTAGCGAATAAAGTTGTAACTAAAATCAATTTCGAATTTTTCATTATTTGCCATAAAAATTTCCATTGCATCCTGAACACAATGGTGTTTACCGCATTGCTCATGCGCAAATATTCGCGGAGTTATTAATTTTTAAAGTTGTGCGGGACTTTTGGATCACCCTGTATATATGTTATATATAAATGGAGGTTTTCTGCTTGGTTTTGGTTATCTTGTGGATTATGCTATGGTAATGTAGTCGTGGTTAAAAATCTTGAAAGAATAATAATAAAAATGGTTTTGATCAGTAGTTGCTTTAATTGAGCTTATGGGATATATTTATATCTCTAGATATTTTTATTTATGTATATCTTTTTAAAAATCTATTCAGTAGAGAGAGAGGATATGTTTGCTCGAAAAATAAATTTTATATTTTATATAAATATATGACGTAACGAATTATATTTTCATTATTATTATAATATTCTGTGTGTTCCCGAATATTATTATCAATAATATTCGTTAGGCAAACTCTCACTCGGATAAAACCTGGGCGAAGCCGGGTACACATCCGCTACTTAATATATATAATTCATTGAGAAAAGAGAAATATTTAATTATCAAATTCACAAAAGTGACAATAGCTTATTTAAAACTAGCGGATATACCCGGCTTCGCCCGGGTTTTACCCGAGTAAAGGTTTGTCTAACGAATCTCTCGATAAAGTGAACATTTTTTACCCGGTCCCTTGAAAAATACTCTATAAGTTGAATAAAATCAATATTAATTGGTTCCTTCGGTAATTGGAAGTTAAAGGAATAGTATCTTGCCTTGGAATTGTATCATTATTCTTGTATGGATGTACCCGGCTTCGCCCGAGTTTTACCGAGTAAAGGTTTGTCTAACGAATCTCTCGATAAAGTGAACATTTTTTCCCGGTCCCTTGAAAAATACTCGATAAGTTGAATAAAATCAATATTAATTGGTTTCCTTGGTATTTGGAAGTTAAAAGAATAGTATCTTGCCTTGGAATTGTGTCATTATTCTTGTCTCAAATAAATTGCCGTGTCATCCTGAATTTTGTCTTTCCTAATTTTCTACATTACAAAATCATCGTATCATCATGATAATATTTAGAGCAGATTGTTGAATTATAACAGATATATTAGAATATTTATCTTGATTATTTTCAGGCGAAAAGTTATTTCAAAAATTTTATTTGCTAGAAACCTTCCCAGTATTATACTAAATAACTTCCCAATGACAAATGTTACTATTTACGGGTTAACACACAAATACAATATACTAGGGCCTACAGTAAGAGTAACTTAAACACAGAAAAAAACGTGGACTCAAAAGTACAACACCAACAAAAAAAAGTAAATAATAAATCACAATTTGTTAAATAAAATAAAAAAACAGTACTTAGCTTTATTGCTGCTTAGGTAGGGATCGGACCGGGGTTACACAGGTATGCGCCGAGATTGCCAGACAAGGATATAACACGCAGAGAACACTTTAAGTGTCTCCACACGAATCCACCACACTCGCCTCGACTCATACCATGGCCCACTTTATATACAAACATGGCCACATTCGTCCAATGAGAATGCGGGAGAGATTTGTTCACAAACAAACGAAAACATAAATTCTTTCCACTAAAACCTGAGATAAGATATGATAAGATTGCAAATATTTGTCAATATAATTTGACAAAAGGTATCTTTCCAAAAAAAAAAAAACTAACAAATCTCCCAAACATTCCCATTGTCCCGTAAGGAAAACCTCCCGCTGTTCGGGAGGAAAAAAGCTCACGGGAGCCATGTTATAAAGAAACAAACAAAAAAAAACTAAAGAGAGGAGAAGTAGGCATCCGGGTCGTTCCATAAAGGCGCCTTCCATCTTGCTCCTCCCAAAAGAAACTTGAAAAAAAAAAATCTGCGCAAACTACGTGAGTTACCATGAGTGATTACCAAACACACATATATAATATGCTTTAGCAGACAGAGTTTAATGGGGGACCAAATAAGCTCTCATCTGGGACCGGCTGGGTATGTTAGGTAGAGACTTAGGGTATTGACAGACGCTCACTTGATGAGAAACCGAACGATCCAATTCCATTCAGTTCTCTCAAGTCCAAGAGCTAAAAGCTCTTCTTAACGTCTGTTTCTAAACGCTTTCATCCTATCGACATGTACAACTTTCACATCGTGCATGGTGACCCCTCTTACTCTAAAGTTAACATCGGAGACCCTAGCTTCCACACGGAAAGGCCCATAGACGTTGGAAACACCTTCAGTCTTAGGAACAGCTAGGCATAAAGGACACACACATTTTATATATAAAAATTAAATTCAAATCGATGTTTGTTATCGCATAGCGCATAATCTACTGAATCAATCATTATGAAATTTTGCATGTAGGTAGCTGAAGATTTCGTCTAACATATAGGCTATTCAAAAAACTAAAAAAGTTAATGTGCATTTTTTTTAAATATAAAACCAAAAAGCGTTAGTTTCAGCCTTTTACCGCTTGGGCGCAGCACTGGTCGCGACGATAAATGAATTTGATTGGTTAATAATTAACACGTGGTTTGTTTAAACGTTGAATGTTAGTTTGTTCACACGATGAATGTTTTTAAAAGGTAAGATTATCCAATCGCCTTGAAACTTTAGGAAGTTATTTACTATACTACTGGGAAGATTTCTGGTTTGAATTCGATTTGAAATAAATATTCTTTGCAATTTTATTTGCAAATTTTCTACTTTCACTCGCAAGCAGCGCCTCTCGCGGTATCTGGTGAAATTACATTTATAAATTGTAAAAATGCTAAAATGTGTTCCAAGTATAATAAATTTAATTAGAAATATGGTAATATAATATTCCAAAGACGCGTTGTAAAAAACTTGGCATTTCAATATTGATATATATTTAAAAAATATATTGTAACGTTTTTGTGTTAAATGTTAAAATGTTGTAATGTTAAAATATATTTTGCCATTGTTAATTTAATTTGCTGTTGTTTTATAATAACGAAGAAGCAAATTTAATTGTTGTTTATTTATTTATTTCATCTCAATTCGCAGGTGTTACATTCGAGCACAGCTCGCGAGTCACCTTGTCCAGATTATTTACACATGGCGAGTTGTAATGCTGGATGGCCCCCCGAACCTTACAGGAGGGCAGTTGTTGGGTGCTTGGCTGTCAGCTAGCCATTGGGTCCAGGTCGTCGGATTCGGTGGCTGAGGTCACCTTGATTTTGAACAATTTCTTGTATAGTTGGATTTGATGATTTTTGAAATTCCGAGAATAGTCTTGTCGCAGAGTCTTGATAAATCTCTTCTATATTAGGCTAATTGAGATCTTCTTTGAGAATTTTGTTTGAAAGCTTGAATGGGGCTCCTATAGTGGTTCGTAAGCCAATCCTCATGAAGGCATCTATTCTTTTTTTATCCGTAGGTGTGATATATTTGCTCCAGACTGGTAGTGCGTACGTGATGATGGGTAGAATACAGGTTTTGTACAACGTGAATTTATGCTTTGTTGTTAAATTACTTTTAAAATTAAGCAGGCTTGATTGAGATATTTTGGCTAACTTTGCCTTTCTTATGGTGTTTTGGACATGTAGGTTAAATTTTAATTTCGAATCCAAAGTGACACCAAGATACTTGGCATGGTCGGCCCAACTAATAGTGCTTGAGTTTACTGTCAAGTTGGTTTGTGGCTTGAATTTTTTGTTATCTCTTTGGGGAAAAACTATTGCTTGAGTCTTAGTTGGGTTAATGTCTAATTTCCACTCATCGCACCATTTGATTATGTCATTTAAGTAATTCTGAAGCTGAGTAACCAATAGGTTGACTGATTTAGAGTTAAATAAAATTGCTGTGTCATCTGCGAAGAGCTTAAGTTTACATTTAGAGTGCAGTGGGATGTCATTAATGTAAATATTGAAAAGGTAGGTTCCTCCGAGGATAGAGCCTTGAGGTACTCCAGTCTGGATTGGCTTTGGTTCAGTTATAAAATGTCCTTGCTTGACTGAAAATGTCCTGCCCTGTAGATAATTCTGCATAAATTTGATAATGTCACTTGGAAACTGGTGTTTTGTGAGTTTCTTTATAAGGCCATTATGCCAAACTTTATCAAATGCTTTTGCAAAATATAGAAAGACAGCACCTACCACTTCCTTGTAGGATCTTCTTATCTGGTTGTAGTCCAGAACTGCAATGAGTTGGTGAGTTGTTGAGTGCCCCCTTCTAAATCCGAATTGCTG